>JAQPPZ010002830.1:0-600000 GCA_028583015.1 Wollemia nobilis
TCTAGATTTAATAGATTTGTTGTTTATCTTAGTGTGATTATGGTGCCTATTCTCAAATCTCTCTTACACTTAAAGATAATCCTATCTTTGTAATTGAAGGTAACAAAGAAGTGAGAGTTTTAAGTGAGTTGCAAGGTATATTTATAGAAAATTCATGCAATATAAGGCAGGCAAACTCTCATTTATCACTCCTAATATTTTGACCTTAGTACCCTTAGTTTGCATCACTTATGTGTGGGTTAATAGTCCATATTGAAGATATTTTTTGATTCTCTTAATGTTACCATAATGAATATTCTCAAATCTCTCTCACCCTTGAAGATAAGCCTATCTTTGTCAGTCATATGTAAAAAAAAGGGAGAGCTTCAAGATTGGTAGCTATTGAAGTTTTTACTCCCTCTACTCCTATGCACCATTACCTATCATAGGTTAGCTAAACTTGGTTGAGAGTTATGGAGTTTGTTTTGGAAGGAGTCCCCTATATCACCACTTGAAGAGTATAACCCTAAAACTATGAGTTCTCCTTAAGGTAAGCGATGGGTTTTTGAGTAAATATTGATTGGGAAAATATAGGTTGGATGACTGGTGTTGGTTGGATACTTGGAGATTGAGGTATGGGGGCCTAGGGATGTGATTTTTCTATATATATTGGGTCATTATTGGATTGTATATTTTCTTTAAATATCTCCATGAGTATGACAACAAGTTGGTCCCAATTAGAAATTGAGTACGGGGGAAGAAATTTATATTTTTAGTGATCTCCTTTGAGTGATTCCACTTGTAGTCTAAGAGCCAAATTTTACTTTGTAATATTATGTACTTGATATAAGAAAAATATCTCCTACAAATGCTCTAATGGGGTTGTCAGACCTTCATCGATCTATTCCAAAAGGATCTCTAGTGATAACTCTACAAGACTTCTTGATATAGGCTATGGCTATGGAGGTCAGGTCACAAAGAACTTTGATCATTCTAGACATGTTATAATCTAAGTGGTAAAAAAACCATTGTCAAAACTTGAGCTCTCTTTATTTGGGGTTGAAAAGAGGTTCTACTAACAATGACAAAGTATCCGATGGTAGGTCTTTCATTTATGTACCTTTGGATTCTTTGGTTTGAGCAAAGTGACCATGTGAATACAATATGTGCTCTAGGAGAAAGTGGATTCTTTTGGATATTAATTCTAGAGTGGAGTCAATAGGTGAGTTTGGAGATGCTTCAACAAGTATATAGACATATACCCTCATCAAAGTCAATTTCTAATATTTTATTTGATTATGGGACCAATGATTTTTCAATGGGTTATCATTGGATATGCCATTAAATTGTTATCATATTTGATTGTCCAAGTTATTGAATGGGAGGGACCAAACGGTTGAAATTATCATACCACACATAGAGCGACATAAGAGGATGAGTTTCAAGAGCATGGAGTTTGAATTGATCATGGGCCTCCAAGTTTTTTTCCAAGGCTGACTCAATTTAAGATGTGACCTTGGGTGCACAATCCTAATCTAACAACTTTAGGGAAAAAAGGTTAGAGAAATGAAATAAATAAAAATAACATAAAGAAAATCCTAATATATCTGAGATGATGCACCAAGATCAAGATAAGATCCCCTTGCACAACAATCTTGAATATAATGTGCCAACATAGTGAACACTTCCTCCTTTCAACATATATGAGCATATATAATTATACATACATAAGGAAATAGGATAGGGAGAACCATTGGAACCAAATAGTCATAGGCCTCCAATATGTATATATGATTATAAAATTATTACAAGATTATGCTAAAACTAGGGGCTCAAGAGCATTCCTGTAAGACAACTCAATAATACATGCACTACTCTATAGATAAAATGAAAGGGAAGTGGAGGGGGAGGTAGGAGGTCTCCCACTCTAGGTGGATACCATATCTCCATTCTTCTTTCTCCCTCCCTTGCTCTCCTAGTGGTGGTCCTAGTCAGACCCTGGTTTTTTTGGAGGTACCTTTTAGTAGCTTACCACCTTTTCCATATTTTTGGCATTAGCTGGGATGAGCTGGTTTGTATGGTTATCTTGGATGAATATCTGGAGTACCTCCTTAATGATCGGTCCATCCTCTTATTTCCTGTTGGATGAGATTTTTTGGCTAGTTTCTCTCCACATTTCTAGGTGGTCTTTGGAGGGAGACCAGGTGCTTCTTGCCGTGGTTGAGGGCTTTCAAAAATAGTTTTCTATTTTGGCTATGGTGGAAAAGGGTTTGTGGCCTATGCAGTATTTCTATGTGGTGTCTTGTTGGACCTCTTTCTCCATAGCTCTTTGTGGTCTTGGTTGAGACCAGGGGGCTTTTTCGTGTCTATGGAGGAGGGGTTTTTGAGCTCACATTTCAGATTGATTACCTTGGACCATTGCCCTTGGTACGATTTGTTGCTTTTTTATGTATGAAGTTTCTTTAGTGGTCTTTGGAGTAATACTAGACACTTTTTTATCATAGAGGAGGGCTTTTTTGTATGTCTACCTATTCTAACAAAATATAGGGTTGTGTGGCCTTGCTATCTTTTTGTGTGGTGTGTTGATGGAAATATTTCTCTATGGATTTTTAGGGTCTTGGTTAAGGACACAGGGCTTTCTCGTTTCCCATGGATGGGGGTTTAGAGACCCCTTCAATTTGACAACTTTGGTCGAGTGGCCGGTGATGTAGAAGTTTTAGTGAATCTTTTTCTACAATATTTTTTGATCTCTTTAGGGGGATACTCTGTACTTTCTCGATGGCCATAGTGGAGGGGTTTTAGTGTTGGCTTCCAAGGCTTACCCTTGGTTTTTTGGGGTTTATTCATCTTCTAAAGAGAAGTTTGTTCCTCTAAACTCATTTCTTTACAAATTTTTGAGGTCTTGGAGGAGGACCTGGTGCTTTCACATTGGGTGTAGAGGAGGGTATAGGGTTTGGTTTCTTTGATAACTATTTGGAGAGGCTATTTTGTGGAGGTGTTTGTGGTCCACTTCTTCTCAAGGTCATATTTACTTTTAAATCCTTTGCTAGCTACCTATTTTTTAATGGCTTAGTTCCTCTAGGCTAGCTGGTTGGTGTAGGGTTTCCTTGGTGTGAAACCTCTCCCCTTGTTCGAGTGCTAGAGTTGGTTTCCATGAGTAGGAATTATTTTCCAATTTTCATGGTGATCCTTTCAAGCAGGAAGCTCACGATTCAAATTTATTTAAATTTGAAAAATTTTCCTTGAGCGGGAACTTTGTTTCATTTGCTATTCAAGCCAGAAGATGGATGTTTGTGTTTTAAATTTTAATCCTTATTTACTAATAATTTTTTTTAAACCATCCTATGTAACCCCTTGGCAGTTTGTTTGAAATTTTATGATTCGTGCAGTTGTTTCCTATTTCCCTAGGAAAATTGCCTTTTTGGTGTTGCATCTTTCTAAAGGTAGTTTCATGGAGAGGGTGATTTTTCCCGATTGCAAAACCACACTCACAGTTAGGATTTTTATTAGAAAATCCTATCTTGCAAAGAAATAATCATTTCTCCAAGGTTCCTTTTACTTAATGTGTGCATGTATGTTTGTACAAATATATCAAAAAGTGCTTGGAATACCTTAGTGCTCTGTAAAACAGAAAAACAACTGTTAACAAGGGGCGTGTGCTGGTTTGATTTTATTATGCTATGCTATTATTGTTCATTAAACTTAAAAGGATAATAAATGTGATTGGACCTCATATGACCACAATGTGGAGGTAAAATTCATTTTATCTTGAAATATTTTAGATAGATTTAATATTTCTTTGTTAATCAAGTTTAACCACTTTTATCCTTTATTAAACCTTGCTTTGATCATGAAATAAAAAGATTAAAATCTACCTCTAAAACATGAATCTAAAAATGATTAATGAATTCACTTTATGTTTCTTTGAGCATGAAAGAAAGTGAAGGTGAAAGAAAGAAAGTGAATTTTCAAAAGTGATGGCCTTTGAAATGCCATGTAAATTATTCTCCCCTTTCATGAAATTGAGGTTTTCATAAAGGGAAGATAACTCAATGCTTTAAAGAAAACAACCCTTTAAAATGCCTTATAAATTGTCTCCCTTTGAATGAAATTGTAATTTTCACAAAGGGAAACCAATTTATTGTTTGCAACTAAAAATGTAAATCTTGAAATCTAAATCTTCTTTTGAAATGTGCAACCATGTAAAATAAAAATTGCAAAATTCCCTTAAAAAAAACTACAAACTTTGAATAATTTTGGAATTTTACATTTGCCTTAAAACAAAATTGAACTTGCTCTAAATGGAACTTTAGAGCTTATTCTTTAAATCTATGCCTCTATTTTTGGAATTTTATATTTTATATTTTATTTTGAAAACATTAAAAAAATGAAAATGATAGGGTTAGAAAAATAAAAATAAAATGAAATTGAAATAAAAGAGTGTTGCAGGTCAGAAAATCCTAGAGACCCTACAAATGTTAGTATCCTGAACAAAACTTGCATTAATGGGATCCATATTTGTGTAATCCAACATTTAAAGGGGTGCCATATTCTAAAGGAAAGACTATATTGAAAATAAAAGCAGATTAACCAAAAGCATGCATTAAAACCTACAGAAACTTTGATATGTTGGCAAATAGATTTTTTAAATAAAGCTCATTACAATGCCTAATACACTATTCACCAAAGAAATCCATAATAAAAATCTGGTCTAGCAAAATGAAAGAAAATGCTTCAAAAACAGACCTAGTGCCAACATAGTTTTCCATTGCAATCCTGCTCCAAAAAGTTTCCAACTTGTTTTTCTTGTTTTAATGGTGCATTTAAACTCTTCTCCCTCGACCCCCTTTTAAAACGCCCATCAGTTTCATATTTTTCTTCTATTTCTGGATCGTAACTCCCCTTCTTTTTAACTCACTTTGTAACAGAAATGTTGCAATTCGCTTTCCTACCTACAGAGTCACCGTTCATTTTCTTTGTTTTACATTTGAAAGGGTAAATTAGGTTGAAACCTAACATATGACAATTATGACACCAAATGTGCCTAGATTCCCAAGCCAACTCAAATACCACGCGGGTGCCTTTACACTGTCAAAGGTCCCTCATGTGCATTTATGACACCATTTTTATGTGGAGTGGTACGTCCGTTTGGACTAACCTCCAAACTACGCAATTATTCTAGCATTGTAGGCCCCCCTATGTTCATTGTGTTGGAAATATTAAACCAAACATCACGCCCGAAAGCGCTTCGGCGCAAAGTCTTTTCGAAACACCTTGGGAAAATGATTCGGAGTGAAAGACAAATCGGTAGCCCCCAAAAAATGGTTCGCTGCGAAGCAAAGTAAAGATGCCCCCTAAAAGCATTTCGCCGTGAAGCACGATTTACTTACCTTCGGAGGATGCCTCGCTGCGAAGCATAATCAACATGCCCTCCAAAATTACTTCGTCGCGAAGTAGATTAATTTTGCCCTCCGAAGTGAAATTTAGCCGAAGCAAAAATCAAGCACGGGAATCGACGCATTAAATTCCCAAGCGTGCGAGTAGCTAGGGTTGTCCGACAGTTGGTCGAAAAGCCACTTCGGCATTTAATTCTGTCAACGGGTTGGTGAGTTTTATCCCGCCCTTTGTCCTCAGTCCCCGCCTATAAATATCGGGGCCATTTTGTCATTTAGTAGCATGAGGAAGAGCGTAGAGAAGAGAGGAGCAGAGCAACAGAAAGGCAGAGCAGCCGGAGAGTGGAGCAGTAATCTCCCATCCAAGTTTTTCAGTGTATCCTACAAAGTTTTTACTTGCAAAAGTTTGTAATTGCTTCAGAAGGAAGCTGTTGTAACCCGGGATTATAAGTTAATACATAAATATTTATTCTGTATATTTGGTCGTTGTGCATGTGTTTTATCTACAAATATTCCAGAGCTAGGGTTTGGCCCGAAGTTGGAAAACACCTGTTCGATCCAAAAAAGGAGTCGGGTTTGGTTGTTTGTGTCGAAGCACATTGCGGCATTTGGGTTCGTCCAAGTTGTCACGGGCTGTCAAACTTTGCAGCCTTCCCATTCAAAAAAATCTTTTCTGGATGAATTTCCCCAAAGTAGATTTACTTCGGAAGGTTTTTCCCCGAAACACATACATTGAAAATATCTTCCCCGAAGCATTTCCAGTTCGGCGGTCTATTCCCCGAAGTACATACTTTGGGAGAATTCTCACAGAATCTCCTCTCGAAGTTCATATCTGCCCGAAGTAGAAATACTTCGGCAGTTTATCCCCAAAGTAGATACTTTGGGCATACTTTCCTCCGAGACTCTTTCCCTCGTCGAAGTAAAATTGTCGAAGCAATTTTTCATGACCCGAAGTAGTTTTTCCGATGCGATTTTTAACTAGCAATTTAGAATTTAATTTGAATTTAATTCCTTCAAATTGGTATCAGAGCCATTGTTGCCGTGATGCGGAGATAGAAGCATGGCTTTCGAGAGAAACTCGCTGTAGTTGCAGATCCCGCGATTTAATGGCAAGAACTACGATTACTAGAGCATCCAGATGAAGATCCTCTTCGGGTCTCAGGATTTGTGGGACTTGGTCGAGAATGGATACCCGGAGACGGTAGATGTAGCAGCAATAGCTGCCCTCTCCCAAGCCGACAAAGATCTTCTTAAGGAGAATCATAAGAAAGATAAGAAATCCCTATTTTATATCATGCAAGCGGTTGAGAAGACCATCTTCCTGCGAATCACATCAGCCACCAAGGCAAAGCAGGCCTGGGAAATTCTGGCAAGTTCGTACCAAGGCACCAACAAAGTCAAGTTGGTAAAATTACAGATGCTTAGAAGGTAGTTCAAGAACCTACAGATGAGCGAGTCAGAGTCAATGAGCGACTTCTTCACCCGAACGACAGATGTCATCAACCAGATGCGATTGAATGGTGAAATTGTGCAAAATCAAAGGATCGTGGAGAAAATTTTGCAAAGTTTGCTAGCGAAGTTCGACTCTATTGTAATCACAATTGAGGAGTCAAGGGATTTGACAATCCTCTTGGTGGATGAACTCATGGGTTCCCTGTAGACGCATGAGTAGAGGCTGAGCCGCTCAACTCAGTCCTCTTTGGAGCAAGACTTCAAAGCACAAGTCTCAGTTCGAGATAGCGGCAAATAAGACTCCCACCACAATGCCTCTAGTTCTCAAAGTGGAAGAGGCAAAAGTAGACGTGGGAGAAGTAACAAGCAAGGAGGGATGTCAAACCCTCATGATAGCGAGCCTAGTTGCAACTTTCATCAGCATGGAGGAAGAGGCACTGGCAAAAATTAGCAAGGAAGCTCTCAGCAGAAGGACATGTCAAAGGTCCAATGCTACTACTGCAATAAGTTTGGCCATTATGCCTCATAGTGCAGGAAGAAGATGGCGAACGAGAATCAACAACAAGCCCATTATACGGAGGAAGCCAAAAATGCGACAGGAGGAAATATGTTGCTGACTTGCAGTGTTGAGGAGGAGAGCAAGAAGAACATTTGGTATCTTGACAGTGGGTGCAGCAACCACATGACTAGGAACAGGGAGATGTTCTCACAATTGGATGAAACAATCCAATCTGAAGTCAAGATGGGGAACAAAAGCAAAGTTCCTATGATGGGGAAAGGCAAAATCTCCATCCTCACCCGACATAGTGAAAGAAAAGCAATTCAGAATGTCTATTATGTACCTGGGTTGAAGCACAATCTGCTAAGTGTTGGACAACTTGTGCAGAATGGGCACACTGTTTAGTTTAAATATGGTGTCTGTTCCATCAGAGACAAAGTGCATGGACAAATCGCAACCGTGTCCATGACGAAAAACAAGATGTTTTCACTGCAGATTCAGAATGAATTAGTGATGTCTCTAAGTGTAGTTGTGAAAGATGCTACCTGGCTGTGGCATCTCAGATTCGGTCACCTGAGCTTCAGTGGCCTGAATCTGCTGCATAGGAAGCATATGGTGAAGGGCTTACCTCTCATTGAGCAACCGAACCAAGTTTGTGAAGGTTGCCTTGTTGGCAAGAAACATAGGGACGAATTCCCTATAGGACAGTCTTGGAGAGCATCACGACCATTGGAGATGGTGCACTCAGACATTTGTGGTCCCATGCAGACCACCTCATATGCCGGCAACAAATTGTTCCTGACTTTCATTGATGACTTCAGCCGGAAGACCTGGATTTATCCCATCAAGTTGAAGTTAGAGGCATTTGCGAAGTTTAAGGAGTTCAAGGCTCTGGTTGAGAAACATAGCGGATATTATGTGAAGACTCTTAGAACTGATGGAGGTGGTGAATACATCTCCAAAAAATTCCACAACTTCTGCAAGCAGCATGGAATTCGAATGCAGTTCACTACCAGATACACACCACAGCAGAATGGTGTAGCTAAGAGGAAGAACAGAACAATCATGGAGATGGCACGAAGAATGCTGAAGACAAAAATTTTGCCACATGAGTTCTGGGTAGAAGCTATGTCATGTGCAATTTATCTATTGAGTCGATGTCCCACCAAGAGTGTGAAAGACAAAATTTCGGAGGAATCTTGGAGTAATCTGAAGCCAAGTGTGGCTCATTTGCGAGTTTTTGGGTGCATTGCATATGCACATGTTCCATATGAGAAAAGTCAGAAGCTAGATGACAAAGCTAAAAGATACATTTTCACAGGATACAGCGAACCAGCAAAGGCATACAGGCTGTACAATCCAGTGACAAAGAAACTAGTCATCAGCCGAGATGTGAAGTTCTTGGAGGATGAAGCCTGGAACTGGAAATCAGAGACTGGTCAGCCTGAACCAACAGTTGCTAAACCTATAAAATTGGAGGAAGATAGCATGCAACCACCTATACCTTCAAGCAGCAACAGTGGTGCCAACAGCAGCATAGCCACATCATCCCGATCACCTTCACTTGCAAGCAGAATTCACAACCTGAGAACACCTACGGAGACTTAGAGCTTACAAGATATTTATGAGGTAACCCGTAATCAAATGGATGAAGAATATTCTGAATTTGCACTATTTATGGAGTGTGATCCAGTGGAGTTTGAAGAAGCAAGTCAAAATCGTACATGGGTGAATGCAATGGATGAGGAGATAGCAACCATTGAGAAGAATGAGACATGGCAGCTGACAGATCTTCCAGCAAGAAAGAAGACCATTAGGGTGAAGTGGGTGTATAATATGAAGTTCAACGCCCAAGGAGAAGTTGATAGGCATAAAGCTAGATTAGTGGCGAAAGGCTACAAGTAGAAGTCAGGAGTTGACTATCATGAGGTGTACGCACCTGTAGCCCGACTTGACATAGTCAAGATGATTCTGGGACTAGCAGCTCAAAAGGGATGGAGCGTGTACCAGATGGATGTCAAGTTTACCTTCCTGAACGGAGTGTTGGAAGAAGAGGTCTACATAGACCAGCCACCCGGTTATGAAATACAAGGACAAGAGGGCAAAGTCCTGAAGCTGAAGAAGGCCCTATATGGGTTGAAACAAGCACCCCAGGCATGGTACAGTCGTATTGATGGCTATTTTCAGGAGAATGGGTTTCAAAAATGCTCATATGAGCACACTCTGTACCTGAAGACAAACATAGAGGGTGAGATGATAATTGTCTGCTTGTACATGACGATCTGATATATACTGGCAATAGCAGTAGCCTATTCGTGCAGTTCAGAACAACAATGAAGTCTGAGTTTGAAATGACAGACATGGGGTTGATGAAATATTTTCTTGGCATTGAAGTTGACCAACTAGCATATGGCATCTTCATTTCTCAGGGAAAGTATGCAAAGGATGTCCTGAAGCATTTTAAGATGGAGAATAGCAAGCCTGCCATCACTCCGGCAACCACTAACGTCAAGCTGAGCAAGACTGACAATAGCAGAAGTGTTGACCCAACTCTCTATAAAAGTTTAGTTGGAAGCCTAATGTACTTGACTGCAACCAGGCCAGATTTGATGTACGTCATGAGTTTAATCAGTCGATTTATGGAGACTTCGAAAGATACTCACTGGCAAGTAGGCAAAAGAATCCTGCGATATGTCAATGGCACAAGGAACCACAAAATTCACTATGCCAAACAAGACCAGCTGGAGTTAATTGGCTACACCGACAGCGATTGGGTTGGTAGCATAGATGACAGGAAGAGCACTTCGGGATATGCATTCCACTTTGGATCCGGAGTTGTCTCTTGGTCCTCGAAGAAGCAGCCAATTGTGGCTTTATCTACAGCAGAGGCAGAGTATGTTGCTGCCACCTCAGCAGCCTGTCAGGCAGTCTGGCTGAGAAGAGTTCTGAGTGAACTACAGCATCCGCCGAAAGTAACAACAACAATATTTTGTGACAATAACTCTACCATCACGCTCTCGAAGGACCCAGTCTTCCATGGCCGGACGAAGCACATTGATATCCGGTACCATTTCATCAGAGAGCTAGTGAAATTCGATGAAGTACAGTTGCAGTTCTGCAGATCGAAGGAGCAACTGGCCGACATCTTTACAAAACCCCTGAAGGAGGAAGACTTCGCCAGATTGCGAGATATGTTGGGCATCAGAGAATGTGTGAAGTTTGGTTTAAAGGAGGGTGTTGGAAATATTAAACCAAACATCACGCCCGAAAGCGCTTCGGTGCAAAGTCTTTCCGAAACACCTTGGGAAAATGATTCGGAGCGAAAGACAAATCGGTAGCCCCCGAAAAATGGTTCGCTGCAAAGCAAAGTAAAGATGCCCCCTAAAAGCGTTTCGCCACGAAGCATGATTTACTTACCTTCGGAGGATGCCTCGCTGCGAAGCATAATCAACACACCCTCCAAAATTACTTTGCAGCGAAGTAGATTAATTTTGCCCTTCGAAGTGAAATTTAGCCAAAGCAAAAAATCAAGCATGGGAATCGATGCATTAAATTCCCAAGCGTGTGAGTAGCTAGGGTTGTCTGGCAGTTGATCGAAAAGCCACTTTGGCATTTAATTTTGTCAGCGGGCTGGTGAGTTTTATCCCGCCCTTTGTCCTCAGTCCCCGCCTATAAATATCGGGGCCATTTTGTCATTTAGTAGCATGAGGAAGAGCGTAGAGAAGAGAGGAGCAGAGCAGCAGAAAGGCAGAGCAGCCGGAGAGTGGAGCAGCAGTCTCCCATCCAAGTTTTTCGGTGTATCCTGCAAAGTTTTTACTTGCAGAAGTTTGTAATTGCTTCAGAAGGAAGCTGTTGTAACCCGGGATTATAAGTTAATACATAAATATTTATTCTGTATATTTGGTCGCTGTGCATGTGTTTTATCTGCAAATATTCCAGAGCTAGGGTTTGGCCCGAAGTTGGAAAACACCCGTTCGATCCAGAAAAGGAGTCGGGTTTGGTTGTTTGTGCCGAAGCACATTGCGGCATTTGGGTTCGTCCAAGTTGTCGCGGGCTGCCGAACTTCGCAGCCTTCCCGTCCGAAAAATCCTTTCGGGACGAAGTTCCCCGAAGTAGATTTACTTCGGAAGGTTTTGCCCCGAAACACATACTTCGGAAATATCTTCTCCAAAGCGTTTCCAGTTCGGCGGTCTATTCCCCGAAGTACATACTTTGGGAGAATTCTCACCGAATCTCCACCCGAAGTTCATATCTGCCCGAAGTGAAAATACTTCGGCAGTTTATCCCCGAAGTAGATACTTCGGGCGTACTTTCCTCCGAGACTCTTTCCCTCACCGAAGTAAAATTGCCGAAGCAATTTTTCGTGACCCGAAATAGTTTTCCCGACGCGATTTTTAACTCGCGATTTAGAATTTAATTCGAATTTAATTCCTTCACACTGGAGCTGCTCTTGTGTTCATTGACACTCACTATGATCATCATCACTACTCATATAGAAAACTGCAACGGTTATCCATATCCACAACTACATTTGGACCAAAAATAGAAATAAATACTAGCCTTGTCTTCATTTTTTTTTCATTTTTATGTGGAGTGGCACGTCCGTTTGGACTATCCTCCAAACTACGTAATTATTCCGGCATTGTAGGCCCCCCTGTGTTCATCGTAGCCTTCCCTGTGTTCATTGACACTCATTATGATCATACCACGGTTATCCATATCCACAACTGCATTCAGACCAACAATAGAAATAAATACTAGCCTTGTCTTTTTTTTATTTTTATAGTTCTTCCTTCACACTACTCTGTAGAAGTTTTACTATGACCAGGCTAGTGTATAGCTACAATAAAATCGATGTCACATCGTCTGGTAAACTCCCTTCTCGCTATAGCCCTTGTCGTCGGTGCAATCGACGTTAAAGTATATCACCTCTGTGTATCGCTTATGGAACTTCCTCAGCGATGTAAATTGCACGATGATGAATTGGCCTCATTTCACACATTAATCTTACTGCTTAACGACAGTGTGATTTAATTGCATTCGGTAAGATAATCCACTCCGTGCAGGTAGACGGTGTTCACTATGCCACATCTACGTTGACGTACACACTGCTTGTCCACGTCAATTTCACAATGGTTGTGTTGATTTCTATGCCTATCGGTCCTGTCCACATCGACATATCTTATGTGTACTCATCCCCAGGTCACTGTTTGTTCGCAAAAGGTATGGACTGGGTCACTCATGTCGAAATATACCTTGAAATATATCATTGTCAGTCGTGCGAATGATGTCGAGCCTGCCTGCCATCACCTGTACACACAATGCACCTGCAATACGACCGAATGTTCTACTGCCTTGCCCTTGTAACAGGGGTTAGAACCATATTGATGTTTAGCAAATAGTATGTCTTGTGGAATGAAAAATAACCGTCCGCACTCATGAGCTATGAAAAATAACCGTCCGCATTAAACATTGGAGAGAAAAATACAGGTCCTCGCAGGTAGACACAGACCGGATATGGCGTTGAGTGGAGATTTAATTCAATCTTTCCAACAATCCCTTGGTGATATTGACACCCAGGCAACCCTAGAGCTTCGACGCTTTTTTCCCTTGTGGTTCCCATCTCCAATACAAGATTTCCCATAGATCTGCCTGCATTAATGTCTCTTTCGATGAAATACCTTGCAATATCCTTTGATTGCACCCAATCCATCTGAATCGCGTTCATGTTGATCATCATACGTGTTATATAGTGTGTTCCCTGACTTACTAACAAAGAAAGCAACCCCAACTCTTACTAACATTAGACACTTGAAAAGAAATTGAAAAGGACACTAACCAAAAAAAAACTTGGAACACTATCCAAACTAGCACTCAAAGGCAAACGAAATCCTCAAAACAAAATTTAAAGGTGGGTCCCTAAATTTGGGATTAGTTGTGGAATGGTCACAACAAGACCATCTCTTGGATTTTGTGTCTTTCTAGAGACAATTTAAGGGAGATCGTCTCCTAGTTTTTAAGACGATTTCAGGGAGATCGTCTCCTATTTTACTTTTCTATCTCGAAACGGTTTTGAGGAGACCATATCTTGTTTCAAGTGTCTTCTTCACTGATCACCTCCATGTTCTTGCTTTTTTTATTTAATATTTGGGAGGTTATATCACTTGTTTTGTTCTCCTTTGTAAAAGGTTTGGGGACCCTTTCAAAACCCCTTTCACCTATCCAAAAAAATGAAAGGAAAGCTATATCACTTGTATAACTTGTCAATGCTTTGCAATACTAAGAAAATTCCTATATATAGATTAAAAAATAGGGAGGATTTCCCTCCAAAAATTGCAAGAAAGCCTAATAAATTCAGCTACTCTTCCTAGGGATTATGAGGATTTAAATGAGATCATCATCTATGATTAATATTATTATATAGAGGACTTCAATCGCCATGCCTTTATCTTCAAGATATCACCCACTTTCTTGGATTGCTATGTTGAAATGACAATAATAGGTGACCCTTACCTTTCTTAATAATCGTCCATAAATCCATCTTACTTACTCTTTCTAGGATCTTGTACATCATTACTATTTATCTACAACTTAATCAGATCCTTTTTCAGAGTTGGTGGCTTTTTACATTACACTTTAAATTCTGGCATGCTCTTAGTCTTTCCAGATCCCAATGGAAGATATTGCTTGTCAAAATTTTCTCTTGTTGGTCTATGTTGGGACTTTTCAAGAATTCCACAATTGGACTGATTCTCTCATCAAAAGTAATTTATAAAAGACTCCTCCTTCATTATTCCATCATACCTTTTAATGTTGCACTTCTTGAGAGTTCTCTTTTTTAGATTCTCTCCCACTTGAAACTTTCTCTTTTATTTCTTCATCACTTTTTGAAAAATTTGACTATCAAGAGTTGTTATTTCATGGTGTTGGTCAATCTTCTCTTTAGATTTCTTTCCTTTTGAGAAAAATTACCCTTGGAAGCTTTGAAATTTTACCTTCCCTCTCTACTTGGGACTTCTACAAAATAGCGACCATATTTTATTGAAATGTTTGTGTCTTCTGCCATCTTACCTTTATATTTTTTTTTAAGGTAAAAACCCTTGAGTGTAGTGGGAAATCACTACAGTTACCATAATATAGGGGACCTATTTCATAACTTAATATAGTAAGTAGCTATCCGTAAAAATAATGATGATGTTTGTGAGGATATTCAAATATAAAAACAATTGGATGAATATCACAAAATTTTCTTGAGAGGATTTGATTCCTTAATGAGATCTAGGTCTTATTTTTGGTAACAATAAATCATGGTTTAAGATAAAAGGTGTGTTAGACTTATTCACATGGTGTAAGTATGAAAATTAAAAAAAACTTATAATGCACTAACCACCATTGAGTTAATTGAATTCATTGTTATGATTCTTGAATATTATTACAATATTTTGTACCTTGGATGTAAATTGTAAATAATTTTTAAATATTTGATTTGGAGTTTTATAAATATACTTTTATTTAGTAATCATAAGGTGTTTATCTCTATTCAAGAGTCAATAAATATATTTATCTTATGTGAAATATGAAGAATCATATCTCTCGTGAGTTTGAGGAGATGGAGAGTTAGTGGAAGTAGAAATATCAAGAGTCTTGTGAATATGAAAAGGCCCATATTCTAATTTATATATATTAAAGATAAGACATTGTAATGGTGTTATCGAATAAGCTTTGCATTTCACTATGTTGCATAACTTAAGTAGATTCATTTTTAATAATACTTCAATGTGTTTCTATTGTCATTGTTATCCATTGACCAAATGCTTATTATTGTGAGAGTTATTTGAACTTAGTATTCATTTTTAAATATTAATTAAGTATAATTGCTAATAGTCGTATTATATCCACCATTTCCAAATTTTTAGTTATTAGAAGTTGAAAGTAAGTCAAAATTAAGGAACCATGCAATAGATGCATAGAACACTAGAAAATGAGAAGATAGCTAGCTTAATAGAGTGCTAGAAATTGCAAGAGGATAGGCAAAGAATCAAACATGCTATTTTATTAATAATAGAAATAAGAAAAAACAACAAGCTTGAAGAAAGCAACTTGTAAGAAGAAAGGAGAGAAGAATTTTAAGAGAACAAGCTTGAAGAGAGTACCTTCTAAAAATAAATAAGATGGTTGTATTGGAGCTATATTTTTCACTGGTCATAGGAAGTTGCAATCACTATTGTGTGAATTATTATACAAGTTTAAGTTTAGGGTTGAAAAATAGCACCCAAGTTCAAGTTTAGGGTTAAATAGAGCATCCAAGACAAGTCCAAAGAAGGACATCAAGCCAAGAGAGCTCAATTCTAGAGAGCCAGTCAAAGAGGACATTGGATAAATGGAAGAAGCTAGAGAAGCCATTGAAACAAAAATAGAAAACCTATTGTAGACAATAGATTTAGAGAATAAACAAGCTTAGGTTGAGTGTAACATCTGGTAGAGAAGCATTGGTATCTAACGCAAGCAGAATATGAAAAGAGCATAGCAGGTAATAAAGCACCTTTGCTAGAAAAACATAGTGTAGCATATTTTCGAGCATTATAAATTTATTTACTTATTTCTCTAAGGTTTAAGAGAAATATTGAAAGGAAATGTTAAAGGAAGTATTTTCTAGAAGAAATTTATCAAAGCAAAAATATTAAAGGAAAGAGAATTATTAAAAGGTAGGGAATTAATTGTAACTAGAAGGAACATATTTTAGGAGAATTGAGAGGAATTTTATTTGAAAGGAATTTATGAGAAGAAAGGAACAATGTTAATTGAAGGAAAAATTGGAAAGAAATTAGTCAAAATAAAATTAATTGAAAGAGAAAATTAAGGAAAAAAGAAAATTTTAGGGAATATTATAATGAAGGAAAATTATTGAAAGGAATTTATGAAAGTGTCAAATTATTAAAGGGAAAAAATTGTTGATTTTGAAGAAAAGAAAGCAAGAATATTTTAAAGGAAAGGAAATATTAAAAAAGAAAAATTGGCTTACATATTAAAAATTCATTCAAATATTGAAGTCCATTTGATTTTATAAAGGGTATTTTGACTTGCAAAGGATATTTCTAAAAGAAAAGTTTGGAAGATATATTTTTGAAGGAACATATTTCAAGGGAAAGACAAGGACAAATAATTGAACAAGCTTTATAAGGTATGAAATATTTCTCAACTTCTAAAGTTTATTGAAATATTGAAAAGAAAATAATTAGGGAGATAAAAGAAATCTATATGGAATATTTTTAAAGAGGAGCAAATATTTAAAAATCAATCAAACTTAAGAAATTGAAAGTCTACAAGAAAAATTAAAATATTATTTCATGAAGGAAATTGGTGGATGAGAATATTGATTCATTTAAAATAGAAGATAAGGCAAAGACAAAAGAATTAATAAAAGGACACTAGAGATTCTACATCCATTTGAAATATTGAAATATAGTATTTCTTTTTTAAGCAAAAAACCCCTTGCGAGGCTGCCTTGGTCTGAGAGACCATGAACAAGGGGTTCTACACCGTCAAAGTCACTTGGGAGTGGAAACCGACCCTGCACGCACCAACATTATCAATTGGATTTTGGATACCCAATTCAGCTTTTTTGTAGGGTGGAGATTTGAACCTGGGACCTATCTTGAAGCATTTCCCTCTCCTCTCCAACTCACCTACAACACCTGGGTATAGTTTTTTTTTTTAACACAATGAAACCTTTGAAAATAAATTTGAAGAAAAGAAAGGTCAAAGAATGAAATATTGAGTTAGAGAGTTAAAAGGTTTTCTACTTGATAATTTTTTAAACTTCCCCTCATCCAAGAAAATTACAAAGAACTGAGATAAAAAAATTAAGGTATTCTACATTTATTTGAATAATTTTCAAAACATATGAAAGAAATTTCTTTACAAAGGATTCTTAATTATGTATTCATCAAAAATCCTTCTTACAAATTCTCACTTACTTAAAGAAACAAATTTTATTAGAAGATGGAATAAAAAACATAGAAATTTTTTAATCAAAGAAAATCATGGTTAAATGGGTCTAACCACCGCATTATTTCAAAAAAAACATGGAAATTAAATTCTAAACAAAAGTTTGAAATGGCACATGACATAGGAAAATTGAGGGATAATTATTGTACATTGATTTAGGGGTAAACAATCACATGATTGGTAAATTGTATTGGTTTGATTCTATACAAGTAAAATAAGGTATATTTATTAAAATTATAGATAGCAAAATCTACTAGGTTCAAGGAGTAGGCAATGTTTCACTCAATATTCCATATTTTGAATGCACACTTGAAAATGTATTATATATATTTGGATTGAACAACAACTTGATATAAATGCCACAATTGTTGGAAAATGGTAGAAAATTTTAATTTAGGATGGTCAATGGAAAACAAAATGTTTCATTAAAATATAAATAAATTGAAGCCATTGGTTCTATAAAAAATGGGATATTTTTGCTTAGATATGACATTACTTTCTCATAAAAACTTGAACCATCTATTACCACGAGAGAAGTGTAAATAAAAAATCCAATATAAAAGAAGTATAAATCATCAAAGAGACAACATAGTACACATGGCTTTCATGATGAAAGAAATAAATCAAGTAAGAGAAGAATTGTTAGACAATGCTTTAATTTCAACAAAATGATCACCAAGTAACATAGAAAAGTCTTTTACCTTATAGAATCAGCCAAAATGGATAAAAAAACTCTTCTTATAGAAAATGAAATACAAACAAGATACAATATTGAATAGTACATTTTTTTCACACGAATTTTCCTATGTACAAATTATTGCTATTTGTGTGCCCTAGACCTGGCCAACATTGAAAGGCGAAATGAGAGAGATCTACTTTGGGTCAATCTCCAGAGAGTGCTAGCTCCCTTACTAATCTAGCGTTGGTATAAGATTAGAGTAAGATGAAAGAAATGGGAAATGACAAAAATATATGGGAAATATGGCTATGATCCAGATATGAAAGGTAGGGATAAACTAACAACAAAAACCACATCAAATTTGAATTAGCATGAAATAGAATGAGAAGTACATGAACCACTCATAGTTTGCAGAGATAACCTCCAAGAAGCATTTTAGAATTTATTTCCTTACCAGTAATTAAATTCAGATGCATAATTTAAAAGCAACTAATAATGGATATGAACATAATCAGAAATGGAAGGCAAAAAGTGATCAACAACAAGACTACTTCGGGAACCAAAAGCCAACTATATTTCTACTGATGAAAAAACTTAAAGTATTTTTCTACATAATGCCTATCCTCCTTCATTACATAGAAATTATTAGTATTTATAGAGGTTTTTTCCTTTGAAATTAAATGCACAACACAAAAAAATGTCGATTGGTTAACAATCAACTATAGTAATTTTATCATTGGCAACAGTAAAGCTTGAATCAAAATATTTCTTAGGAAACAATGATCCCTCTTTCATGGAGTGCAGCTTGGAACGTAGCAAAAATGGACGATGGAGAAGTTGTTCTAGGAATTGGTATATTAAAACTTAGCAATATCTCATGACAATCAAGAGCTTGGACATTAAATTATGGTCACCATTCCACCATTATGCACCTTGGAACTCTATTCTTTTCAGGAAGACCCACTGAAAAATTAAATTCATTTGGAAAATGAGTGAAATCACTAGACAGTGCCTTGGGAATAAATGGATCTTGTAGAAATAAGGGATGTAACATTTAATCCCGGTAACCTTTCAGTAATATTTTTTGAATATTGCTCTTGTTGCCCCAAGCATTAAATTCTATCAATCTTTGTCCTTCGCAAAAAAATCTACAGCAATGGCGCTTATGATAGAAACTCTATTGAGTGACAGAGAGATAAAACTTGATGTCACCTAGGTAATGGGATGAAAGGTATTTTCACAGTGATCAAGGGAAAAAATGATTTGTGTTGTTGATGGTTGCACTTAAGACTAGAGTTACACCCCTCATTTTGATTAATTATGCTCAGAGATCATATTCTTTCATGAATTTTTCCACCTGAAGTCATCTTGGTTAAATTATAGGCAAAAAATAAATTTTACCTTCAAAGGAGGGGGAAAATAAGTTTCATCCCAAGTTAGGGTAACTTTGAATTTGACCAACGCTTGCCTTTGCTCCAATTGATGCTTCTTTGATGCTTTCACCCATAAATACCTTGAAATGGAGTTTCACCCCCAAGAAGGGCAAAACAGCCCCGGACACTCCCCCAAAAAAAGAAAATTTACCTTGAAGAAGGGCAAAAATGATTTTCGCCCTCCCCCAAGGGCACCTTTGAATTTGACTAGTTTCCATCCATTATTTTTGCCCTTTTTCACTTTGTAAAATTTTACCTTCTTCTCACTTAGATGAAATCTGCTTAACATGGCACTTTTGCCCCAAAAGAAGGAAGAAAATGATTTTCATCCCTCCTTGGGACTAAAATGTCTTTCCCTTTATTTTACTGGTGATTTTCCTTTAAAAATAAAAATACCAAAGTCTTAGACCATGTTTCAACAATCCTTTGATCTTGAGACGTTTCTTGTCATACATTTCTCCCTTTTATATTTTGCCTAGGATTTGCATTAATTTTTACCGACAAAAACTTATAGTGTATTTTTAGGGACAAAATCAACCTTCTATATTTAGTGAAATCATTCAAGGAAGAAAACAAAAATGATACATAAAAATGGTAAATCAAAACAAATGCATCATTCATATTATATTCTTCAAAAACAAAATATAGTGTGCCAAAACTGCTAACACTTTTGGTGACTCTTAGGGTATTTAATTCTTTTGTACGCAATTGACCCTAGACCTTCATCCATTGGGATCAACTGTAATTACTACCAACTGCATCAGATGGTACATTAGATTCAATAATAACCTTATTTTTCTCCTCCTCATGTGCATTTTTCACCTGCTCTTCGATAGAAATGTTTTTTGTACTTTCGCTCGTGCCTGTGCTTCTTGCTTGGTGAGGCTAGTGCTAATAGTTTCATACAATATAACTGCCTTAGTCCAAGAATATAGAGTGAACATAGAGAGCGTACTCAATAAATCAATGATAAAGTGCAATGTTTGGATATGATCCAAACTGGTGTGATTAGCTCTTTGTTTGAGCTCCAAAAGAGATAACTCGATGCTGGTAAGCCTCTTCATGTATGGAAATACTTGCTATTCTATAATTGGCTCTTCCTAGCTATCTATTTATGAAGTATCATTAGAAAAATTGTATCATGCTACCTCAAAGTATTTCTACGGCAAAAGATCATCCTCATCATCAATGAAGCTGGGGAACCCAACATCAGCTAGGGCCTCAAAATAAATGAGCAAAATATAATGCTCCTATTAAAACATCATCTTCAAAATTTGGCCCTCTATTACCATTTCCAATATGAAAAAGAAGTTGTGTAATGCAACCCTAGCCATGGACCAAACTCGATCCATCCACTCATTGATGTAACTTGGAAGTCAAAATGAACCAATGCCTAAATTTTTAGTGCCATCTCAATTTTAGGTTCCAACTGCTCCTCAACATACTCAACCATTCGATCACCAAGGAAAATTACTATCTTGACCTCATGGATATACAACAAAATCTTGAGCACTTTCTTTACCATTTTCATGTAGTCTTGGGTTAGATGGAGATGAGATTCTTTGATCTTTTCTTTGGATAAGCCTACTGACTGCATGGCTTTCTTGGCCAGTTATTTTTTTCAAGCTTCAAGCTAGGAAACTGATGCTTGCACTTGATTTTATGCTCCTACCCAAGCTGTCTGGTATTTTTTAGAAGTATTATCCCATTCTTTTACTTTTTACTACCAACACTCAGTCTTTGATTTTGCTATCTCTAGTTGTACTCTATTCTCATCTAGAGCTTCTTCCAACTCGATGATCTTCACCTCAACCTCAAAAAATATTTTCTTATAATGCTCGTCGTGCAAGTATACATAGCTCATATCTACCTAAATATTACCCATCTTCTCCATAGTATCAATTTTTCTCAGGTCCACTATTATGACTTCATATGTGTAATCACTCGAAGTCATTTCTCCTTGGGGATTTTGGACCTAGAGAATCATCTAGATAGTGTGAGAATCCATTGATTCAGGATCAAAGGCAACCTATTGCAATTGCTTTGTTGGAGCTTGAGCCTCCCTACACTTTTGTATTTTTGACCACTACGATGAACTCTAGTGAGTGCGATTGATTTTCACTGCAACATGAGATTTTGGTACAACCTCCATCTCTGATGTTGGTAGTACCTACATCTCAAGAAAGGGAGAAAATGTAAAGCGATCTTGCTAAGGATTTGGTCAAGGAGGAAAGTGGAAATGGGAGAAGCTGATGGAATGGAAGTGGTTTAGGGAATGGAAGCAAGGGTTTCAGCCATAGTTATACTTACTCGAAGAGGAGCTTGCATACTTATAGCTGTGATGGAACTAATTAGAGCAGGGGATAAGGATAGTGAAAATATATTTCATGTAGATGCATATGAACTGAAAGAAATTAAAATAGAAGAAGCAGGAATAGATGAAGAAGGATCATTGGTTACTGAGGACTTAGAAACGAGAAGTAAAATGGAAGTGGAAGGTATACCGAATGGGGGTGAGATGGAAGTAACGAGTGTGGAATGAGAGGCAATGGTCACTAAATGCTCAATAGATAGGGAAGAGGGTAGAGAAAATGTACCTTCGGGTTATGACACCATTTGATTCAATGATGAGGATGGTTGTAAGACTGCTTGTTCCTTAGTTTGTTCTCCCTCTGACTTGTCCTCAAGATTCATGATCTACAGATTTTGTTCCTCATAGACCAAAGGAGAATTATTTGAAACATTATCCTATATGCCTTCAGATGCAGGAGGAGTATTTGCACCATATGGGACAGCTACGTCGGTCCTCAACTTCTTAGAAATTTTTAGGAAAGGAAGTGTCTCATGCTTACGCTTGTTATGCTGTGGTTGCACCTCTGGCGATGGATGTCTCTCTTATTCCATAAGTGGCACTTTTTCAACCATATATCGCTATTCCTCAACCACAATATCTTTGTTTTTAGATCTTTGAAAGCTACAAGGAACAATTTTTGTGAAATATATTGGCTGGTATCCATCGTAATACTCATCATATACCTCCAAAAATGTATCGTCCATTTCCAGGCCAAAAGCTAGCCCGATTTTCCCTTTGTGGGCCCTCATAACCCACTAGTTTGGTAATCTTCTCATTAGACCAAGTGGGATACTCCTTTATTTTATCAAACAAACTCGATAGAGGAATCTAGTGCTTGTGAACCACAAGGTTATACTCAGCCTCCATGTCATAGGAGGTGTACCATGGCAGGAGTGTCATCATTTGCTCAATGTGTTATTCTAGATCATGTTCCTCTAGATTATTTCTCTATTGTTCAATATTTTCCCAAGGATAGCAATGAAAACTTTTGGCTTTATTTAGCATCACAAAATGACCCAAAGTATCATACTTCCATCGATGAGATAACTCCACCATATCGAGGTCAGATAAAGCTTCATTAATCAACCTGTTCTGACCAACCTGGTCTACCTCAATATCATTAAAGTGAAATGGTAATGTGCAAGTAGTTTTATTTCCTCATCCTTCCCCATAGACATCATTGATGAAGTCATATTGGTGGACAACATCCATCACAAAAAGGTGCTCAATAGTAAAATACAAAATGAGAAATAGATTGACAGTGAAGCCAAAAATTCATAACATGACATGTTGCATTAATAATAAAATGTTACCCTTATCATTTGTGATTACCTCCTCCCTCATCGCCCTTGGCACTCTATCACATGTGTCAAAAAATATTTTTAGGGTGGGACCCAAAAACATACGATTAAAATTGTAAAATACTCCTTCTTGGACAAGCTTGAAGTCTATGAATAAATAGGTAGCTTCCTTCCTACCTCATCAACCTGTTTGATGGCTATGAAAGAGAAATGTTGGTGCAAATGGAAGAAGAAATACTAGGCCAAAAATGAAGTGTGTTTGAATAATATTGCTCCTTCACTCTGCATATTTTCTAACTGGGTATTCATTGCTCAAGACACATAATCAATATAGTAAAAGAAAATTGGATTTGTACTTGCCTGCATCATAGTTGAAGCATAAAATTCTACTTGTGAAATACATTGCACTAGCACTGCCCACCATTTATACACCATGGTATCAGTTGGAAGACCTATCACCTACACCAATACGAAAAATATATCTGGACTTTTGAATTCTATCAAGGGCTTTAGAAAAGTCACAACTCTCCAAATCGAGGCACCTCTATCAACTAGTTCTCCATAAACTAGTACAATGTCACAGTCAACATGTATCTTTTATCTTGCTCCTTGAGAATCAACTTTTTGAGCACAATGTTCAACGGAGGCTTCAATCCACATTCAAATTATTCTCTAACTACACCAACTAAAATGGTGCATAATATTTCCCCTTTTGCATTTCAAATGGTCCTTGTGGTAGGGTTGTAAAACATGGAGACCACCATCACCAACTCTGGGTAGGTATGAACAAGTGTGCACAAGGACCAGGAAATATGAGTATGGTAGGTGATAGTTAGCATAATTTTGGATGTTAAGCCTTGTTCGATGATAGTTTCCATGTTCTAGCATATTTTTTCTACACCCTTATTTGAAATAGTGCAATCCCCAACCTAGGCTAGCACATCAGAATATGGATCAAGCTCTATGTTTTCATGTCGCCTAGATTTTTTAGTTTTATTACCTCCATACCCTTTCTTTGGATCAACAGTTTTCTTCAATTCAGTAGCTCTCTTCCCCATATTCACTTTACATTAAATATAAGGCTCATGTTCTAATTTATATATATTAAATATAAGACATTGTAATGGTGTTATCGAATAAGCTTTGCATTTCACTATGTTGCATAGCTTAAGTAGATTTATTTTTAATAATACTTCAATGTGTTGCTATTGTCATTGTTAGCCATGGATCGAATGCTTTTTATTGTGAGAGTTATTTGAACTTAGTATTCATTTTTAAATATTAATTAAGTATAATTGCTAATAGTGGTATTAGATCCACCATTTCCCAATTTCTAGTTATTAGAAGTTGAAGGTAAGCCAAAATTAAGGAACCATGCAGTAGTTGCATAGAACACTAGAAAATGAGAAGATAGCTAGCTTAATAGAGTGCTAGAAATTGCAAGAGGATAGGTTAAGAATCAAAGATGCTATTTTATTAATAATAGAAAGAAGAAAAACAACAAGCTTGAAGAAAGCAACATGTAAGAAGAAAGGAGAGAAGAATTTTAAGAAAACAAGCTTGAAGAGAGTACCTTCTAAAAATAAAGAATATGGTTGTATTGGAGCCATATTTTTCACTGGTCATAGGAAGTTGCAATCACTATTGTGTGAATTATTACATAAGTTTAAGTTTAGGGTTGAAAAATAGCACCCAAGTTCAAGTTTAGGGTTAAATAGAGCATCCAAGACAAGTCCAAATAAAGACACCAATCCAAGAGAGCTCAAGTCCAGAGAGCCAGTCAAAGAGGACATTGGATAAATGGAAGAAGCTAGAGAAGCCATTGCAACAAAAATAGAAAACCTATTGCAAAAAATAGATTTAGAGAATAAACAAGCTTAGGTTGAGTGTAACATCTGGTAGAGAAGCGTTGGTATCTAACACAAGCAGAAGATGAAAAGAGCATAGCAGGTAATAAACAATATTTGATAAAAAAACATAGTGTAGCATATTTTGGAGCATTATAAAGGTATTTACTTATTTCTCTAAGGTTTAAGAGAAATATTGAAAGGAAATGTTAAAGGAAATATTTTCTAGAAGAAATTTATCAAAGCAAAAGTATTAAAGGAAAGAGAATTATTAAAAGGTAGGGAATTAATTATAACTAGAAGGAATATATTTTAGGAGAATTGGGAGTAATTTTATTTGAAATAAATTTATGAGAAGAAATGAACAATGTTAATTGAAGGAAAAATTGGAAAGAAATTAGTCAAAATAAAATTAACTGAAAGAGAAAATTAAGGAAGAAAGAAAATTTTAGGGAATATTATAATGAAGGAAAATTATTGAAAGAAATTTATGAATGTGTCGAATTATTAAAGGGAAAAGTTTTTGATTTTGAAGAATAGAAGGCAAGAATATTTCAAAGGAAAGGAAATATTGAAAAAGAAAAATTAGCTTACATATTAAAAATTCATTCAAATATTGAAGTCCATTTGATTTTATAAAGGGTATTTTGACTTGCAAAGGATATTTCTAAAAGAAAAGTTTGGAAGAAATATTTTTGAAGGAGCATATTTCAAGGCAAAGACAAGAATAAATTATTGAACAAGATTTATAAGGTATGAAATATTTCTCAGCTTCTAAATTTTATTGAAATATTGAAAAGAAAATAATTAGGGAGATAAAAGAAATCTATATGGAATATTTTTAAAGAGAAGCAAAGATTTAAAAAACAATCAAACTTAAGAAATTGAAAGTCTACAAGAAAAATTAAAAGATTATTTCATGAAGGAAATTGGTGAATGAGAATATTGATTCATTTAAAATAGAAGATAAGGAAAAGTCAAAATAATTAATAAAAGGACACTAGAGATTCTACATCCATTTCGAAGATTGAAATATAGTATTTTTTTTTTAACACAAGGAAACCTTTGAAAATAAATTTGAAGAAAAGAAAGGTCAAAGAATGAAACATTAAGTTAGAGAGTTAAAAGGTTTTCTACTTGATAATTTTTAAAACTTCCCCTCATCCAAGAAAATTACAAAGAATTCAGATAAAAAAATGAAGGTATTCTACATTTATTTGAATAATTTACAAAACATATGAAATAAATTTCTTTACAAAGGATTCTTAATTATGTATTCACCAAAAATACTTCTTACAAATTCTCACTTATTTGAAGAACCAAATTTTATTAGAAGAGGGAATAAAAAACATAGAAATTTTTTAATCAGAGAAAAGCATGGTTAAATGGGTCTAACCACCACATTATTTCAACAAAATCATGGAAATGAAATTATGAACAAAAGTTTGAAATGGCACATGACATAGGAAAACTGGAGGATAATTATTGTACATTGATTTAGGGGTAAGCAATCACATGATTGGTAACTTGTATTGGTTTGATTCTATACAAGTAAAATAAGGTATATTTATTAAAATTGTAGATAGCAAAATCTACTAGGTTCAAGGAGTAGGCAATGTTTCACTCAATATTCCATATTTTGAATGCACACTTGAAAATGTATTATATATATTTGGATTGGACAACAACTTGATATAAATGCCACAATTGGTGGAAAAGGGTAGAAAATTTTAATTTAGGATGGTCAATGGAAACCAAATGTTTCATTAAAATATAAATAAATTGAAGCCATTGGTTCTATAAAAAATGGGATATTTTTGCTTAGATATGACATCACTTTCTCATAAAAACTTGAACCAACTATTACCACGAGAGAAATGTAAATCAAAAATGCAATATCAAAGAAGTATAAATCATCAAAGAGACAACATAGTACACATGGATTTCATGATGAATGAAATAAATCAAGTAAGAGAAGAATTGTTAGACAATGCTTTCTTTTCAACAAAATGATCACCAAGTAACATAGAAAAGTCTTTTACCTTATAGAATCAGCCAAAATGGATAAGAAAACTCTTCTTATAGAAAATGAAATGCAAACAATATACAATATTGAATAGTACATTTGTTTCTCATGAATTTTCCTATGTACAAATTATTGCTATTTGTGTGCCCTAGACTCGGCCAACATTGAAAGGCGAAAGGAGAGAGATGTACTTTGGGCCAACCTCCAGAGAGGGCTAGCTCCCTTACTAATCTAGAAATGATATAAACTTAGAGTAACATGAAAGAAATGGGAAATGATAGAAATATATGGGAAATATGGCTATGAGCTAGAGATGAAAGGTGGGGTAAACTAACAACAAAAACCACATCAAGTTTGAATTATCATGAAATAGAATGAAAAGTACATGAACCACTCATAGTTTGCAAAGATAACCTCGAAGAAGCATTTTAGAATTTATTTCCTTACCAGTAATTAAATTCAGATGCATAATTTAAAAGCAACTAATAATGGATATGGACATAATAAAAAATTGAAAGTAGAAACTGATCAACCAAAATACTACTTTGGGAACCAGAAGCCAACTATATTTCTACTAATTAAAAAACTTAAAGTATTTTTCTACATAATGCCTACCATCCTTAATTACATAGAAATTCTTAGTATTTATAGAGGTTTTTGCCTTTGAAATTAAATGCACATCACAAAAAAATGTCGACTGGTTAACAATCAACTGTAGTAATTTTATCCTTGGCAACAACAAAGCTTGAATCAAAATATTTCTTAGGAAAAAATGATCCCTCTTTCATGGAGTGCACCTTGGAACATAGCAAAAATGGATGATGGAGAAGTTGTTCTGGGCATTGGTGTATTTAAACTTAACAAGATCTCATGAAAATCAAGAGCTTGGACATTAAATTATGGTCACCATTCCACCATTATGCACCTTGGAACTCTATTCTTGTCAGGAAGACCCACTGAAAAATAAAATTTGTTTGGAAAATGAGTGAAATCACTGGACAATGCCTTGGGAATAAATGGAATCATGTAGAAATAAGGGACGTAACATTTAATCCTGGTAATATTTCAATAATTTTTTTGAAATATTGCTCTTGTTGCCCCAAGAATTAAATTCTATCAATCTCTATCCTTTCTCAAAAAAATCTGCAGTAATGGCGCTTATGAAAGAAACTCTGTTGAGTGAGAGAGATAAAACTTGAATTCACTTAGGTAATGGGATGAAAGGTCTTTTCATAGTGAGCAAGGGAAAAAATGATTTGCATTGTTGATGGTTGCACTCAAGACTAGAGTTACACCCCTCATTTTGATTAATTATGCTCAGAGATCATATTCTTTCATGAATTTTGCCACCTGAAGTCATCTTGCTTTAACTATAGGCAAAAAATAAATTTTACCCTCAAAGGAGGGGAAAATATGTTTCATCCCAAGTTGGGGTAACTTTGACTTTGACCAATGCTTGCCTTTGCTTCAATTGATGCTTCTTCGATGCTTTCACCCATAAATACCTTGAAATGGAGTTTCACCCCCAAGAAGGGGAAAAATACATTGTAACCCATCCTAGGAAAACTTTGAATTTGATCGATGAAATTTTTTCATCCCAGTGTTGTTTGTTAAATGCTTTCACTCCCAAATTATCCAAAAATAGAATTTCACCTAAAATAAGGATGACAATGATTTTCACTTCCTTTCTAGGGTGACATTGAATTTGACTTTGCAAGACACACGTCTCACTTGATTTTCGCTCCAAAATGTATTTACTTGAAAATTTTTCTTGAAGAAGAGCAAAAATGATTTTCACCCTCCCCCAAGGGCACATTTGACTTTGACTAGTTTCCATCCATTATTTTTGCCCTTTTTCACTTTGTAAAGTTTTACCTTCTTATCACTTGGATGGAATCTGCTTAACATGGCACTTTCACCCCAAAAGAAGGAAGAAAATGATTTTCATCCCTCCTTGGGACTAAAATGTCTTCCCCTTTATATTACTAGTGCTTTTCCTTTAAAAATAAAAATACCAAAGTCTTAGACCATTTTTCAACAATCCTTTGATCTTGAGACGTTTCTTGCCATACATTTCTCCCTTTTATATTTTGCCTAGGATTTGCATTAATTTTTACCGACAAAAACTTATAGTGTATTCTCAGGGACGATATCAACCTTCTATATTTAGTGAAATAACTCAAGGAAGAAAACAAAAATGATACATAAAAATGGTAAACACTACCAAAATTTAGGATGCAATTGACCCTAGACCTTCATCCATTGGGCTGAACTTTCATTACTACCAACTGCATCAGATGGTACATTGGATTCAATAATAACCTTATTTTTCTTCTCCTCATATACATTTTTTCCATGTTGTTCGGTAGTCACTTTTTGCTCTACTTTCGCTTGTGCCTATGCTTCTTGCTTGGCGAGGCTGGTGCTGGTAGTTTCATACACTATAACTACCTTAGCCTAGGAATCTAGAGTGATCATAGAGAGCGTACCCAATAAATCAAAGATAAAGTGAAATGTTTGGATATGATTCAAAATGGTGCGATTAGCTCTTTGTTTGAGCTCCAAAAGAGATAACTCGATGCTGGTAAGCCTCTTCATGTATGGAAATACCTGCTCTTCTATAATTGGCTCTTCCCAGCTATCGATTTATGATGTATCATTAGCAAAATTGTACCATGCTACCTCCAAGTCTTTCTGTGGCAAAAGCTCATCCTCGTCATCAATGAAGCTGGGGAACCCGACATTGGCTAGGGCCTCAAAATAAATGAGCAAAATATAATGCTCCTATTCAAAAATCATCTTCAACATTTGGCCCTCTCTTGCCATTTCCAATATGAAAAAGAAGTTGTGTAATGCAACCCTAGCCATGGACCAAGCTCGATCCATCCCAATCATCGATGTAACTTGGAAGTCAAAATGAACCAATCCCTAACTTTTTAGTGCCTCATGGATATACAATAAAACCTTGAGCACTTTCTTTTCCATTTTCATGTAGTATTTGGTTATATGGCAATGAGATTCTTTGATATTTTCCTTGGATAAGCCTACTGATTGCATGGATTTCTTGGCAAGCTATTTTTGTCAAGATTCAAGCTAGGCGACTGATGCTTGCACTTGCTTTTTTCCTCCTGCCCAAACTGTCTGGTATTTTTTAGCAGTATTATCCCATTCTTCTAATTTTCACTGCCAACACTCGGTCTTTGATTTTTCTATCTCTAGTTGTACTCTATTCTCATCTAGAGATTCTTCCAACTCGATGATCTTCACCTCAATCTCAAAAATGATTTTCTTATAATGCTCACCGTGCAAGTATACATTGCTCATATATACCTAAATATTACCCATCTTCTCCATAGTATCAATTTTTCTCAAGTCCACTATTATGACTTCATATGTGAAATCATTCCAAGTCATTTCTCCTTAGGGCTTTCAGACATAGATAATCATCTGGATAGTGTGAGAATCCATTGATTCAGGTTCAAAGGTAACCAATTGCAATGGCTTTGTTGGAGCTTGAGCCTACCTACAATTTTGGATTTTTGACCACTACGATGAAATCTAGTGAGTGCGATTGATTTTCACTACAATAGGAGGTTTTGGTACAACCTCCATCTCTGATGTTGGTAGTACCTACATCTCAAGAAAGGGAGAAAATGTAAAGTGATCTTGCTGAGGATTTGGCTCAAGGAGGGAAGATGAAATGGGAGTAGCTGATGGAATGGAAGTGGTTTAAGGAATGGAAGCAAGGATTTCAGCCATAGTTATACTTACTCAAGGAGGAGCTTGCATAGTTATAGTTGTGATGGAACTAATTAGAGTAGGGGATAAGGATAGTGAAAATGGGTTTCATGCAGATGTATATGAACTGAAATAAATTAAAATAGAAGAAGTAGGAATAGAGGAAGAAGGATCATTGGTGACTGAGGACTTAGATACATGAAGTGAAATGTAAGTGGAAGGTATACCGAATGGGGGTTAGACAAAAGTAACAAGTGTGGAATGAGAGGCAATAGTCACTAAATGCTCAATAGAGAGGGAAGAGGGTAGAGAAAATGTACCTTCAGGATCTGACACCATTTGAGTTGATGATGAGGGTGGTTGTAATGCTGCTTGTTCCTTAGTTTATTCTCCCTCTGAATTGTCCTCGAGATTCATGATCTCTATACGTTGTTCCTCCTAGACAAAAGGAGGATTCTTTGAAACATTAGCCTATATGGCTTCAGATGCGGGAGGAGGATTTGCACTAGATGAGACAGTTATGTCAGTACTCAACTTCTTATAAATTTTTAGGAAAGGAAGAATCTCATGCTTACCCTTATTATGTTGTGGTTGCACCTCTAGTGATGGATGTCTCTCTTATTCTATAAGTGGCACTTTTTCAACCATCAATCGCTCTTTGTCAACCACAATATCTTTGTTTTTATATATTTGAAATCTACAAGGAAAATTTTTGGTGAAAGAGATTGGCTAGTAGCCATCGTTATACTCATCATATACCTCCAAAAATACATCGTCCATTGCCAGGACAAAAGCTAACCTAATTTTACCTCTGTGGGCCCTCATAACCCACCAGTTGGTAATATTCTAATTAGACCAAGTGGGAAAATACTCCTTTATTTTATCAAACAAACTCGACGAAGGAATCTAGTGCTTGTGAACCACAAGGTTATACTAGGTCTCCATGTCATAGGAGTTGTACCATGGCAGGAGTGTCATAATTTGCTCAATGTGCTATTCTAGATCATGTTCCTCTAGATTATTTCTCTGTTGTTAAATATTTACCCAAGGATAGAAATGAAAACTTTTGGCTTTATTCAACATCATGAAATGATCCAAAGTATCATACTTCCATAGATGAGGTAACTCCACCATATCGACGTTAGAGAAATCTTCATTAATCAACCTATTCTGACCAACCTGGTGTACCTCAATATCTTTAAAGTGAAATGGCAAGGTGCAAGTAGTTTTCTTTCCTCATCCTTCCCCATAGACATCATTGATGAAGTCATACTGGTGGACAAACTCCATCACAAAAAGGTGCTCAATAGTAAAATATAAAATGAGAAATGTCTTTCCAGTGAAGCCAAAAATTCATTACACGACACGTTGCATCAATAATAAAATGGCACCCTTATCCTTTGTGATGACCTCCTCCCTCATTGCCCTTGGTACTCTCTCACATGTGTCGAAAATGATTTTGAGGGTGGGGCCAAAAATTATATGATTAAAATTATAAGATGACACCTTCTGGGAAAAGCTTGAAGTCTATGAATAAATAGGTAGCTTCCTTCCTACCTCGACTTGTTTGATGGCTATGAAAGAGAAATACCGATGCAAGTGGAAGAAGAAATACTAGGCCAAAAATGAAGTGTGTCTGAATAATACTGCTCCTTCACTCTGCATATTTTCTAATTGGGTATTCATTTATTTAGTCATGTAATCAATCTAGTAAAACAAAATTAGATTTGTACTTGCATGCAGCATAGTTGAAGCATAAAATTTTACTTGTGAAATACATTGCACTAGCACTGCCTGCCATTTATACATCATGGTATCAGTTGGAAGACCTATCACCTAGGAAAATATGGAAAATATATCTGGATTTTTGAATTCTATCAAGGGCTTTATAAAAGTCACAACTCTCCAAATCAAGGTACCTCTATCAACTAGTTCTCCATAAACTAGTACAATGTCACATTCGACATGTTTCTTTTATCTTGCTCCTTGAGGTTCAAATTTTCGTGCACAATATTTCATGAAGGATTCAGTACACATGCAAATGCTTCTCTAATTATGCCAACTGAAATGGTGCATAATATTTACCCTTTTGCATTTCAAATGGTCCTTGTGCTAGGGTTGTAAAACATGGAGACCACCATCACCAACTCTGGGTAGGTATGAACAAGTGTGCACAAGGACCAGGAAATATGAGTATGGTAGGTGATAGCAAAATTTTTGATGTTAAGCCTTGTCTGATGATAGATTCCATGTTCCAACACAATTTTTCTACACCCTTATTTGAAATAGTGCAATCCCCAACCTAGGTTAGCACATCAGAATATGGGTCAAGCTCTATGTTTTCATGTCGCCTAGATTTTTTAGTTTTTTTACCTCCATACCCTTTATTTGGCTCAATAGTTTTCTTTGAATTAGTAGCTCTCTTCCCCATATTCACTTTACTTCAACAATTTGACATATCTACAACAAATCAACAATTTAGGGTAACTTCAAAATAATCCAATAATTCTCAAGAGAAATTACCTCAATAGTTTCTTTTAATGCAAGCTTTCTAGTTTATCCTTTTTATAAATTTCATTCCCAACTACCGAATTGAATGCGGGTGGCATGCCTGGTAAATTTGGGCAAACATGCATCTTGATTCTCTCACTTGACATGTTTTTTATAATTTTTAAAGTACCTTTTAACTGTCAATAATTCCCTCATATTATAAATATTCCTTGAACTTTAAAACTACCTTTTGTCTTGGAGGGCGCAATCTAGATAATTAATAACTATTTTTGGGAATGAGAAATACCATATGTGAGAGATGGGCACTATATAGGGGTAAAAATAATTAATTTCACTGCATGATGATGCCAAAAATACCTTTTTCAAATTTTACTAGTGAAATTAATGCAATTAATTGAAGTGTGTTTTGAAATTCACCCATGATAGCAAAAAACATCAATTGAAAGTATCCATTTCACTAAAAATGATCCTGGGTAAAAATACTCATGCAATTGAACAATTTATTTCAATTGGCACTCCAAAAATGCTCCTTCCTGCTTTCTTGGTGATGTTACATGCTTGGCAAAATTTAAAATAATTCACCTTTTCTTAATTTTGCCAAAAAAATCTTATCACTTTTAAAAAAGCAAGTTTAACTGAGGTGCTTTTCTGAAAAAGAAAGGCAAAATTAGTTTCACCCCATTCCTTTGTCAAAATTAGCACTACCAACTAGAAGTCTGAAAAAGCACGGGATTTTTTTCTTTTCCTTCCTTGGGGTTTCGCTCCGAAAATACCTACAAATGGGGCACCATGGTATTTCACCTTGAAAATAAACATGTTCATGGCAAAAACCTTTTTCAAGAGAAACTGCTTTTTACATTTTAATTTTTTTGCTTTGATTTTTCTTTTCTTTTCTTTTAATATTTTTATCTTGCTTTTTCAAAAATGTAATAAATAGGAGTGTTTCTGCATAAAAAAACAAATTAATAAAATTCAAGTGGGTCCACATTGCAAGAAAATACTTTTTCCAAAAAAACATCTTTCTTTTAATTATTTTTGCTCCAAAATAAAACAAAAGGCTTTTTTTTTAAATTATTTTGGGGTAAAAATAAATTTTTGTTGGAGATGAAGCGCTTTCAAAGCAAAACCACCTACCTTAGGGATGAAATTACATTTTTTGATGAAATCAACTTCCTTCTCTTGGTCTAACATAAAATACTATGTACATATATGCATACTTGGTCTAACATTTTTAATGATGGTAGACCTTCAAATTAAGACCATTCACTGGAATTGGCAACTCACGGTCATCCATATCCTATAAATGAAATGATTTTACTTGATTAACACCAAAAATTTGGAAGGGGCCTTGCCATATAATTTTGAACTTGTGATGCTTACCAGGCTTAGCCTTATTCTCATTCCACTTTAGCACAAGATCACCAAATTCAAATGACTTCTTGGAAGTCTTATTGTCAAACCATTTTTGTGTCATCTGGTCATGTTCCATGAAGATATTATATGATTTCTCCCTTTCCTCCTCCATCTGTAAAATTTGAGCCAAGAAATAGGGGATATTTTGATGTATTTATTCACTGATATGTGATCAGCCCATAATGCTTTATTCAAAGAAAGTGCCAACTCCACTTATTGTCTTCAAGAGTCCTCTTTAGAATATTGAGCATATTTTTATTGGTGGATTCGGCCAGGCCATTCCCCTGTGGATAATAGTTAGATGAAGTTTTCAGATTGATGTCATACCTAGCCATGAATTCAATGATCATGGTGCCAATTAAGGAAGTCCCATTGTCTATTATAATTGTTTCTAGGACAACAAAGCAGGTGATCAATCCTTCAAGGAAAGCTATAACTATTGTCTGGTTTGCTTTCTTGGTCAAAATCACTTTTGCCCATCGAGTGAAATAGTCAGTTACGATCAGGATATACTTGTGTTCGGTAGAGGAATTGAGATAAATGACCTCAATGAAATCTAAGCCCCATTGTTCAAATGGTGCTTCTACTTGAATCAAATGAAGGGGTAATATGCATTATTGCTTCTACCAATATACCTTTGATATTTATCACACTTCTTACTAAATTTTAAATAATATGTAAAGAGAGTGAACCATAAATAACCTAATTTGATGATTTTCAATGCCATGGGTCTCCCTACATAATGGTCTCCTGATAGACCATAATGAAATTCCTCTAGGATATTTTACTTCTTTGATTCTATGGTGCACTTGAGAAGTAATCCATCAATATTCTTGTAGAAAAATCCATTTGGTAACAAGACATGCCCAAGTGTTTGTAATCAGAATCTCCTTCTCTATGAAGCACTGAATTATGAAGGACATCTTCTTGAATTAAAGTATTCGACAAGGTCCCCTGCCCAGTCATGGTTAAATATAGAGAGATTCATGAAATTACTTTCACTTACTAAATCTTCAATTTGGAAAATCATTGAATCAAAAGTAACATTCTTAGCAAGCTCTTGGCACATCGCTTGACCTCAAACTAGCTTGATTGGTCAAATTTTAAAGTCATATTCTTGGACTTTGGAAACCCAACCAACTCTCTTGTCTTCAAGTTCTCCTTGGATGATAAAACTTTAGACATCTGGATGGACAACATAAACTATTACCATTCTCTAAGAAACAAAGTGCCAAAACTTTTTCAAGGACTTCATTGCAACATACACTTGCTTCTCAATGAAGTTATACTTCTCTTCATATGGTTAGATGACTTAGATTAAAAAAGCAATCGATCTCTCATATCCATCATCTTATGTTAGCACAACTGCATAACTTTATTGCTCACCAACTGCGTACATGATAAAATCCTTCGAATAGTCAAGGTTCACTAGAATAGGGGCTTGAGAAATTCTTTCTTTTATTTCCTTGAATGCCTGCTTCCTTTGCTCAGTCCACCTAAACTTAGCATTTTTCTTTAAAAGTTTAGTCATTGGTTTTACCACTTGGGAAAAATCTACAACAAACTTCTAGATAAAGTTAATCTACCCAAATAATGATTACAAATCCTTTTTGTTGGTAGGCAATGCAAGCTTTAGAAGAGCCTCAAATATAGCTAGATAGATAGCTAAACCATTTTATGAAATAACATGGCCCAAGATCTTTCCTTCCTTTATAGCAAAGATGGATTTCTTCGGATTGATGGATATTCCAAACTCTCGATACTTCTAGAACACTTGCCTTAAATATAAACTATGCTCCTCCTTGTTGTGGGAGAATATAGTCATGGCATCTGAATAAGTTAAAATAACATGATTTAAAAACTCACCAAACACTAAGCCCATTGCTCTTTGAAATTTTCTCTAGCATTTGAGAGACCAAATGGCATCTGTTGAGAGCATACTCAGTGAATCAATGACAAAGTGCAACATTTGGATATGATCCAAACTGCTGTGATTAGATCTTTGTTTAAGCTCCAAAATAGATGATTCAATGTTGGTAAGCCTCTTTATGTATGGAAATACCTACTCTTCCATAATCGAATCTTCCCAGTTATAGATTTATGAAGTATCATTAGTAAAATTATACTACACTACCTTCAAGTCTTTCTATGGAAAAAGCTCACCCTCATCATCAATGAAGCTAGAGAACCCAACATAAGCTAGGACCTCAAAATAAATGAGTGAAATGTAATGCTCTTGTTTTAACATCATCATAAACTTTTGGTCCTCTCTCGCTAGCTCCAATCTAGAAAAGAATTTGTGTAATGTAACATTGGTCATAGACCAAGTTTGATCCATTCCTCTCATCGGTGTGACTTGGAAGTTAGAATGAGCCAATGTCTAAATTTTTAGTGCCATCTCAATTCTAGATTCCAGTTGCTCCTCGAAATACTCCACCGTCCAGTCACCAAGGAAAATTACTATCCTAGACTCATGGATATACAATAAAACCTTGAGAATTTTCTTTGCCATTTTCATGCTGCTCTTAGTCAGATGATGGTGAGCTTCTTTGATATTTCCTTGGATAAGACCACTAAATGCATACCTTAAAATTAGAAATATTTTATGCACTTTTTGGATGCATTGCTTACTTCATACTTGGGAGTTCTAAAATATAAAAGGTGCATATATGTGGTCATTAGAATTTAACAAATATTAGCTATTTGTTTTTGTAAGACAAACAAGTAAAAAACTAGTTTTTATGTAAGCTTTAATTCAATAATACCTCAAAGAGGTTTTCACTATAAAATCATAATTCATTTTAAAAAAGAAGATATGATGATTTTGAATCTATGTCATAAGAGAAAACCTCTTATGCAACATAAAATTTTAACTGTAAGAGAAAGTATTAACAATGTTCTCCCTTAGTAAATGGTTTATGGTACAATCATAAATAATTTTCATTTACCATAATTTTCCTCCTTGAATCATCAATAGAAAAAATTCAAATAAAACCATTCTTAAACACTTCTTGAATTTGGTAAGGTCCTAGCCATTGGATTTGTAGCTTGCTAGGAAAATCGGCATAGAAAGAATCAAACAATAATGCCCAATCACCTGGTTTGTACTTACTACTCTTAATGTGACTACCATATTTATTTTTTTGCTATTATTGGATGGGATCTATTTGTTGAAGTGCATACAATTGAAGTTCATCCAATATATTCAATTACAAATTTCTTTCATGATATGCCTACGATAACTCAATGACTATTTTCAAATATATATGAAGTGTTGGTAATTCAAATTCAATTGGAAAAAGAGATTTCTTACCATATATAAATTCACAAGGTGTAAATCATATAGAAGATTTACATGTAGTATTGTATGCCCATATGGCATCTAGCAACCTATTCATCCAGTCTTTCTTATGATAAGCCATGATTTCATTAGTGTGTTCTCTAATTATCTATCAATAACTTCTACTTGACCATTTGCTTGAGGGTGATAAGGTGATGATTTCTTATGTTTAATTTCAAAAAAATAAATAAGTGCTTTTATAACGTTGGATATAAATTGAGGTCCTTGGTTTGAAACAATAGAGCATAGAGTACCAAATAATTGAAAAATTTTGGTATATAGAATATCATCAACCTTTTATTCATGAGCATTTTTTAAAGTATGCACTTCAACCCACTTTATCACATAATTAGTGCATACTAAAATATGTTGCTTTCCTTGATAAGGTGGTTTAATGTATTATAAACCCCTTGTTTCAAATGGTTCTAAAAATACTTGGGATTGTAAAGGAATTTTATTTGTGGTAGTTCATATACCCATTCATTGGCATGGATCACGGTACCACAATTTTTTTTTACATCTCAATGAACTAGTGGCTAATAATATCTTGCACCTAGGACTTTGTGAATAGTGTCTTTTACTAAATAATATCCTCTTTTTGGTTCATCATGTCATGTATAGAGGATATAATACATGTCATTTATCAAACACATTAATAAAAAATGTAATCAAGTCCACATTTAAATAGTAGATCATTATCCACTCAAACAATTAGTTTCGTTCAATTAATCGTCATTTTCCCCTAGGGGTAAAATGAGGAGGAACCTTTCCTATGGCTATATAGTTGGAAATATTAGCAAATCATGGTGATTGTACTAAGATTGAAAATAGCCATCCATCCAAAAAGCAATCCTCTACTAGATCATCTTCATACATGATATTCAATCTTGACAATAAATTCAACTAGTACATTAGCTTTCTCTAGTTTGTCAACAACTATTATGTCAAATTCTTATAGTAGCAATAACCATCATATTATTCACCCACTAACCAATGGTTTATTCATGAGATATTTGATTATGGAATGATTAGTATGAACAAAATATTGGTATCCAATAATGTAGTGGTTAAATTTTTTAATGGTATTCACCACTACTAGGAATTCCTTTTTGGTAGTGGTGTCATTTTTATCTATTCTTGTCATGTTTTAAATATTGTAGTTAAAGGTATAATGTTATCCATTTTCTACTTGATTGAAATTTTCCCTAATTATAGTAAATTATGCATAGGTTTGTATGTGAAATGAAAGTTTCTAATTTTGACCCCATAGCATAGGTAGAGTGGTTAATTTTATTGTAATGTGTCAAATACAATTTGACACTTTTCTATCCATTAGAATTCAGAATATTTGGTCAATAAAATATACACGAGACTAGTGATTGTACTAAAGTTCTTAAAAAAATGATGATAAAACCAATATTACCTAAGAAACTCCTTACATCTATTTGATTTTTAGGTGGAGGTAAGTTTTTGATAATCTTAATATTTTTAGGATCTACTCGTATTCCTTTAGAAAAGATATGGTGTCAAGAACAATGGCTTCTTCCATCATCATGAAACTTTTTTCTAGATTTAGGACCAAATTGTAGATTTAACAATGTATTATTACTTTATCAATATTTTTTAGGGTTTCATCAAACGTTTTGCCACATACAGTAAAATCATCCATGTAGATTTCAATGCAATTATTGGTCATGTTGAAGAAAATGGTAAGGATAGCTCGTTGGAAATTGGTTGGGGCATTATATAGTCTAAAAGGTTGAAATCAGTAAGCAATACTTTCCCAAGGGTAAGTAAAATCTATTTTTTCTTGATCTTTAGGAGCAACTTGAATTTGATTATATCCACTAAATCCATGAAGAAAATAAAAATACTTTTTTTTCTAGTGACTATATCTAATACTTGATCAATAAATAGAAATGGGAAGTGGTCCTTGTGTGTGGATTTGTTTAATTATCAATAATCAATACACACTCATATTTTTCCATTTTTTATAATGATAACTAATAGAGAAACCCATTGGCTATCAAAAATAGGGTAAATACAGCTTACCTATAATAGCTTCTGAAAGCACGAGATTCCGGGCAAAGGAAACACTAATTATGCAATGTAAGACGAAATGTAACGCTTTAACCTTATGCACCAAAACAAAGGAAAGAGACAATTTGGAAAGGAAAGAAAAGATGTAAAGAAATCACAGCCCTCTTTATTCAAATATCTTATCCTCGGTTACATAGACGTCTCCTCCCTTTTTAGGGGCTAGGAGCGTTAAATTTGTCTTTGTTACAATGTGTGACTTAGTCTTCCTCCTTCCGCGTGCCCACGATTGCAATGGGCGGGCCAAGATGATGCCGTCGCTGATGTCGATGAGTTCTTAACCTCCGCTGCTTCTCCTGCGAACAAAGAAACAACCAAGATGTCAGTAGCATCTGCCGCAAATGAAAAGTGTTTGTTCTCTAAAACTAACGAAATATGCATGTAAACATTTGCCTGAAACAATAAATACAGTGAGTCCAAATGGCTTCAAAACTTGACAGAAGATAAGAAAAGTTACCAGAAGGCCACTGCCACTGAGACAGCTGGCCAATCTACCTTCAACCGGAATTCATCCCTGGGCAGGACGAATTCGCAATTCGTCCCCGGGTGGGACGAATTCTTGTGTTGAAGAAACCGACCGCCTTGCTCCAATGTCGGATCCCGAGACCTGCAAAATGCCTGCAAACAAGGGGGTTATGTAATTGGGGCCATTTTGGGACGACCCAGATGGTCGGATTCTCCCAATTTGGCCTCTACCCTCGAGAATTTGACCTCGACACCTGCAAGTCAGTGAAACAACAAAGCGACACAAAACATACTAGAATCTGACCAAAAGTTACAAAATTGCAGCTATGGGTTAATCAAACCTAATAACACAAAATGCAATCTGAAAAGTAATCTAAAATGCTCTACAACTTAAAATAGGACTTGGGAAGTGCGGGGGTGCCCAAGTGGGCCTCCCACCGTTGGCACTTGATTTTGGAGCCAATCCACTAGGGATGGGCCCAAAACCTCTTAGGATTGGGGGGTCGGCGAATTGGTTGGTTCAGGTGTCCATGTGTTGGATTTGGGTCAGGTTCGAGCTTCCAAAGGCCACCCAACAACCTCCCTTGCAAAAGAGATTGGTGGATGTGGGAAGGTGAACCAAAAGGGATGCAAGTGGGTCTTCAACTCGGCAACACTTCGTTGCTTGAAAACTCCTTCAACCTCTATATTTTGGGTGAGAAAAGTCCCACCTTTTATAGACCCATGGGGTCTCTTTTGGGAGGGAAGCACAAATGCCATGTGTTGGTCATAGGCGCCATGTGGCAGTCTTGTCTTCCCATGAGGGAGGGGAGTCCTCCATTGACTTGGGCTTTGATAAATGCCTTTTGTGACGCTCTTCTAATGGCCCCTCTGTCCACCTACACACGCGTGCAAGGCAGGAGTCATCAACTGACTGTTTTGGGCTGCCACTTGGCGCCATTTGCCTTTTTTCCCGTTAAGCTTAGAATTCGTCCCACCCGGGGGACGGATTCAGAATTCGTCCCGGGGTGGGACGAATTCTATTTTGAATTCGTCCCCGGGTGAGACGAATATCGGGCAAAGTGTCCAAGTGTGCCAAATTGCTTCTTGACCTTACAAAATTGCTATGAAAGTGGTTAAGACCACTGTTTAACCTCTCGAGGGCTGCCCCGGGGGCTGTGTTTGTCAAAGCGATCAGTGTTTGCAGTCACATAATCGGATTGGTGCTGTTTTGGTGTCTACAGATGCCCCTTTTTGGGAAGCGCTGCGGGTGACGCAAGGTCTTGAGCAAAAATAGATAACCAAAGCACTAATGATTAGGGTTTCTTGGTAACCTAACCAACTTTTGATGCCCCAAGTATGGAAAGGGCATGCATTCTTGAATCCTTGCTTTTGACGAGCTAAGGAATTTGATTTCAAGTATTAACCTGTTTTGTTGAGGTGTGACTTGAACTTAGACATTGATCAATCATGAACAGGCAAAGGGCGTTTTTATCCTCAGGGGGAACCTTGTGTTCATGATTCACGAAATGCCAAGTGTTTGATTGATTTGATTGTTGCTTGTTTACTGCCCCAAGCAGGAGCGTGATTGTCTTTGTCAATGATTCTTTGAATGCATGTCATTTTCCTTAATTGGGTGTGTGATTGTTGGTTGGTGACTAAGTGTGACTACCCCCTCAAGCGACGAATCGATGAGGGAATGACCTTCGTGAGAGAAGCGACGAGTCGCTTGACCCAAGATGACTTGTGCAAGGGTGCCTTTAGAGGGTTTACCGTTAAGCGTGTGCAATTTTTCCAACATTTGGACCTATTTTTGGTGGGTGTTAACCCTTTTGGTGATGCCTGAATGGGGTGAAATCATCGAAAACCTAACTTCCCGTGGAGCGGTCCGGCTATTGTAGCCTTCTTGGGGAAGTAGGAGAGCGATAATTTGGACCTCGACATCGATTTTCTTTGCCAAGAGGTTAAGTGCGAGAGCACTTGTGTCCGACAATGCTTATTGCTTTGTTTTTATGTTGCATGTTTTGTTGTTTTTTTTTTTTTGTGACACCATTTGGGGATTAAATTTTCGAAAATCCGTCTCTCGTGGAGCGGTCCGGCTATGGTAGCCTTCTTAGGGAGTAGGATAGTGACTAATTGTAACCCGATGTCGATTTGCCATGCCAAGAGTTTAAGTGCAAGAGCACTTGTGTCAGCAATGTTTATTGCTTTTTGTGTTGTTTTGATTTTCTTGTTGTTTTTGAGTGGGCTTTGACCCTTTTGTGATGTCATTTGGGGATGAAATTGTCAAAAATCCATCTTCCCGTGGAGCGGTCCGGCTATGGTAGCCTTCTTAGGGAGTAGGATAGTGACAATGTAGACCCCGACATCAGTTTTTCTATGCCAAGAGGTTAAGTGCAAGAGCACTTGTGTCCAGCAATGTTTATTGCTTTTTGTTTTTGTGTTGCATTTATTTGTTGTTTTTGTTGTTTTGATTTTCTTTGATCTTGTGCATGATGGTTGATGAATATGGATGTATGCATGTTGATTTATTTTGATGGATGCATATGCTATGATGAATGCAAATGGTTTTGATTTATATGTGATATGCAGATATGAAATGGATGAATGGGGTTTGTGATGTTTGGCTATGGCACCATAGACTGTTTAGAGCTCTGTTATTTTGTTTTTAGGTGATTGTTGTGATGTATGCCTCTACATGTATACATGGTTTTTCTGTTTTTGTATTTTTTTGATGGTATTTGTAAAGATGAAAAGTAGCGCAGTTGGTTTAGAAATGTAGCTAAGGTTTTCTGAGACTCAGACGGTTTTAGCTCACTAGCCACGACTGTACTTTATCTTACAAGACTTTTGACCAAGGTATGAATCGGACTTGTTTTTGACCAAGTTATTTCACATCCCTGTGTGTGCAATTGATTTCATTTATGTGGTATTTGTCAGGATACCGCCAGTGCCAGATGGGCTTTCAACCGAACCTGTACTGAGGATCACCTAATTAGCTCCACGAATTCCTTTGTTGTATGTACTAAGATTAATCTGCGGTGTAATCCAGGATGCCATAAGCTAGCTCATCCACATGCAAACATTGATCTTGTACGCAAGTTAATGTGACAGATATATCATCATGCGGGAGGTTTACTTCTGTTACCGATAGGCTATCAACCAAATTGGTACCGAAGCTTGCCTTATGACCTATAGAATGCTGAGAGTTCCAGGGATTCAAGGTCAACTCCCTTCTTTTCTTCAATTGTATTGGGATACTTGCTCATTGTAGTGATGAGATCACTGTTTATTTTGATTTGTTTTTCTTTCGAGCAAGGGATTGGGGTCATGGAGTGACGAAAATCACTATTGTTTGTGCCTTTTGATGTGTGCACTGTAGTTTGTCAAATTTGGAGTTTTGACATTTTGCAAATTTTTTGTGTTTTGCAACTATTGAGAACTTTAGGGATTCTTAGGGAATTGGGTAGGGAGGATGCTTGTCCTTTTGCCAACTCTCAGCATTCTAGGGGTCATTCGCACAGGGGGATGAGCAAGATAACCGTTTCGCTTGTGGTGACCTAGATTATTTTGCAGGTTTCGTCTTTCGTTCACACAATTTGGGAATTTTTAGTGTTTTGATTTGTGTTGGGATGTTACGTAACAAGGTGTATTTCAAGTATGACTCTACCTTCGTAAAATCTGTTCGACTTGATACACTACATGGCTAAAGAGGAAAATGATGACCGAATCACTGAAACTCTTGGTACATTCCCAGACCACTGACCGTAGTGTGGTAAAAGTTATGCTTGGTGTTTTTGTTGTTTTTGTAACATGAGACAATGCGGAACAAGATGGACTATCAGAGCTATTGCAGCTTATGGTGCCTTTGACCTGTATGACTACAAATATGCAATGTATGGATGCAATGCTTAATGCAACTATGTATTTTTGTAATTTTGATGGATTGTTTTTGGTGAAGGTGAAGATGAGGTGCGAGAATATGAATTTTTTGATGAATTTGAGTATGCCTAGAATTGAGATGCAAATCTTTGTTGTTTTTGATGATTTTTGTTGTTTTGTTTTTTTGAATTTCTTGATTTTTTTTTTTTTGACCAAGCGATTGCGATAATCGTTGGAGCTTTTTGGGTTTGACCAAGTGATTGCGATAATCCTTGGAGCTTTTTGGATTGACCAAGAGATTGCGATAATCCTTGGAGCTTTTTGGATTGACCAAGAGATTGCGATAATCCTTGGAGCTTTTTGGTGACCAAGAGATTGCGATAATCCTTGGAGCTTTTTGGGTGACCAAGAGATTGCGATAATCCTTGGAGCTTTTTGGATTGACCAAGAGATTGCGATAATCCTTGGAGCTTTTTGGTTGACCAAGAGATTGCGATAATCCTTGGAGCTTTTTGGGTGACCAAGAGATTGCGATAATCCTTGGAGCTTTTTGGGTTGACCAAGAGATTGCGATAATCCTTGGAGCTTTTTGTATTGACCAAGAGATTGCGATAATCCTTGGAGCTTTTTGGGTGACCAAGAGATTGCGATAATCCTTGGAGCTTTTTGGGTGACCAAGAGATTGCGATAATCCTTGGAGCTTTTTGGATTGACCAAGAGATTGCGATAATCCTTGGAGCTTTTTGGGTGACCAAGAGATTGCGATAATCCTTGGAGCTTTTTGGTGACCAAGAGATTGCGATAATCCTTGGAGCTTTTTGATCCAAGAGATAGCGAAATCCTTGAGCTTTTTGGTGACCAAAGATTGCGATAATCCTTGGAGCTTTTTGTGACCAAGAGATTGCGATAATCCTTGGAGCTTTTTGGGTGACCAAGAGATTGCGATAATCCTTGGAGCTTTTTGGGAGACCAAGAGATTGCGATAATCCTTGGAGCTTTTTGGGTGACCAAGAGATTACGATAATCCTTGGAGCTTTTGAGTGACCAAGAGATTGCGATAATCCTTGGAGCTTTTTGGTTTTGACCAAGTGATTGCGATAATCCTTGGAGCTTTTTGGGTGACCAAGGGATTGCGATAATCCTTGGAGCTTTTTGGTTTGGATTATGGTTCTTCAGGGGATAGAGGTACCCCCAGCTTGATGGTCTTTGCACTTCGGATCTGGCTCTAGAGGTATGGGCATGAATGGATCGGCCCTATGCACGGAGATGAGGACAGGGTCCGCCCGTGGCACTGATGTTGCTATGATGTCTCTTGGTGGAAGTTGCTCTTTGTGTGCCCAAAGTGGTGGATGTAATGCTTGGTCCCACTGTGGTGGGTTAACATGCCACTCATGCCCTAGTATTATGTTTATCTGTTGACATGCTTCTTCAAATTTTATGGGATGCCGATGTTGTCGCATGTGATTGTTGTGGGCTATCTCTGTTTCATCTTCACTTTCAACTAGTGAGTACAGCTCATCAGAATCTGGAGATTCTGAGACATGGAGGACTGCATCATCAGGTAGCCCTATGGTTAAAGGTTGATCCTCTTTGAAAGGAGCTTCATGTAAGTTGGGCCTTGGGAGCTCCAAAATCTTGGTCTGTACCGACTCTAAGTGCTCTAGCACTTTGCATGTATCGGGAGATTTGAGTTCCTCCTCTTTGGTTGGTTCTTGTTGAGGAACTTGGGGCTTATGGAGGGGTGGCCAGATGGCACCCCCATGCCTTGGTAGGGCTTTTCATCCCGCTCTTCTTCTTGCTCTACGATTCCTTAGAGGCTTCTTGATGAATTTCTATGGGTGGCTCATAAGCCTGGGTGGATGTCTGAGGAAGGCACCCATCATTGGTTATAGGAGTGGCCTCCCGTTCATGTCTAGGAGGCGTCGGGGGTGGTGCTTCAGGAATCGGGGGAGTAGCCTCCCGCTCCTATCTAGGAGGTGTTGGGGGTAGCGTTTGATGGGGTCGTGATGACCTGTCTTGCCCCCATGGGTTGTGCCACTCAAAATATTTTGTCTTATGCGTGTGAGGGGTTGGAGTCTTCTCCGATAGCTTATAGCGCAACTCATCCACTTCGCGTTGCATGCGCTCTCTATCCAAGCGGTGTCGATACTCCATCTCCTGATGACTTTGTTTAAGCTGCGTAATTCGAGCTTGGCGGGTGGCATGTCTGGCGACTATCGGGTCAATTCGGTCTACCCTATTTTGCTTAGGAGGTTCGAATGTTTCTCCTATGTGTTTGCCTCGATCTTGATGATCTAAAATTTCAATGGGTCGCTTCCCTCTGTCGAGGTAGGCGGCATGTACTTGAGGCTCTAGTCTTGATGGATGACTATTATATATAGCAGGTGTGGAAACACAAGGCTCCCGCATTGTTTGTTATCCTCGAGGAATGCGATGGCTTTCTTCGTACTCCCTTTCATGTTGGCTCTCCCGCATAGTGTGTTGGAACAACTCATCCTTCCGGCACCGAGGGTGCTCTTTATTTAGAAGATACCATTCCTCTAATTGTTGTCGTTCTAGCTCAAGTTGCGTGCGTTGCATTCGACATGCGATGTGCTCGACAGATTCTAAGATGGTTGGTCCTGTCGCCTCATGTCTAGAAGGCCTAGATGCCTCTCCTAGATATTTTCGATCGTAGTGATCCAAGATCTCTATAGGTGACCTCCCTTTGTTGGGGGTAGCGGCATTCCCTCGGGGCTTTGGCCTCAGTGAGTGGTCCTGATAGATAGCAGGTGCAGAGGCATATTGCTCCCGCACTGTATATTGCTCTCGAGGAAGGTAGGGATCTTCCTCTTGCTCTCTTTCATAAGTGAAAAAGGGACGGACGGAGTTAGTTCGCCCCGCCTGAAGAGTCTTGTGCTCTGGATTTGTCCTTGTAGTCCTGACAACTAGAGGGGGTGAAGGAAGGATAGTGTAATCAATTGGTTCCTCCCGTCGAACCCTATGTTGACCTAGCGCTTCATCGCGTAGTGACCGCTCATAGCGAGCATCTAAGGGATCTCTCCTATGACTGTACCCCTCATGGAAGGGTATGTGCTGAGTGCTTTGCTGAACAGGAGTGCCCTTAGAAGAGGTGCCCCTATAGTCCCTTTCCTTTAAGGTGTGGAGGGGACTGCCTTGTGTGTTAGGTCGCCAAGGTGGTATGACCAAATCCTTGGGATTGTAATGGAGATGACTTGTTCTTCCTTGGATATTCCCCATAGCATCCGCCCGTGATTGGGCTTGGCTATGGGTGAGCACCATGACGATGTCTCTCTAAAAACCCTAAAAATTGAAATGAGTCAGATGGGGCCCAAAATTGGCGTGTGCATCCCTCTTATAGTAGATAAGACAAAAATGAAGTTTCAAGTCCTAGCTCTAAATACATTAGGAGATATTGACATCCGAACAACTCAAAAAGTGCATAGAATTGCGTGCCCAATTTTAAAACCTAATTTCGGGGCACTAGATGATGGAATTTGGCCCCGAAAACTGAATTTTTTGGGCAAATAGAATTCTAGGGAATTGTATTTGTTTAAAATTATCCCACCTAACTCCCTGTAAAATTTCAAGTCAATCGGAGCTACGGTTGAGAAGTTATGGCCCCGACAAGATGCACTAAAATTTAGGGAAAAATATAAGATTTCCCATATTTTGTTGGATGGTCCTGCATCACTTATGGGCACATTTGGGGTGATTTTGGGTTGACCAAAGGGTTCATGGACACCTTTGGGGCATTTTGGAGTGACCAAGCGATTACGGGAATCCTTGGAGCTTTTGGAAAAAATGACAAAATGCGTAGATTTTTTATCTTTTGTTTATGATGATTTTTCTTTTTGTTACACTAAGCAGAAATGAACACACACATATGCAAAACCGTGATTATCTCTTTTAAGGATTAATTGGTGTGCCCTAAACCGGTTTAGTGCATTTTGGTGTTTTGTTTTGTTTTTGTAGGTTTTGAAGATCGTTTAAATGCATTATGACGGCTCATATAACTCCCAAAACGGTAGCCCCTTCAATATACCAACCTCTCTATATACCCGCCCTTACGAGAGGGAGACTATAGGTACGTGAGAGCAGAAGGTACGTGGTACGTAGGCGGTACGGAAGGGGGATTGTCCTGTTAATGGCACCTACCATAGAAAACTTATCCTCGCGCGCATGGGAATCACCCCAGCGACACTCGGTCTGTCTTCGTCAGGATTTACGCCTAACAACAGTTGACAATCGGGAAATGGATGCAAATCAAGCCAAGGTGGTGATGAAATCCACCAATGGTCTTGATCAAGGGCTGGGGTCTTACGACCAGCTCCTTGGTTTAAAATTGTTTCGTGATGTGTGTGGGATTCATTTTATTCAACAAAAATGAAACAAGCATAAATGACTTTTCCTATGCAATGCAGGACAAAATGAAAACAATCAAAGGAACAGAAATAGAAACAAAAAAATATAACAGAGATCATGAAAATCCCTACCTCTTCTCTGCCTGCTCCAGTTGTCTCTGAATTTTTGCTCTAAAAATCGTAGGCAGAATTCGTCCCTCCGGGAGACGAATTGCGAACGAATTCGTCCCTCCCGGAGACGAATTTGAATTCGTCTCGGGTCGACGAATTGCAGAGAAGAATTCGTCCCTGTTAGAGACGAATAGCAGTCTGCAACAAAAAAATGTACCTGTCAAGCACAAACACAAAACTTTGATCAGTTTCTATGATTTTAAAAATAGGGAACAGGTCCCACCGTGATCGCCACTGAAAGCACGAGATTTCGGGCAAAGGAAACACTAATTATGCAATGTAAGACGAAATGTAACGCTTTAACCTTATGCACCAAAACAAAGGAAAGAGACAATTTGGAAAGGAAAGAAAAGATGTAAAGAAATCACAGCCCTCTTTATTCAAATATCTTATCCTCGGTTACATAGACGTCTCCTCCCTTTTTAGGGGCTAGGAGCGTTAAATTTGTCTTTGTTACAATGTGTGACTTAGTCTTCCTCCTTCCGCGTGCCCACGATTGCAATGGGCGGGCCAAGATGATGCCGCCGCTGATGTCGATGAGTTCTTAACCTCCGCTGCTTCTCCTACGAACAAAGAAACAACCAAGATGTCAGTAGCATCTGCCGCAAATGAAAAGTGTTTGTTCTCTAAAACTAACGAAATATGCATGTAAACATTTGCCTGAAACAGTAATTACAGTGAGTCCAAATGGCTTCAAAACTTGACAGAAGATAAGAAAAGTTACCAGAAGGCCATTGCCACTGAGACAGCTAGCCAATCTACCTTCAACTGGAATTCGTCCCCAGGCAGGACGAATTCTGACTGCAATTCGTCCCTGGGTGGGACGAATTCTTCTGTGTTGAAGAAACCGACCTGCTGCTGCTCCAATGTCGGATCCCGAGACCTACAAAATGCCTGCAAATAGGGGGGTTATGTAATTGGGGCCATTTTGGGATGACCCAGATGGTCGGATTCTCCCAATTTGGCCTCTACCCTCGGGAATTTGACCTCGACACCTGCAAGTCAGCGAAACAACAAAGCGACACAAAACATACTAGAATCTGACCAAAAGTTACAAAATTGCAGCTATGGGTTAATCAAACCTAATAACACAAAATGCAATCTGAAAAGTAATCTAAAATGCTCTAAAACTTAAAATAGGACTTGGGAGGTGCGGGGGTGCCCAAGTGGGCCTCCCACCGTTGGCACTTGATTTTGGAGCCAATCCACTAGGGATGGGCCCAAAACCTCTTAGGATTGGGGGGTCGGCGAATTGGTTGGTTCAGGTGTCCATGTGTTGGATTTGGGTCAGGTTCGAGCTTCCAAAGGCCACCCAACAACCTCCCTTGCAAAAGAGATTGGTGGATGTGGGAAGGTGAACCAAAAGGGATGCAAGTGGGTCTTCAACTCGACAGCACTTCGTTGCTTGAAAACTCCTTCAACCTGTATATTTTGGGTGAGAAAAGTCCCACCTTTTATAGACCCATGGGGTCTCTTTTGGGAGGGAAGCACAAATGCCATGTGTTGGTCATAGGCGCCATGTGGCAGTCTTGTCTTCCCATGAGGGAGGGGAGTCCTCCGTTGACTTGGGCTTTGATAAATGCCTTTTGTGACAGTCTTCTAACGGCCCCTCTGTCCACCTACACACGCGTGCAAGGCAGGAGTCATCAACTGACTGTTCTGGGCTGCCACTTGGCGCCATTTGTCTTTTTGCCCGTTAAGCTTAGAATTCGTCCCACCCAGGGACGGATTCAGAATTCGTCCCGGGGTGGGACGGATTCTATTTTGAATTCGTCCCCGGGTGAGACGAATACTGGGCAAAGTGTCCAAGTGTGCCAAATTGCTTCTTGACCTTACAAAATTGCTATGAAAGTGGTTAAGACCACTGTTTAACCTCTGAGGGCTGCCCTGGGGGCTGTGTTTGTCAAAGCGATCAGTGTTTGCAGTCACATAATCGGATTGGTGCTGTTTTGGTGTCTACAGACTTCTCAAATTTATCTTTAATAATATCTCATATAGCAAGATTTAATCTCTTTTGTGGTTGTTTGATAGGTTTAATATCCTTGATATACACATGATGAGTATATATGTCTAGACGAATGCTTGTCCTATCTTTGTATTCTCATGCAAACACTTTGTAATTTCAGCTTAGCACACCAAACAATATTTTCTCCTCATCATTATACAACCAAATATTAATATTTAAAAATTTCTTGGTTGTATCCAAATTTGTTTTTTAGCTATATGTACTATATTAATTTCCTTAAAGTTATCAACCAAATAGTTTAGAGGATAATGGTGTGGAAACAAAGAATGGAAAATTCCAGTCTATTTATCAAAAGTGATTATTGAAGGAATTAAATTTGATATGGGACAGTGAAAATATGATATGAGATGATGATGCCATCTATGTGGTAGATTAAAAGAGTTATCTTGTATTGGTATGGGTGATAAATATTTAGACTCCTAATATTCATCCTTTCATAATAATCTATAGATGATAATTGATTCATCTTCAAGTCTTGAGTCGTTTAATTTATTGAGTAAAATAGTCTCATCCTTAAAGATGACTCTTTTTGATGAATCTAATTCATTTGCATGATATTTTATAACTATGGTAGGCAAGGTGGAAATATTCTTTTAATTTTCTTCATCTGATTTAAGAAACCATAGATTACCAAAAAAATTGATTTAAGGTTTTGCAAGAGGTTATAGTGAATTTCTTTTAGAATCAATTCCATTTGAGATAGTCATATATCCTAACCTATAATAAATTAAATTTGTAGTTGTAGCAAACCAAGGACTTCATATAATTATTGGGTAATTGTTTACAATAGTTTAGGATTGTAATACCAAAATATCTACTATATATTTCTATGACAAGATTGTTACATATATTTTTTATTATTCCTTTTGGTTTAGTGACTAATGTGTCATTCATTTCTAGTATTGTAGATGTAGGATTTTAAGTTTTTAATTGTAAATTTTGTATTGCATCACTTGTCATAGCATTAATAACTACCTCCAATTAAATTAGAACATTAGATATTTGAATTGATCCTATTGTTACCATGACTACTAGACTTTTTGGATCTCCATATTTTTGTGGAATACATTTTCTTGAAAGGAGATCTGCTAATTTTCCATCCACCTATATGTTTTTGGGATAGGCTTTATTTTTCCTTTATTTTTATTCACATTTCCTAAAATATTCTTAGTGATCATAGGTATATATTTAATAGGTTGTAGTAAAAGGAATGTGATATTTAAATGTTTTAACTCTTTTACCAAGTCAAACTCTAAAGAAGATGTTTTTATTATTTTTCAATGAAGAGGGAGAATTGTTTTGACAAAGCCTTCCTTTATTTGTTTGTGTTGAGGTATAGGTGGTTCTTTTTGGTTATTCTCATGAACTCTCATTTATACAAATATTGATTGAGTAGATTCAAGATTTATTTTTCTTGAATGTATCTAGATGTTATATTAGTCAATGACATTAAGCATGATTGTATCTTCTAGTTCAACCATATATATGTCTTGCTTATCAAGTGTTATTTGGGTTGGCCATAGGTAGAGCTGGAATATGAGGTTGTTTAACTTGTTGTTGTTGTTGTTGTCCTTAAGGAAAATTATAGATAAGCCTAGGTAACAAATCTTGTTGTTTATTTTGGTACCAATATTATTCCTAGTATGGTTGGTATTGTTGTTCCAATTGGTGATCTTGTAGTTGTGGAGGTAAAAATGGTAGATTTTATTAATTCCAATGTTGATTTATTAATTCCGATGTTGATTTATCCATCCAAGTTGAGATGATATCCATGGTTGTTGAACCCAAGGTTGTTGATGAGCTTTTGAAGTGTACCATGGTATAGACCAAGGATTTGTTCCCCAATTCATAAGAAATTAACCATTTTGGTATGAATATTGAGAAAAATTATAACCTTACCTCTATTTTACAAAGTTAATTTCTTTGATAGATTAAGTATGTTTTCCCATGATATATTTTAGTTCATGTAACAAATGACATTGGTCTGTAGGATGTCTTTTTTCATAAATACTATGTATATTGGATATGGAATATTTATTTAAAGGATATGCATGGAGAGCATGCTTCTTTTTACATCTTGGACACTAAAATACTAAAGGTTCAATAAACCTATTCTTTGCATTTTGTTTTATCTAATGTTGTATTGAGATGTACTAAAATGTCAATTTTTATATTGAAAAATTCTTCCATCAATTCTTTTATGCAATTCCCATTATTAATTTTTTTTTAACTCTAATTTCTTATTCAAGAAATTGTTTTATACAATCCAAAAATTTCTTGAAGTTCAAGATTATTTACATCTTATTTTCCCATAAAATCCAATACTTCTCTTAGTTCTTCTCGTAATCCTCTCAAGAATATGCTTTTACTTAGTTTTGGATCTACACCTTCACATATTTTATGAACAAAGGCAAATATATCCATATAGTCTTCCTAAGTGTTATCTTCTTCCTACTTCATTCTAAATATTTCATCCTTTCAATTATTTATCCTACAATACTCTGGTTATTTTTCCAAAAATACTCTTTCCATCTCATTCCAAGTTTGAATTGAATTAAGTGATAGGCTCATAAACCATCACATTCTAGAGTCTTTTAGAGTGGAAGAAAATAGTTTAAGTTTTTGTTGTCATTTGTGTAATCATAAGTTTGACATAAAATCTTAAACTCAAATAAAAATTGATTAAGATATTTAGACACTACTCCCTTGAATGTTGTTAATACAAAATATGAAATACCCTTCATGGGATATTCTAGGTCAAGATTTAATCAAATAGAATATTAAAAATTTTGAGCCAGATGGTTAGTTTCATGAGGATGAATCACATTATCGAATATTTCTATATTATCTTGTGTTTCTACCATTATTTCTTCCCAACAAAAATTGTAGATATTTTTGAATTGTTTCAATGGTACAAATGTGTTAGGAATAGGTGGTGTTGAACTATTGGTTTGTTATTATTGTACTTCTTCCTCAAGAAATCCTATGCTTCTTAAATTTTATGATTGTGATTCATATAAAATTCTAACATTTTTAGGAACCACTCCTATGGACAACATAGGATTTGGTATAAGTTTAACCTCTTTTGGTGGATGTTTTCTTCCTATGGTTCATTGGAAGTTTGATTTAATGAATCTACCCCTTTCATCTCCAGGTATATTCATACATCCTTTTAAAAAATATATATTCTAATGTCCCAATTTCTTAAACACAATTCTTGGCAATGTAATTATCTTGATGCAAAGTTGATTGTTTTATTTAATTTTTGTTTTTTTTTAATATATATATAATTTATTCTACTCAACTTTACAAGAAAACAATGAACATTGAATGGATTTCACTTTAATTTTTTTTCAAACTAAGGTAGTGTCCTAAGGTTGTATGCATTAGAGATCTAAGAATTGTGTCTTGGATGTTAATATTCTAATCTAATCTATAAAAATTGGAAATCACAATATCTTTGTAGCATTCACAAATAAAATTATGCTAAATTCAAAACTTTGTTATTAAAAAAATACTAATTTTACTTATAATCTAAATGCAAGAATAAATCTAACAATAACTAGTACTTAATTGAAAAGAACTAAACTAATTAAAAACAAAATAAAAGGCAACTCATGAAAACAAGAATCAACAAAAATTACATTGTGAAAATTAAGGTAGAAATAACAACACACTCTAGTGGAAAAAACACTATATGAATGTGTGCATCGGTAAAAGTTTGGTACATTTTCTTTCTCTTCCAATATCAATACTAAGTTGTGCTTTTGGTACATTTTCTTTCTCTTCCAATATATGAAATAAGCGGTGGTTGCAAAAGACATGTGTATGGTCTATTTGAAATGAGCTTATGATGTATGTATCACCCGTCTAAAACTAGTTTGTGGTCGGCATCCCAAGCATGCGAAGTTTAATTGCTTGATTTGTGATAATATGAAATTATGTGTTTATGCATATGTTGTGAGTAAATTGGCCTAACATATACAGAATTTGCATTACATTTTAGGATCCTAAAATACATTTTAGGAGGAGCCATTCTAATCCTAGTGAGAAGAGATCAAAGAACACAGTGAGGTGACTGGTTCAAACTGTCAACTGTCAAGATACCATCAGATGGATGGATAGCGCAGTTGTTCAATTCTCATCAGGGAGTCAAAGAGTGTTTCTTGTATAAAGAAAATAAACTACCTTGTATACCATGAATATTGTACCTCTATGTCGCTCTGTACATTTATCATAAAATTCTACTTATGTTTGTGTCAACCGATGACTACATGTTTCAAGCTTAGAACTTCACCATAAATGCATATGGTATTTTATATGTAAACCTACATGGAGCTAAATTGTTTTACTGCGTATTTTCAAACCTTGCTTGGAGTATTTTCATAATGATTTTTGCTCCTTACTTTATTTGCTCACAACGAGCTTATGGCATTGCCATTATGCTAAGCATTATGTATATGTGGCATCGCCCTCTCATGTGCAGTTGCTTAGGGTGTATTATACACCACAATTTAATATATGTTGTGGGGATGTTGGGTTGTTATTGTAAACTTGTGATTGGTGTAAGCCTTTTGCAATTGATTTCCATGAGTTGTTCCTAAGAGAAGCTTGTTGTTGCTGCTTTATTCATGTACTAACTAAACAAATACTTTGATATTTTTAAAAGTTATCATTACATATTAATTTATAATTTTTTTTGGAAATAGATTAAAATAATAATCTGAAAGTTAATAGTTTTTTTTTTTTTTGGTACTATTAAAAGAAGAGGATTTTGATGGGATACCACAACCACTACAAAGAAAGCCAAAAGGGTGAAAAACCAAAAATAACCTTGAAAGAAACCAGAGGCCAACCAGAACAAAGGCGGAAGCCAGACCAAAAAGCATCAAAGAAATGAGAACTGAGAAGTTTCTAACCTAACTTATGAACATCTTGAGTTACATTAGCCGCCAGACTTGAAACATTCTCCGTTAAATCAAGGGTAAGTTTCAACGTGCTCCAAATTTTATGCTAGTTAATATCAATAAGCATTAAATCTTGGAGAACCAAATATTTAGAAATTTCTAACTCTCTTGGAGAAAGGATTTCGTCCACTGACTTTTTTCGGGGAAAATCCCTTGGAAGAATATCCAGATCAGAAGAAGCCATCGTAAAGGGAGAGTCACCCTTATCCAATTTTCTTTGAAGCTGCTTAGATATACGACGTTCCTTAGTAGTAGCACCAGCCGACATCAGATCAAAACCACCAAGACCTACCATGCTCTCCTTAGGGGCCAAATCTAAATTAGCAGTGTGATCTGACATCAGAACCTCAATCACCTTTGGGTTGCCACCCCAAACCCCCTTCGAAGAGATCTGAATATTTTTAGAAATCTGCTTTGGGCCAACACCAAAAGTGAAAGAGATAGTGTCCACACTCTTGTCAGAGTTAGATCTAGAGGTAAATCAAGAACCACCACCAACAGAGGGGGAGTCGACACTTCAATTAGGACTATGAACCAAATGACCTGAAGGATCTACAAGAGACTTTAACACATCATTAGCATCAAGGTTATTCTCCAAAGCCGCTTGTTTGAAAACCAACACTACCAAGCCTTGGTGAATAAGGGCTTGACCACGACCAACCTGGACATTAAGAAAAGACTTTTGCATAGATTGAAAAAGGAATAAAGGAATATTCATGCAGGCTTTACGTCTAAGATGATTTAAGAACATTGCATGAAAACTTCTTACGATTTCATAAGAGGGATCCAGGGTGAAATAATCCATTATGACCCGAACCACACAGTTCCAAGGAGAGGGTAAAGCTGCATCACTAAAACCATTTTGGATTCATGACAAAAACTCCTTATCCAAAAAATGAGATATTTCTTGCAATAAAGAATGCATTTCACGGTTGTGATAGGCACCATTCAAGGCTAGACCAATGGTTATTCAAGGCCAGACTAGTGGTTCTACTGATAAGTTTTGTCAAAAATTGAAAAGACCAAGAACTAACCCTAACCCAACCCTCATTCCAAGAAGAAACTAAGTAGTTAGTGAGTAAAGGGTTGTGACCATGGAACTTTAAAATACAACTCAAAATATCACCTTCTGCTAAAATGGACTTAACCTCTTTGTCGAAAGAAATAGATGAAGGTTCCAAATGAGGTTTACTCAACTTAGTCTTAGTAGGGTAAATATCAGCTTTTCCCATTAGAAAACAACACTCACAGACGAATGGCTTAGGCCACATAGAAAGGACCTTGAATGAGGGAATTGCAAGGACCATCAAATGCCAACAATGAACAAGGTAAGGAAGAATATCGCTCAAATACTGGTACCTTAACATGGAAATCAACCCCCCAATAGAAAGGAAGGGCAAAGTAGGACCACTCACAGAACTACAAGGGACATCAGGAAGGGGCCTCAAAGCAAGAATCCACTCCTTGTTAAAAATATTGACGGCCTTGAAACCAGGAATGCCAAGAAAGCACCTCACGGAGACCATGCTTGAAAACTAAAAAACAAGAAAACCAGATAAAATATCACTACAACGTGAAACAAAAACAAAGTAATCCTAAGAAGGTAATGAGAGGAAAACATGAAAATTCCAAATTGGCCTGAGAAATCCATGAAAAATACGATCCCAAAGGGAGCCAATCCAAAAAAAACCATATAAGAACCAACCCAAAAATAGAAGAGGGGTCCACTTCAAAGAAAACATAACCCAATAGATAGTGATGAAACAAGCACCACAATAGAGCCCATCTATCCCAACTAGGGAGAAAGAAGGGACAGGCGTATGATGAAAATTTAAAAGACTAAACAAAAGGGAAGTTTCCAACCGCCACCTCCACCCAAACTTGGGAATACCACCAACAACATCGATAAGGAAGGTACCAATGTACAACATAGACCACAAAGCACCCATTTCAAAAAGGGGGTGATAATCATAAAACCTCAAAACCATGTTCACGATCATTCCAGAAGTTAGATCTTCAAGCCGAAAAGCTGGAAAATACCTAATCAAAGATCTCATAAAAGAGGACCCATAAAACCATCTGACATGGGCATCCCGAAGAAACTTTCTAAAACCAAAACTCCCCCTGATGCAGAAAGGACTAAAAGCCCACCAAGTACCCAAAGAAACCATCGTCAGCACAACTCCCATTGAAATCCATTCCCCAAAAAATGGATAATGAAGCAAAAAGGATCTAGAATTTAAAAGCAACACCTCCAAATGGGACATTTTGACAGACTGCACCATGCCTGCCACCTTACATAATAAATGAAGGTGATCAACACATTGTCTAAGTCCAACCACAAAATCCTACCAGCATATAGAATGGGGTAATATTTAAAATTTGAATCGAAAATCTACCCCATTAAAGTAGAATTAATTTAGGCCACTAAACTCCACATCCCAAAAAAATTATTTAAAATTTGAATTTGAATTCTGATAATCGCCAATAAAATACAGGCCGTAAAGCATGACAACACCTGCCCACTGACCACATCTTCAAACTTCTCAACTGTCATCCTCAAAAAACGCTAAAACTTCATCAGAGTCCCAAGGAAAAACCAATCAACTTGGTGGCTTTTCATCATTAACCAGTCTGATCAACTCCATCAAAAAGTTCGAATGCCAAATCTTAAACCCTTGACTTCCAACAACCAAATTAGCCAAAAAATTGATCATCACATTACCTTCCCTATACACATGGCTAATGGAGAAATCATCGAAAGAAGAAAGGTGGGCCTTGGATTCGTCAATGAGATTTGAAAATCGCCAGCCCGAACTACACAAACCTTTCAGCAAATTCATTGTGTTCAATGAATCACCTTCAATGATGACCCTACGACCTCCCAAATCCTTTAATAAGAGAATACCCCAATAGGCAGCTCTACACTCAACAAAGTGGGAAGACTACAAACCTAAGTCTTTGAAAAATGCTAGAATGATATCACCAAGATGATCTCTAATTAAACCACCCATGCTAGCTTTGTCTGGATTTCCCTTCGATGCACCGTCGAAATTTAGTTTTAGCCACCCAAGAGAAGGTGGGGACCACTTAACCAATTTATGAATATTGGGCATCGGGTGAGGTCTCAGATCTAGATAAAAACCCAAATTTAACTCCACGAAATAGTCAGGATGATCCATTGGGATAGAAGGGAGAGACTCCTTTAAAGCGGCAGAAACATTTTCACCAACTTTCCAAAGTATTCTTTTGCAAATATGAGTCAGGTCACCCTCTTTGTTTTTGAAAACTCGGGTATTTCATTCCTTACACACTCCCCATAGAATATGAGGCAACAAGACTTTACAAAAGCATTTCATATGAGACGACCGAAAAGGAGATGACCACTGATTGAACATATCAAGAATGGAATTAGGAAGCACCCAAGATAACCCAATTTGTTGAAGACATAAATAGAAAATTTTCTGAAACACCCTGCATGAAGCAAATGAATAGTAGATTCCCATTCCTGCTTACATAAAAAACAATGATTGATCAAATTGAATCCCCGCTTATGAAGATTGTCAATTGTTAGAATTTTATTTTGGACAACAAGCCAATAAAAAATCTGTTAGCATATCATTTTGATATCCATATTTATTTCATTATTTAGGTTTATTTAGGCGTATTGTTATTTTCTATAACAATCTCTATTTTTACCTCGGGTGGTTCCACAACCTCTGGGTTTATTTTAGAGCTGCAATGTATTATTTAAATGAGTTATTCTTAATGGAATAGTGTTTATTTCAACATGGCATCAGAGCCAGAAGGCGGAGAGAGAGAGGAGGCGGCAATGATATTTTCAGAGCTGGTCTAGAGGAATTTTTTTTTCCAGCACTGGTCTGAGGAATTTTTTATTTAAAAAAAAAATTTAGTGCACACAATTTTTTTTTCCTAGACACCCCCCACTGCGCAGCATGAATTTCCTACAATATTGGCACACAATTTTTTTTCCTGACCCCCCCATGTCGTCGCAACGCAGTCACTTCCCCCCCGATGTCGCCCGCAACACGTGCATCTACCCCCACCTCACCCCCCCGATGTCTCGCATGACGTGCGACGCAAGCCACATAGCATGAAGCAATCACAACCACTGCGCGACGTCGCTGCGACATCCACCGTCGCCGCCGCGGCCACTATACCCGCCACGCGATACCCTGTCATCGCTGCCAACCGTAAGCACCTGTAGCGAATGCCGTCGTGGCCATCCTGCCACCGCCAGCCACGGAGGAAGCCGCGGCCAGGCGGCCGCGCAGGGGAAGGGGTTACGGGACCCTCCTCAAATAGGAGGGGGTCCCTGATCCTTTCGGATCAGCCCGCTAGTCCACCTGGTGGTGGACTGTGCGGTAAGGCTCAGGGAGCCTGCAGGTCGGGGGTTCAAATCCCGCCGACCCCCCCTTGGAAAGAAAAAGGTAAAAAAAAAAAATTCTAAAGTTTTTTTTAATTAATTATTATTTTTTTTAGTTAAATTAAAAATTTTAATTTTAATTTATTTTTCAATAGTTTTTAAACTATATAAATTAAAATTTGATTTTAATTTATTTTTTAATAGTTTTTAAACTATATAAATTAAAATTATTTTTTTTAACTTTAAAACTATATAATAATTATAAAAAAAATGCTTTGTTAAGAGATTTTTTTAAAGGGGGTATTTTTTTTCAAAAATCAAAGGGGGAAAGTGAGTAATTTTTTGAAAAGCAAATTTGGCATTATTGTAAAGGTGCATTTTCGGCTGCGCCCGACACCTAGTGGGTCATTCCTGTGGGCACTTTTTATGTTGTAGGGTGCATTTTTTTCTGTTTTGCACTACTTCATTAAAAAGTTAAAAAAAATCAAATTCACTCCCTAAGTCCCCGGAATAATTAAAACCCATCCGTGCAATTTATTGCACTGCAGCGTTCGGTATTTGTGATACCTCTGGCCAGCACTTACAGGTAAAGCTGTCGTGATTGCGCTACTGTATCCGTCGCCTAATATAGCCGCCAAAATGACGTCTGAGCTTGTTCTCTATAAATCGTCGGGGAGAGATAAGTTTGCCATTTTGCATTTTTTTACTCCATCCATTACCCTAATAGTTCTTGTGTTTAGGCGTAAATCCTGACGAAAGTTCTGAAATCCAAAGTGTTTAGGGGAAGTTACGCCCCATGCATGAGGATTGCAGACTTTCTATGGTAGGTGCCATCAACAAGACTATTCCCTTTCAGTACTGCTTAAGTACCACGTATCGTATGATCTCTAAAAATTACCTATAGTTTCCCTCACGTAAGGGCGGGTATTTTGTATGGTATAACGGCCTAGCAAAAGGTATATCGAAAGGGGGACCAATTGGTGTTATAAGGAACCTTCACCATGTCTGCAAAATTAATGACTGATTCTCATCAGTTGTTGAAAGGTCCTAATTACACACCATGGAAAAACAAGATGAAGGCTATCCTAGTCATGGATGACTTATGGGATGTTGTATCTAGAGCAACAACAAGACCTTCATCTGTTGTTGGTGCTACAACTCCATCTACTGCTCAAAAAGACTTTGACAAGCTAGACAACAAAGCAAAGGTGCTCATTTTGCTTGTTGTGGCTGATGAAGTTCAACCCCATATTGTTGACTGTGAAAATAGTAAAGAGGCATGGGATGCCCTTAATACTATATATGAGGGAAAGAATGATTCCACTATTCTATTTCTTCAATCTCAATTACACAGTCTAAGCATGAAGCAGGGGGAGACAGTTGAATTTTTTCTTTGTAGAGTGTCTGAATTGAAAGCAAAGTTGAATTCTTTAGGAGAACCAGTTGATGACAAGCTCCTTACCTCAATTGTATTGAGAGCTTTACCTGATTCTTATCGGGTGTTGATCACTTCCCTTCAGGTATCGCAACGGAAAGTTACTTTTGTAGAATTGGTTAATATGCTTCAAGAGGAGGAGGCACGCCAACTACAACGAGATGATTCTTCTAACACTGCCCTCTACATCAACAAGAAAGGGCAGAACCAGAAGAAGGGTAATTTTTAGAAGGGAGGGAATTCACAAAAGGATTCAAAAGGGAAACAAACTCAACAACCTCAACAGAAAAAGCGATATTGCAAGATCTCTGACAAAGAAGGTCATGATACAAACAGATGTTGGCATAAGAATAAACAATCAAAATAGAAAGGCCGAAACAAACCACAAAAGAACAAACAACAAGTGAATGTTGTTGTTGAAGAATCTGACATGGATTCCCAGAGAGCCCATAAAGTTCTCATGACTACCACAGTGTCCAAGCAGACGGATCCTATCTGGTATGTTGATTCTGGAGCCAGTAAGCACATGACTGGTGACAAATCATGGTTTGAGTCTTTTGAGGCCAAAGAGGGCAAACCTGTCACTATTGCTGATGATAAAACCTACAAGGTTCAGGGAGAAGGTACTATTTTAGTCACTCTTCCTGATGGCAAGTGTCAGATTGACAAAGTTCTCTATGTTCCAGGATTGGCAAACAATTTGTTGTCAATCACACAAATTCTGGACAAAGATATGGTTGTGAACTTTAGTGTTGAGGGAGGCAAGAAGTGTTGTTCTATTACCAGGAGGGGTAAGAACATTGCCACTGCTTCATATAAGCATGGCTTATTTGCCTTAGATGCTATCTCTACTCCACATGTAGCCATGACAGTCTCTACAAAGGAGGCAACTTCCCTATGGCACAAGAGATATGGACATTTGAGTTCTGGTTACTTACTTGAGTTAAGTAAGTATGAAATGGTAAAAGGTCTTCCTTCCCTTTCTACCACTTTACCAATTTGCTCTGACTGCTTGGCAGGAAAGCAACATAGAGTGCCTTTTGAAAGGAGCTCTACAAGAGCAAAGAAACCTCTGGAGTTGATTCACACCGATCTGTGCGGTCCCTTCACTCCCAAAAGTTGTGGGGGTAAGAGGTATTTTTAGTTATTCATGGATGATTACTCACGAAAGATGTGGGTATTCTTTCTTCAACTGAAATCTGAAGCATTTGGCTTCTTTCAACAATTCAAGAAATCTGTTGAAAAGGAGTCAAGGACTTCTATAAAGACCCTCCGCTCAGATCGAGGGGGGGAGTTCACCTCTAAATAATTCTCTGAGTTCTTGAAAGAAAATGGGATCACACGACAGTTAACTACTACCTATACTCCTCAACAAAATGGAGTTGTTGAAAGGAGGAATCGTTCCATCATGGAAATGGTTCGTTGCATGCTCACAGGAGCTAGTCTTGAGCAACTATATTGGGCAGAAGTTGTCACCACAGTAGTATATCTATTGAATAGGGCACCCACAAAGGCTCTACAAGGAATGACTCCACAGGAAGCATGGAGTGGTAGGAAACCCTCCATTTCTCATCTACGCATTTTTGGATGTAAAGCTTTCATGCACATACCAAAAGAGAAAAGGAAGAAGCTAGATGAGAAGACATTGAAGTGTATTCTTCTTGGGTATGATGAGCACTCTAAGGGTTATCGTTTGATTGATCCCTTGACCAAGAAGATACACATCAGTAGAGATGTAGTTTTTGATGAGGCTTTCACATCAGAAAACACATCAGATGTATACCTAGACCTTGTGGAAACTAAGGTTGATAAATCTCCTTCATCAAAAGTTGGAGGTCCATCTTCATCTTCTTCAACACCTCAGAAGAAGAATCCAAAGTGGTATACAAATACAATCAAAGACTCTAAGCTATCCACTCCACCAGATTTGACATTGGATAGGCCTCGTACTCGCAACATGGCTCGACAGGAGAAAGCTGCAACAGAGAATACTGGGGTTGATGATCTGTGTCAATATTTTGAGGAACTTTCTGTAGATCCAGAGAGAGATACAGAAGATATGGATATTGATAATGATAGGGTGTTTATGTCTTCCATAGATGATCTTGAACCCGCATCAGTGCAAGTTGCTCTTGGTGAGCCTCAGTGGAAGGCCGCTATGGATGCAGAGTATAAGTCTTTGATGAAAAACAAAACTTGGAAGCTTGTCGATCTGCCATACGAAAAGAAGCCCATAGGCTGCAAATGGGTGTATAAAGTTAAGTATAAGGCAGATGGTACAATAGATAAGCATAAGGCCCGACTTGTTGCAAAGGGCTATGCTCAAAGAGAAGGCATTGACTACGAGGAAACTTTTGCACCTACTGCTCGGATGACAACCATTCGAGTTCTTTGTGCTATGGCAGCACAATATGGGTGGAAAGTACACCAAATGGATGTCAAGAGTGCTTTTCTAAATGGTGATCTCCAAGAAGAAGTCTACATGACTCAACCGGAAGGATTTGAAGTGGAAGGCCAACAATAGAAAGTTTGCAGATTGGTAAAATCCTTATATGGTTTGAAACAAGCCCCTCGGGCTTGGTATATAAAAATGGATCATCACCTTCTGCAACATGGTTTTAAGAGATGTCCGTCAGATGCAAACCTCTATTTTAAGAAACAAGGTTCTGAAATAGTGTTGCTTGTACTCTATGTTGATGATCTGCTCATTACAGGGAGTTCAGAAACAATGATTTCTACTCGTCAAAAGAGACTTGTGTCAATATTTTGAGATGTCAGATCTCGGACTTCTCCATTATTGTCTTGGTCTGGAAGTCAGCCAGAAGGAGCACTACATCAAAGTGTCTCAAAAAAAATATGCCAAGACCCTATTGGAAAAATATCGCATGACTGATTGCAAGCCAATGTCAACTCCGATGGAAACAGGAATTCAGTTATCGCGATATGATGATTCACCTCAGGTAGATGGTACTCTCTATCGACAGTTGATTGGGAGTCTCATATATCTGACCAACACTAGGCCAGATATCGTATTTGTTGTCAACTATCTTTCGAGGTTCATGCAGGAGCCTAAGACTACACACTGGAAAGCAGCAAAGCGCGTTCTTCACTATGTCCGTGGCACAATGGAATATGGCCTAGAATATAAGAGGAACAACAAATTCTTCTTACAGGGATACACGGACTCCGACTATGCCGGATCATATGATGACCGTAAATCAACTTCAGGATATTTGTTTCATCTTGGATCTGGTCCTGTCTCTTGGCACAGCAAGAAGCAACAGGTGGTTGCTATTTCATCAACAGAGGCAGAATATCATGCCGCACGTGAAGTTGTGTGCGAAGTGATATGGTTGCGTCGCATCCTAACAAGTATGGGTCTTCCATCAAAATCTCCAATACACTTGTTCTGCGACAACATGGGTGTTTTGAATCTTGTCAAGAATCCAATACATCATGAAAGAACCAAGCACATTGACACACAATGTCACTTCATTCGAGACGAAGTTCCAAGGCACCGAATTCAGCTTCAGTACATTCCCACCAATGCTCAAGTTGCAGACATTTTCACTAAGGCACTTGCACGTGTCAAATTTGAATTGTTTCGCAGCTCTCTTTGTATTACCAAATGATGTAATCAGGGGGGATATTAGTAGTTCTTCAATTACATAAATAATGTAATAAGGGGGGATGTTAGCATATCATATTGATATCCTTATTTATTTCATTATTTAGGTTTATTTAGGCGTATTGTTATTTTCTATAACAATCTCTATTTTTACCTCGGGTGGTTCCACAACCTCCGGGTTTATTTTAGAGCTGCAATGTATTATTTAAATGAGTTATTCTTAATGGAATAGTGTTCATTTATTTCAACAAAATGTTGATTTTGGGCGTTAGATTCTTCACCCAAATTTTATCCCAGGGCCAAGCATCATTTCCTTGAGAGCAAAAAATAGAATAAGCTGATCTCACAATAAAGTTGCCCTCACTATTACTATTTCCAAAACAACCTATCCCTCCTTTCCTCCCTACAAAGCACATAGTGGCAAAGCAAAGCTCCACAAGAATAGAGCTCCAGTCCCTATGATCCTAGATAGTTCTAATAAATGGTGGAGCCATCAACTAGGTTCTACGATTATTTTGGAGAAGAATTAAATCCTTCACTTTGATAAAATTGGCTTCCTTAGAAAGCACACAAATATCACCATAACATTGATCCTCCACCAAGGGCCGATCCCTTAGCCACTGATCATCCTAGAATAAAATTGATTTGCCATTTCCAATCACCCAAGAACTATTAAATTTAATAAAATCTCTATATTTGATAATGCTTTTCTAGAAAGCATAACCATCCAAGTAGAGGGGATCGGATAAGAAATTTATGAATTGGTATTAGGCATAAAATATGCGGCACCATAGACTATTCACACCGAAGGCAACTCTCCATGCTTTTTTAGAGACCAAGGACCTATTCATGAGCGTAACACTCTTCAAGTTAAGACCTCCATATTTTTTCCTTAGACAAACTTGTTCCCAAGAATAGAGATGAATCTTTCCTTTTAGCTCCGGCCCCATCCATAAGAAAGCCTTGCAAATACTATCAAATTTAGCCACCACTTTAGCAAGAACACTAAAAATAGACATAAAATCAAGCGGAATACTTTGAAGAGTACACTGGATGAGAGTTGCTTTACCAACCTGACTTAATAAAGCACCCTTCCACGAAGAAAGCTTCTTTTGAATACTCTCCACAATCGAAGTCTAAAACTCATTTTTCAAACACCTAGTGAACAAAGGAAGACCCAAATACGTGACTGGGAGAAAAACAATATGACATCCCAACAAGGAAGCAATCCTATATTGATGAATCTCAGGAGCATTAGTGAAGAAAATACTACTTTTGAGAAAGTTTATCAGCTGACCAGAGACTCTCCCATAGCAATCTAAAATTCTTTTAACATATCTAGCATGGTAGATGGAGGTCAAACAGGAAATAATCATATCACCAGCAAACTGCTAGTTCAAAATAGGGGGGATCTGCATAGCCGACTTGACACCAAACTCCAAACCTCACACCTTAATTGTGCACCTGAGGGCCTTTGCCATAATAATAAAGAGAAATGGGAGATCGGATCACCCTGGTGCAAGCCTCTCAACGAGTTGAAAAACTGGCCGAGGATCTATTTATCAAAATTGATAACCAAGCTGAAGAAATAGCATCCTCCATTAGACTAACCCAAGCATCACAGAAGCTAAAATTTCTAAGGACAAAGAATAAAAGGGCCAATAAACCTTGTCATAAGCATTGTTAACATCCAATTTAAGGAAAAAAACTGCCCGTCCGCTTTTCTAAGCCGAATGAAGAATCTCATGGATAACAATCGTATCGTCCAAAATTTATCTTCCTGGAACAAAACCACTTTGAGTTTCGTCAATAATGGAAGACAAAATGGGTTTTAACCTATTAATCATAATCTTGGAGAAAATTTTATAGACTATATTACACAAACTTATTGGTCTGAAGTCATTGAACAAAGATGAAGAATCCTTCTTGGGAATCAAAGCTAGAAATGTAGAATTCAACGCCCTTGGGAAATTCCTCGAGGTTTGGATATGCCTAATGGCTTCACAATCATCCTTCGTACAGATATGCCAATATTTTTGGAAAAAAATGGGCGGGAAACCATCTAGACCAGGATCCTTTAACAGGCCCAAAGACTTGGTGGTAGAAAGAATCTCATCATCCGTAAGCGGGGTAATAAGAGAATCATTAATTTCACCTGTAACCAAACAGGGAATAGCCTCCAACATTTTAACCTCTACAACCTAGTCACGCGGAGGCAAGGATCACAACAACGAACTAAAGAAATCCACCACTTCTTGCATAATTTCTAAGATATCAGTAGAACTACCACCATTGAAGGGTAGAAAAATGAAAAAACATGTATTCCTATCACCTTCCTTGAGCCACAACTCCCTGGACTTATGCTTCCAAAAGAGTTCTTCTTTAGCATGAATATCATGGAAAGAGCAAAGAAAAGATCTTTCCTTAGAAAGTAAATCATTAGAGAGATCATGACTTTTAATCTTGGATTCAATGGAAGACATGAGAGACTTTAGCCTTTCTTTTTCCTAAAACAAATTTTGAAAAGAGAATTTGTTCCACAACTTGAGGTTATCTCTAATCCTTCTTAGCTTAAATAGCAATTTGTGTATACCAGCACCAGGAGCAGGCACTTACCACCACTCAAAACTCTAGCTTCGAAATTAGGGTGGGAACACCACATAACTTTGAATCAGAATGAAGAGGGAAGAAAAGGAAGCCCCTTAGGAATAACAAGCCACAAAGGATTATGATATGATCCAATGCGAGGAAGAGCATGTAAAGAGGTGTCCCCGAATAATTCCATAGAAGAATGTGAAGCTAAAATTTTGTCCAATCTACTCAAAATAAGGCCATTACCTGTCCTCCAATTACTCCAAGTAAACTTGACTCTCGAGAGGTCAATGTCACGAAGAACAAATTGATTGATGAAATCATGGAAATTCGACATGCTTATCTCATCCATGACATTACCACCTCACTTTTCAGAAATTAAAATAGGAGAATTGAAATTTCCCACCACTAGCCAAGACTCGTGCTGAAAAGTAGCCCTCATATCCAAAAGAAGAGACCAAAATTTGTGTCTATCAGAAAAAGTGTTAGGTGCATAGATGTTTGACATCACCCAACATCTGCGAGAGGATTTACTCCAAGAAAGAATATTAATAATTCTACTGGATGACGAAATAACATGGATCTCAAACTTGGATGCATCCCAAAAGAAAAGGAGACCACCAGCAGAGCCAATAGCCTGAGAAGCCATAAAACCCGCATCTTTCCAAATTAACTTATGGGTAACATCCCAATCCGATGCCTCAAGTTTTCACTCTTGAATACATAAAATATCAAGAAGTTTCTCCTTACGTAAAGACGTAAGAAGATGCTTTTTAGAGGCACTATTGAGTCCCCTAATATTCCATGAGCATATCTTCATGACCAATTAAAAAGAAAGTTTCTTGCCAATTCCCCCAGCTTGTGGGGAAATAAATCCATCCAATCTGAGTTGTTTCTCTCCAATATCACCTTCAACAATAAGATGGACTTGACCACCATCTGCCAATGCCACATCAGTGGACCTCTTCCTGCTAGACTTAGAAGGAGGTCTACCAACCTTCTTGGGAAAACCGACATCCACTGATATTTTACGAAGACTTATAGTTTTAGGGCCCGAAGAGCCCTTTTCAATGACAATCTTAGGAGACCCAGCCATCTCCAAAAAACTTCCAACTGGAGAGGACTTTGAAACAACAGGAGAGGCCACCTTCAAAGGAGTTTTTTGAATAGGAGCTTCTTCCGCCTCGAGACATTCCAAACCCAAAAATGAATTCGAGAGAGGACTATCCTTCCCCACCAAAATAACCTCTAAATTTTCCCCATAGGAGAGGGACTTGGGAGGAGGAGAGTGACAATTCTCATTAAGAGAAGCGACACCAAGACCGCCAACAATAGGGCCAGAAGACACAATCTTCTTTCCTTTCGAACCTTGAAAAGCATAAGGAGTCTTCTTTTTCTAGATTCTATTGTTTTTTGCCAGGGTTTTCCATACATTCTACTTTTCCAAAAAAGATACATCAAAGGGTAAAGGACGAGACTTATCCACATTACCAGACTTAGAAAGATCAGCTTTACACTTCTTTGGACATAAGTACTGGTGGAGACCCCAATCCACATAATTGACATACCTAAGGTTTATTTTCATAAACAACAGGTTGAATCACAATACCAACTTGAGATACCAATTCTACAGAAATAGGGAGATATTTCTCAATGTCAACCAATAAGCACATCCGAATGAACTGGCAACGAGAATGAGATAAAGAGATTTTTTTGAAAGCAACAAAATCCCCGATCACTTCAGAAACTCCATGAAAAATACTTTCATGCCACATGTGAGTCGAAAACTCAGGAAGACGAACCCAAATCAGGAAAATATTAACTCTTTGGGTAGCAAGATTGAAATCATGACTCCAACTTCTTAGAAAAAGGCCACGCTTCCCAAAGCACCAAGGGCCACCTTCAAGTATTCTCCTCGAATCCTCCTTGCTCAAAATCCTAATGAGGAAAAAAATTTGAGGAAGCAACGCTAAGTCCAGGTAACCCTTCGACCTCCATTTATAAAGGGCCCAATGTTTTAGGGAGTATAACTCGGGATGCCCCCCTGCCAACTTGCCTATCAAATCCCAAGGCCTGTTCTTAAGCAATGAATTCACAATAGCATCCGAAACATGGATTTTGAAGGAGTTACCATCCACCGCACAAGGAGGGAACTCCCCCTCAACATGAGCTCCCGAAATCGCACTAGTGTAGGACAGAGAGATCTTCTCAATGCAAAAACCAGAAAACCCTCGACGAGGGACCCCAATGTCCCACCAAGAGCGATCACCATAGGCCGAGGACTTACCTACCCAAAATGAATCCTCCACAATGATCTCCTCCACATCCTCCTCACCATTAGCGGACAATGCTCTAGAGTACCACATCATTATACAGAGTACCACCTCCTCCTCCGCTGTTGAGTTTTGTCGCAAAAGAACCTGAAAGTTAATAGTTCTTTTTAATAAAATAAGAAATTAACAATATTTTGAAATAAATTAAAATAATAATTTAAAAGTTAATATTTCTTTGTAATAAAAATAAGAAATTAAAAATATTAAGAATATATAATTTATCAACTCTAAAAAATATATAGAACTTAAATAAATATTGTATTTAATATAAAATAATTTTTATATAATATTTAAATTTTATTTATTAAAATAAATTAATTAAAATTTTGACTTGAAATTATAAATAATAGATATTAATAGTAAAATATAGTTAATAAAATAAAAAATTTATGCAGTTAATGAGGCTTTGAAATTACTATGTATAATTTAAATGCAGTTATGGTATGCATTTAAAGTACTATCTACTCTAGTATAAAATGAAATGTAAATTACATAAAGAAACTTTCTTACACTAGCTTCTTAACTATTGCAGTGTAAATCCAAAAAAATTATTGAACACTTCTACAATTTGCTAAGGTCCTAGCCATTGGATTTGTAGCTTGCTAAGAAAATCAACATAGAGGGAATAAAAAAATAATACCCAATCACTTGGTTTGTACTTGCTACTCTTAATGTGACTACCATGTCATAATTTTTTACTACTATTGAAAAATCTCTATTTGGTGAAGTGCATCCAATTGAAGTTCATTCAATGCATTCAATTACAAATATGTTTTTTGATATACCTAAGACAACTCAATGCCTACTTCCTAAGATATATGAAATATTGGTAATTAAAATTTACAAGGTATAAATCCCATAGAGGATTTACATGTTGTATTGTATGCCCATATAGCCTTTAGAAACCTATTCATCCAATATTTCTTGTGAGAAACCATTATTTTGTTAGTGTATTCTCTAATTCTCTATCGATGACTTCTACTTATCCATTTGCTTGAGGGTGATAAGACGACGATTTCTTATGTTTAATTTCATAAAATTTAATAAGTGCTTTTATGAACTTGGATGTAAATTGGGATACTTGGTTTAAAAAAATAGAGCATGGAACACCAAGTAATTAAAAAATTAGGTATACAGGATATCATCAACTTTTTCTTCGTGAGCATATTTAAAAGCATGCACTTTAGTCCACTTTATCACGTAATTATTGCACACTTAAATATATTTCTTTCCTTGATAAGGTGTTTTAATGGGTCACAAAATCTAATCCCCATATTTCAAATGGTTCTAAAACCACTTGGTGTTGTAAAGAAATTTTATTTATGGTAGTTTATTTACCCATTCATTGGTATGGATCATAATGCCACACATATTGTTTTACATCTAGATGAAGTGATGGCCAATAACATATTGCACCTAAGACTTTGTGAATGCTGCATTTTACTAAATAATATCCTATTATTGGTTCATCATGGCATACAAAAAGGATATCATACATCTCATTTATCAAACAAGTTGATACAAAAGGTAATCAGGTCCACATTTAAATAGTAAACCATTAATCCATTCAAACAATGAGTTTTGTTAATCATTATTTCTTCCTAAGGGTAAAATAAGGAGGACCATTTCCTATTGCCATATAGTTGGCAATATTAGCAAACCATGGTGATTATACTGAGATTGAAAATATTCATCCATCCAAAAAGTAATCCTCTACTAGATCATCTTCACCTATGATATTTAATCTTGACAAGAAGTCAACTAGTACATTAGCTTTCCCTAGTTTATCAATAACTATTATGTCAACTTATTATAGTAGCTATAATCATTGTATTATTCACCCACTAACCAATGGTTTATTCATAAGGTATTTGACTATGGAATGATCAGTATGAACAAACACTTGGTATCCAGTAATGTAGTGGTGAAATTTTTTAATGGAATGCACCATTGCTAGGAATTCCTTTTCGGTAGTGGTATCATTTTTCTCTATTCTTATAATTTAAAAAATATATATAATTAATGGTATAATGTTCTCGATTTTCTGCTTTGGACCTCATAGCATAGGTGGAGTGGTATATTTATATAATGGTATAATGATACTTAATTAATGGTAATTAATGGATGCATCAATTTCTATGTGAAATGAAACTTTCTAATTTGGACCTCATAGCATAGGTGGAGTGGTTAATTTTATTTTAATGTGTCGAATGTAATTTGACACTTTTCTATCCATTTGAATTTAAAACCTTTGGTAAATAACATATACATAGGGTTAGTGATTATCCTAAAGTTCTTAATGAAATGCCAATAAAAACCAATATGACCTAAGAAATATCTTTACATCTATTTGAGTTTTAGGTGGAGGTAAGTTTTTGATAATCTCAATCTTTTTAGGATCTACTTGTATTCCTTTAGACAATATATGGTGTCCAAGAACAATGCTTTCTTCCATCATCATGAACCATTTTTTCAATATTTAGGACCAAATGTAGGTTCCACAATGGGTTATTACTTTATCAATATTTTCTAGGGTTTCATCAAACATTTTACCACATACTATGAAATTATCTATGTATATTTCAGTAAAATTGTTGATCAAGTTGGACAAAATAATAAGGATAGATCATTGAGAAGTGGTTGAGGTATTATAAAGTCTAAAAGGTAGAACTCGGTAAGAAATAGTTTCCCAAGGATATGTAAAATTTTTTTTCTATTGATCTTCAGGAGCAACTTCAATTTGATTGTATCCACTAAATCCATCAAGAAAATGAAAATATTTTTTCCACTAAGTGTATCTAACACTTGATCAATAAATAGCAATAGGAAGTGGTATTTGTGTGTGGCTTTGTTTAATTCTCAATAATAAATTCATACTCACATATTTTCATTTTCTTTTAGAATGATAATTAATAGAGAAACCCATTGGATATCAAAAATAGGGTAAAGGAATTCTACCTCTAATAACTTATCAATATTATCTTTAATAATATCTCAAAGAGCAAGACTTAATATTATTTGTAGTTTTATGATAGGTTTAACATCCTCTATATAGATATGATGAGTACATATGTCTAGATGAATTCTTATCATATCTTTGTATTCCCATGCAAACAGTTTAGAATTCTAAATTAACACATCAAACAATATTTTCTCCTCATCATTATACAACCAACTATTAATATTAAAAAAAAATTTGGTTGCATCTCAATTTATTTTGTAGGTAGATGTACTAAATTGTTTTCCTTAAAGTTTCTAACCAAAGAGTTGAGAGGACAATGGTGTGGTAACAAATAATAGAAAATTTTGGTCTATTTATCAAAAATGATTTTTGAAGGAATTAAAATTTACATGGGGCAATGAAAATATGAGAGGATATGATGATGTCATCCATGTAGTAGATTAAAAGAGTTATATTTTATTAGGATGGGTGACAAATATTTAGACTCCTAATCTTCATCCTTCCATAATAATCTATAGATGATAATTGGTTCACCTTCAAGTCTTGAGTCGTATAATTTATTGAGTAAAATAGCCTCATCCTCAAATATAATTATATTTTATGAATCTAATTCCTCTACATGATCATTATTAACTATGGGGTCTAAGGTAGAAATATTCTCTTAATTTTCTTCATTTGATTCAAGAAACCATAGATTACCAAAAAAAAATTGATTGAAGGTTTTTCTAGAGGTTATAATAAAATATATTTTTGAATCAAATTCCATTTGAGATAATCATATCTCCTAACCTACAATAAATAAAAGTGGTAGATGTAGCAAGCCAAGGACTTCATAAAATTATTGAGTAATTATTTACAATAGTTTAGGATTGTAATACCTAAAAGTCTACTAGATATTTTGATGATAAAATTAATATTTCTATTATTCCTTTTGGTTTAGTGACTAATGTATTAGTCATTTCTAGTATTCTAGATCTAGGATTTAAAGTGTTTAATTATAACATTTACTTTGTATCATTTGTCATAGCATTAATAGTTACACTCAAGTCAATCAGAACAGTAGATGTTTGAATTGACCCTATTATTACCATGACTACTAAACTTATTAGATCTCCATACTTTGGTGTAATAAAGTTTCCTACAAGGAGGTCTGCTATTTTTCCATCCATCTATATGGTTTTGAGATAGACTTTCTTTTTCATTTATTTTTATTCACATTTCCTGAACATTCTTTATGATCATAGGTACATCTTGAATAGCTTTTAGTAAAGGGATTATGATATTTAACTCTTTTACCAAGTCAGACTCTAAAGAAGATGTATCTATTATTTCAAATAATTTAGGATAAGGTAATTTTTTTATGATGAGGGATAATTGTTTTGAGGGAGCCTTTCTTTTTCTTATTAGTGTTGCTTAGGTTTAGGTGGTTCTTCTTGATTATTCTCATCAACTCCCATTTCTACAAAACTAGTGGAGTAGGATCAAGACTTATTTTTCTTGAATGTATCTAGATATTATCATAGTCAATACATTTAAGCATGATTGTATCTTATAATTCAACCATATAGACAAGTGTTGCTTATCTAGTGTTATTTGGATTGGTCATAGGTTGATCTAGAAGAGGAGGTTGTTTAGCTTGTTGTTGTTGTTGTTGTCCTTAAGGAAAATTATGGGTGGTGTAGGTAACTAACCTTGTTGTCACTTTTAGTACTAATGTTGTCCCTAGTATGGTTGGTGTTGTTGTTCCCATTGGTGACCTTGCAGTTATGGTGGTAACAATGGTGGATTTTATTAATTCCAATGTTGATTTATCCATCTAAGTTGAGCCCACTCTTGAGATGATATCCATGATTTTTGACCCTAAGGTTGTTGATGAGGTTTTGAAGTATACCATGACATAGACCAATGATTTATTACGTAGTTCGTAAGAACTTGACCATTTTGGTATGGATATTAAGAAAATTTATTCTCTTGCATTTGTCCTACAAAGTTTAGTTCTTTGATAGGCTGAGTATGTTTTTCCATGATATTTTTTAGTTCATGTAACAAATGATATTGGTTTGTAGGATGTCGTTTTCATAAATACTAGATATATTGGATATGAAATTTTTATTCTAAGGGCATTCATGGAGAGCATGCTTCTTTCTACATATTGGACAAAAAACTACTAAAGGTTCAATAGACTTATTCTTTGCATTTTTTTTGTCTAATGTCATATTGAGATGTACTAAAATACCAATATTTAGATTTAAAAATTCTTCCATCAATTCTTTTAAGCCATTCCCATTATTAGAAATTGTTTTACTCTAATTGTTAATTTGAGAATAATTTTTTTACAATTAAAAAAATTCTTGAATTTCATGTTTATTTACATCTTCTTTTCCCATAAAATCCAATACTTCTCTTGGTTCTTATCGTAATTCTCTCAATAATATGCTTTTACCTAGTTTTTGATCTACACCTTTACATATTTTATAAAAAAAGGTAAATCTATCCAAATAGTCTTCCTAAGTGTTATCTTCTTCCTACTTCATCCTAAATAGTTTGTCCTTTCATTTATTTACCCTACAATACTCTTGGTATTTTTTCCATAATACTATTTCCATCTCATTCCAAGTTTGAATTGAATCAAGTGCTAGGCTCATAAACCATCACATTCTAGAATCTTTTTGAGTGGAAGGAACTAGTTTAAGGTTTTTATTATCATTTGTGTAATCATAACTTTGACATAAAATCTTAAACTCAAATAAAAATTGATTAGAATATTTAGACGCTACTGCCTTGAAAGTTGATAATATAAAATATGTAATAACCTTCATGGAATATTCTAGGTTAGGATTTAATCAAATAGGATATTGAAAATTTTGAGTAGGATGGTTAGTTTCACAAGGATTAATCACATTACTGGCTCTTTCTATATTATCTTGTCTTTCTCTCATTATTTCTTCCCAACAAAAATTATAGATATTTTTGAATTGTTTCAATGGTACAAATCCATGAGGAGTAGGTGGTGTTAAACTATTGGTTTGTTATTCTTGTGATTATTCCTCAAGAAATCCTATGTTTCTTGAAGTTGATGATTGTATTCATCTAAAATTCTAACATATTTAGGAACCACTACTATGGGTAACTCAGGAGTTGGTATAGGTTTAACCTCTTATGGTGGATGTCTTCTTCCTATGGATCATTGGAAGTTTGATCTAATGAATCTACCCCTTTCATCTCTAGGTCTATTCATACATACTATTTTTAAAAACTTATATTCTAATATCCCAATTTCTTAAACACAATTATTGGCAATGTAATTCTCTTGATGCAAAGTTGGTTGTTTTGTTTATTTTTTGTCTTTTTAATATATATATTTATGTATAAAAATTTATATTTATGTATTGATTGTTATATGTATTAGAGATCTTATATTTATGTATTAGTATAAAAAATTTTATTTATGTATTGAATTGTGTCTTAGATGTTAGTGTTCAAATCTAATCTATGAAAATTGAGAATCACAATATCTCTGTAGCATTCACAAATAAAATTATACTAAATTCAAACTTTGTTATTAAAAAAAATCCTAATTTTAATTATAATATAAATGCAAGAATAATTCAAACAACAACTTGTACTTAATTCAAAAGAACTAAGCTATTCAAAAATAAAATAAAACACAACTCATTACTGAAAGAGTACAAGAATAAACAAAAATTACATTGTGAAAATTAAATAAAAATAACAACACACTCTAATATAGAAAAGTAAAGCAAATTACACTGTTTGAGTATGTGCATCATAATACCTTTTATTTCTCTTTCAATATCAATAGTTAAGTTGTGCAAGGATAGTGTGTATATGAAATAAGCTATGGTTACAAAATTCATGCGTATCATCTATTACTATATAAGTATGTGCATCATAAAAGTTTGATACCTTTTATTTCTCTTTCAATATCAATAGTTAAGTTGTGCAAGGGTAGTGTGTATATGAAATAAGCTATGGTTACAAAATACATGCGTATCATCTATTACTATATAAGTATGTGCATCATAAAAGTTTGATACCTTTTATTTCTCTTTCAATATCAATAGTTAAGTTGTGCAAGGGTAGTGTATATGAAATAACCATATAAGCTATGGTTACAAAATACATGCGTATCATCTATTTGAAATGAGCGTATGATGTATGTATCACCTGAGCAAAACTAGTGTATGGTCACTATCCTATGCATGCAAATTTTAGCTGCTTGATTTGTGATAAGTTTGAAATTGTGTGTTTATGCATTTGTTGTGAATAAATTGGCCTAACATATATAGACTTTAATTTACATTTTAGGAAAATGCATTTTAGGATGAGCCATTCTGATCCTCCTCAGAAGAGATCAAAGAACACAGTGACTAGTTCAAATTGTCAATGGTCAAGATGCTATCATATGGATGGATATCACAGTTCTTCAATTATTGTCAAAGGAGTGAAAGTGTGTTTCTTGTATAAAGAAAATAAAACACCTTGTATACCATGAATATTGTACCTATGTGCTGCTCTCTACATTTATCATAAAATTCTACTTATATTTGTGTCAATCGACGACTGCATTGCGTATGTATTTTTGTCCACCTGTTTCAAGCTTAGATGTTCACTATAAGTGCATATGGTAATTTATACGTAAACCTATAGAGAGCTAAATTACATGTGGTTTTCACTATGTATTGCCAAATCTTGCTCGGAGTAATTTAGTTATAATTTTTGCTCCTTACCTTCGTTATTATGCTGAGCGTTATGTGTTTGCGGCATCACCTCTCGTGTAGTTGCTTAGAGTGTAATATGCACCACATTTTAAGATGTTCTGTGTTAAACTATACCGATTTCATTATTATATGTTGCATTATAATGTTTTACAACAATATATATTCATACCTTACTTACATAAATAACACTTTAAAAACTATTCAACATGCACCATATATAAATACTCATTCTGTTGAATGAAAAAAAAGCTAGAAATATATTGAAATAGAAACATATTGAAATTATTAAAATTTTTGCTTAGGAGAGTTGATTATAACATTTGAAGTATAGGATATTTTACTTTTGGATACTAGCCGTGATATTTTATAAGGCATGAATAAAACTTTGAAATCGTTTTTTTTATTATGGATTATGTTTAAGTTATAGTGGAGTGGAGTCGTTTCTTTGTGTTAGACAAACTACTCTTGCTATTACAAAAAGATTCTGTGAGAAAGTAATGCCATTATTTAATTTATTAGGGTAGTTAAAAATAAGTATTTTTATCTTATCCTAGAATTTTAATTTAAAATATAGATATAATATCTTCTAAAAACTAAATCAAGATGTGAAACAAACCGGGGATTAAACTGGTGTCCTTTAGAGCTAATAAGCTTTTGAGGTCAAAAGCTTGAAAATTTGCTTGAAAATTAGAAACTTAGTTTAAACATAATATTTCTTGGCTTCTTTCATATTCTTTCTAAATTAAAAATAAAGTTAAAAATATATATATTTTTAATATCATGTATTTTTCTTTGATTATGCAGTATGGATGTTTATTTTAAGTCTAGAATTTGTCTTAAACTGATATGTTTCTAGATAATATGTCTAAAAGAAAAGTTCTATTTTAGAATAATAATTTATTTAGATTTTTCAAATAAAATTATAATAACTGAAAAGATTCTTGAAATATTTACATTAGAAACTCACTAGATAAATACTCTACTAATTTACCTACTATTTTATCAATTTTTTTTTTTTAAATGTTTGTCATTTCATCATTAAGCTTATTATTACACCAAGTGGGTGGATATACACATTATCAATTTTTTGGGAAGATGATTAACCTTTAAAACCAAGATGTATTATTTTGATGATTATAGTTATGGTAATCACTACGACTTCACTAACAATCATTTTTTGACAAAATAGGTCAGAAGAAGTGACAAGGGATGGTATGGGAGATGGTGGTCCTTGTGTGAGATTGTTAAATAGGGAATATTAGTGGAATGCCCTGAATCTAGGATAAGATACCATGGTTAGTGGTTCTTGGTAGGAGTATTATGGCTCCAAGATAAGATTCCACAATGGTATGGTATGATACCTCCACCACAATATTTGTAATTTTGTCAAGGAAACCATGATTAGTGCAAGGTGAATAGCATGACCTTAATTTCCCATGATGCTAGATATTAATATAGATGCATGGTCACCAATTAAGCACCATAGCATTTACACTAAACACCCTTACATGATAATCAGGAACAAATGAGTAAATTTAAACTCAAGGTTCCACATGTAAGGGAGGGGATTTATGCATCCACCATCTAAGTGTTATGAGCCCTAGAGGATAACCACAAGCCATGATTCTAAGTTCCCATAGGATTCCAAAGGTGAGAAGGACAAAATAACTAATGGCAACTCTTCTATGGGACCCAACCAAAAGTTGACTGCAGTTATCATAATCCTAAAAAGTGGTATTCGATGCTATGCACTGATTACTAATGGGTGCAAAATAAAGAACCAAAAGTGAAAATATTTTACCCCTACCAAGCCATCTCCCTTGTCTATTAATCTTATAAGTGAATATGGTGTTAGCGTAGATTTGTTGTTATTACATTATATTTCAGGCATATTGTTAACTTGTTATTTGTTATAACAAGTTCTATTTCAGCCTCGGATGGTTTCGTAACCTCCGGGCTATTTCAGCCTGCAGATGTATTATTTAAACCATCCCGGACATGAATCAAACTGTTGTTTTATCTAACATGGTATCCGAGCCATTTGCAGATTTTTTTTGCAGAAGCCTGCTGGAAAACAGTTCGCATTTTTCTGGGACGTGCGACTGTATTTTAAAAAAAAAAACCCGAAGTTTTTTTTTGCTGGGCAGGCGCATTTATTTTTTTTGCTGGAAGTCGCACTGATTATTGTGCAGCGGAAGGAGAATTTAAAGAAAAAAAAGGAGAACAGAGGCAGATTGAGGATCGCGCACTTCCATCACGCGATCCCCCCCACGCTCTTTTTTTTCCCACGTGCGACGCGCATTTCTTTTTTTTCCCCACCCCCCTCTTCCCCCATGCGCGTGAAGCGCGTTTTTCAAAAAAATAAAAATAAAAAATTTCCCACCCCGCCCCCAACCAGTCGCGCGAATGCGCGACTATGGGAGGCACCCCCCATCCTGTCATGCAGACGCGACACGTCGCACGTCTGCGCAACGTTGGGGAGGCCCCCCACCTCCCTCCCCCTCCCGTCGCGTAGACGCGCCACGTCACACGTCCGCGTGACGTTGGGGAGGCCCCCCCACCTCCCTCCCCCTCCCGTCGTGCAGACGCGACACGTCGCGCGTCCGCGCGACATTGGGGAGGCCCCTCCCACCTCCCTCCCACTCCCGTCATGCAGACGTGTGTCACGCATCCGCGCGACGTCGGGAGGCCCTACATGGAGGAGCAGCATCGACGTATGGAGGAGCAGCATCGACGCTGTGGAGGAGCCACCCGCACGCTACTCAGCGCCGCCGCCCAACACACCCCCAACACGCCACCAGGCAGCGGTGGAGGCATGGCCAGGACGAGCTGCGGGCTCATGCCTTCTGTAGAAAGAGGAGGATCCCCCTGATCCAAGCGGATCAGCCCGCTAGCTCACCTGGCAGTGAGCTATGCGGTAGGGCTCGGGGAGCCCTGAGGTTGCAGGTTCCAATCCTGCCGACCCCAAAATCAGGTATAAGATTTTTTATTTAATTTTGATTAAAGTTTTAATTTTTTAATAATTAATTTTTTTATATTAATTAAATTGTTTCTTAATTATTTTTTTTAATTTAATTAGAAACTTATTTAATTAAATATGAAATATTTTTTATTAAAAGATTAAATTTTACTTTTTTCAAAATTTATAAATTGTTAAAATACCATAAAAAGGGGGGATAGAGAGAGTAATTTTTTTTTGAAAAATAGCAATTTGGCGAATTGTAAAAGGTGCATTTTCGGCTACGCCCGACACCTTGTGGGTTATTCCTGTGGGCACTTTTTTTGTTGTATGTTGCATATTTGATTTCTTGCACTATAACATTAAAAGTTAAAATCAAATTCACTCCCTAAGTCCCCGAAATAATTAAAACCCATCCATGCAATTTATTGCACTACAGTGTTCGGTATTTGTGATACCTCTGGCAAGCACTTACAGGTAAAGCCGTCGTGATTGCGCTACTGTATCCGCCGCCTAATATAGCTGCTACAACGACGTCTGAGCTTGTTCTCTATAAATCATCGGGGAGAGATAAGTTTGCCAATTTTGCATTTTTTTTACTCCATCCACTACCCTTAATCGCTCTTGTGTTTAGGCGTAAATCCTGACGAAGTATTCTTCATAGTGTTTAGGGGAAGTTACGCCCCACGCATGAGAAGAATCTTCTATGGTAGGTGCCATCAACAAGGCGATTCCCTTTCAGTACTGCTTATGTTCCACGTATCGTATGATCTCTAAAGATCACCTATAGTTTCCCTCACGTAAGGGCGGGTGATTTTTTGTTGATCTTTCTAAATACCTATAGTTTCCCTCACGTAAGGGCGGGTATTTTGTATGGTATAACGGCCTAGCAAAAGGTATATCGAAAGGGGGACCAATTGGTGTTATAAGGAACCTTCATCATGTCTGCAAAACTAATGACTGATTCTCATCGGTTGTTGAAAGGTCCTAATTATACACCATGGAAAAATAAGATGAAGGCCATCCTAGCAATGGATGATTTATGGGATGTTGTATCTGGAGCAACAACCAGACCTTCACCTATTTCTGGTGCTACAGCTCCATCTAATGCTCAAAGAGACTTTGATAAGCTAGACAGTAAAGCAAAAGTGCTCATCTTGCTTGTTGTGTCTGATGAAGTCCAACCCCATATTGCTGACTGTTCAACTAGTAAAGCAGGCATGGGATGCCCTTAATACTATATATGAGGGAAAGAATGATTCCACCATTCTATTTCTTCAATCTCAATTACATAGTCTAAGCATGAAGCAGGGTGAGACAGTTGAATTCTTTCTTTGCAGAGTTTCTGAATTGAAAGCAAAGTTGAATTCTTTGGGAGAACTAGTTGAAGACAAGCTCCTTACTTTAGTTGTATTGAGAGCTTTACCTGATTCTTATCGGGTGTTGATTACTTCCCTTCATGTATCACAACGGAAAGTTACTTTTGTAGAATTGGTTAATATGCTTCAAGAGGAGGAAGCACGCCAACTACAGAGAGATGATTCTTCTAACACTGCTCTCTACATCAACAAGAAAGGGCAAAACTAGAAGAAGGGTAATTTTTAGAAGGGAGGGAATTCACAAAAGGATTCAAAAGGGAAACAAACTCAACAACCTCAACAGAAAAAGAGATATTGCAAGATCTATGACAAAGAAGGTCATGATACAAACAGATGTTGGCATAAGAATAAGCAATCAAAATAGAAAGGCCGAAACAAACCACAAAAGAACAAACAACAAGTGAATGTTGTTGTTGAAGAATCTGACACGGATTCTGAGAGAGCTCACAAAGTTCTCATGACTACCACAGTGTCCAAGCAGATGGATCCTATATGGTATGTTGATTCTGGAGCCAGTAAGCACATGACTGGTGACAAATCATGGTTTGAGTCTTTTGAGGCCAAAGAGGGCAAACCTGTCACTATTGTTGATGATAAAACCTACAAGGTTCAGGGAGAAGGCACTCGCTTTCAGTCACTCTTCCCGATGGCAAGTGTCGATTGATAAAGTTCTCTATGTTCCAGGATTGGCAAACAATTTGTTGTCAATCACACAAATTCTGGACAAAGATATGGTTGTGAAATTTAGTGTTGAGGGAGGCAAGAAGTGTTGTTCTATTACCAGGAAGGGTAAGAACATTGCAACCGCTTCATATAAGCATGGCTTATTTTCCTTAGATACTATCTCTACTCCACATGTTGCCATGACAATCTCTACAAAGGAGGCAACTTCCCTATGGCACAAGAGATATGGACATTTGAGTTCTGGTTACTTACTTGAGCTAAGTAAGTATGAGATGGTTAAGGGTCTTCCTTCCCTTTCTACCACTTTACCAGCTTTGCTCGATCGCTTGGTAGGAAAGCAACGATAGAGTGCCTTTTGAAAAGAGCTCTACTAGAGCAAAGAAACCTCTGGAGTTGGTTCATACCGATCTGTGCGGTCCCTTCACTCCCAACAGTTGTGGGGGTAAGAGGTATTTTCAGTTATTTGTGGATGATTACTCACGAAATATGTGGGTATTCTTTCTTCAACTGAAATCTGAAGCATTTGGCTTCTTTCAAGCAATTCAAGAAATCTGTTGAGAAGGAGTCAGGGACTTCTATAAAGACCCTCCGCTCAGATCGAGGTGGGGAGTTCACCTCTAAAGAATTTTTTGCATTCTTGAAAGAAAATGGGATCACAAGACAGCTTAACTATCGCTTATACTCCTCAACGAAAATGGAGTTGCTGAAAGGAGGAATCGTTCCATCATGGAAATGGTTCGTTGCATGCTCACAGGAGCTAGACTTGAGCAACTATATTGGGCGGAAGCCGTCACCACAACAGTATATCTGTTGAATAGGGCACCCACAAAGGCCCTACAAGGAATGACTCCATAGGAAGCATGGAGTGGTAGGAAACCCTCCATTTCTCATCTACGCATTTTTGGGTGTAAAGCTTTCATGCACATACCAAAAGAGAAAAGGAAGAAGCTAGATGAGAAGTCATTGAAGTGTATTCTTCTTGGGTATGATGAGCACTCTAAGGGTTATCGTTTGATTGATCCCTTAACCAAGAAGATTCACATAAGTAGAGATGTTGTTTTTGATGAGGCTTTCACATCAACAAACACATCAGATGTATACCTAGACCTTGTGGAAACTCAGATTGTTAAATCTCCTTCATCAAAGGTTGGAGGTTCTTCTCGATCTTCTTCAACACCTAAGAAGAAGAATCCAAAGTGGTATACAAATACAATCAAAGACTCTAAGCTATCTACTCCACCAAATTTGACTTTGGATAGGCCTCGTACTTGCAGCATGGCTCGACAGGAGAAAGCCGCAACAAAGAATACTGGGGTTGATGATCTGTGTCAATCTTTTGAAGAACTTTTTGTAGATCCAGAGAGAGATACAGAAGATATGGATATTGATAGTGATAAGGTATTTATGTCTTCCATAGACGATCTTGAACCTGCATCAGTACAAGTTGCTCTCGGTGAGCCTCAATGGAAGGCTGCTATGGATGCAGAATATAAGTCTTTGATGAAAAACAAAACTTGGAAGCTTGTCGATTTGCCGCATGGAAAGAAACCCATAGGCTACAAATGGGTGTATAAAGTCAAGTACAAAGCATATGGGACAATTGATAAGCATAAGGCCCATCTTGTTGCAAAGGGCTATGCTCAAAAGGAAGGCATTGACTATGAGGAAACTTTTGCACCTACTACTCGGATGACAACAATTCGAGTTATTTGTGCTATGGCAGCACAGTTTGGGTGGAAAGTTCATCAGATGGATGTCAAAAGTGCCTTTCTCGAATGGTGATCTCCAAGAAGAAGTCTATATGACTCAGCCAAAAGGATTTGTAGTGGAAGGCCAACAGCAAAAAGTTTGCAAATTGGTCAAATCCTTATATGGCCTGAAACAAGCTCCTCGAGCTTGGTATATAAAAATGGACAATCACCTCCTGCAGCATGGTTTTAAGAGATGTCCGTCGGATGCAAACCTCTATTTCAAGAAACACGGTTCTGAGATAGTGTTGCTTGTACTCTATGTTGATGATCTGCTCATTACAGGGAGTTCGAAACTATGATCTCTACTATCAAAAGAGACTTGTGTCAATATTTTGAGATGTCAGATCTCGGACTTCTCCATTACTGTCTTGGTCTGGAATTCAGCCAGAAGGAGCACTCCATCAAAGTGTCTCAAAAAAAATATGCCAAGACATTGCTAGAAAAATATCGCATGACTGATTGCAAGCCAATGGCAACTCCGATGGAGACTGGACTTCAGTTATCACGATATGATGATTCACCTCAGGTAGATGGTACTCTCTATCGACAGCTTGATTGGGAGTCTCATATATCCGACCAATACTAGGCCAGATCTCGTATTTGCTGTCAACTATCTTTCGAGGTTCATGCAGGAGCCTAAGACCACTCATTGGAAAGCAGCAAAACGTGTTCTTCACTATGTCCGTGGCACAATGGAATATGGCCTAGAATACAAGAGGAACAACAAATTCTTCTTACAGGGATACACGGACTCCGACTATGCCGGATCATTTGATGATCGCAAGTCAACTTCAGGATATATTTTTCATCTTGGATCCGGTCCTGTCTCTTGGCACAACAAGAAGCAACAGGTGGTTGCTATTTCATCAACAGAGGCAGAGTATCGCGCCGCACGTGAAGCTGTGTGTGAAGTGATATGGTTGCGTCGCATTCTGACAAGTATGGGTCATCCATCCAAATCTCCAATACACTTGTTTTGCGACAATCAGGGTGTTCTGAACCTAGTCAAGAATCCAATCCATCATGAAAGAACAAAACACATTGACACACAATGTCATTTCATTCGAGATGAAGTTTTGAGGCACCGAATTCAGCTTCAGCACATTCCCACCGATGCTCAAGTTGCAGACATTTTCACTAAGGCACTTGCACGTGTCAAATTTGAATTGTTTCGCAGCTCTCTTTGTATTGCAAAATGATGTAATCAGGGGGGATGTTAGTATAGCTAATAGTTATATCATTACCAAAATAATGTAATAAGGGGGGATGTTAGCGTATATTTGCTATTATTACATTATATTTCAGGCATATTGTAAATTAGGTATAACTTGTTATTTGTTATAACAAGTTCTATTTCAGCCTCGGATGGTTTCGTAACCTCCAGGCTATTTCAGCCTGCAGATGTATTATTTAAACCATCTCGGACATGAATATGAACTGTTGTTTTATCTAACATATGGATCATTAAAACCCATGTGTATTTGACTGGGTTGTCACACCACCAATCGCTCGTCATTGTTGAGCTAGCATGTACTCAACGGATTCAAGTCAAACTACTACCTTTGCAAACAAACATACCCCCAAGCTTTGAACATAGCTATTTTCTTGGTAAGCACCAAAACTTACCAATCCACCTATGATTTTGGTTGTATTTTTTGCTTGGGATGTTGGGTTGTTATTGTAAACTTGTTGTGAGTGATGGAAGCTTTTTGCAATTGATTTCGATGAGTTATCCTTAGGAGAAGCTTGTTGTTGTTGTTTTATCCATGACCTAATCAAACAAATATTTTAAAAGCAATCTTATTATTTTAAAAAGCTATTATTGCATATTAATTTATAATTTTTTTAAATAAATTAAAATAACAATATGAAATTTAATATTACTTTTTCGTAAAATATAAAATTAAAGAATAACAAAAATATATAATTTATCAACTATAAAAAAAATATAGAACTTAAATAGATATTATATTTAATATAAATATAATTTTTATATAAAATTTTAAATTCTATTTATTAAAATAAATTAATTAATATATAAATTTTAATTATAAATAATAGATAAAAAATAATAATAAGTGAAATGATTAATAAAATAAAAAATTTATGCAGTCAATGATGCCTTGGTTGAGAAATATAGATAATACAACTCATACAAAAGTTTAAACCCAACAATCCAAAAAGATTATATCAATCCAAAAATATTATATAGTTTAATATAATTAATGATACCTAATATACTAGATATTTTTTTTGAAAATTTTGAAAAAACTTGTATTAAAACAAAGAACAATTACAATTTGGGAAGAGACACTTCCCAACAGAAATCAGAGAGAGCACATGCTTACAATAGTAAAAGAAGATTTGCAATGGAGCCAAATCTCTTGAACCATTAACTAGCTAACAGGGGGATCGACAAGATCAGTTGATGCAACCAGTCGCGATATCGCGACCCTCTTTCCTTCTTCTCCTTTGGCCGCGAAAATGCAACATGTCGCGATATCGCGACACTTTTCTCCTTTGGCCACGAAAAAGCAACATGTCACGATATCGCGACACTTTTCTCCTTTGGCCGCGAAAATGCAACATGTCGCGATATCGCGACACTTTTCTCCTTTGGCCGCGAAAAAGCAACATGTCGCGATATCGCGACACTTTTCTCCTTTGGCCGCGAAAATGCAACATGTCGCGATATCGCGACACTTTTCTCCTTTGGCCGCGAAAATGCAACATGTCGCGATATCGCGACACTTTTCAACCTTGGCCGCGACGAAGCAACATGTCGCGAAATCGCGACACCTTTCCACCCTTGGCCGCGACGAAGCAACATGTCGCGAAATCGTGACACTTTTTCTCTTTTGACCGCGACGAAGCAACATGTCGCGAAATCGTGACACCTTACCACCCTTGGCCGCGACGAAGCAACATGTCACGAAATCGTGACACCTTTCCACCCTTGGCCGCGACGAAGCAACATGTCGCGAAATCGTGACAACTTTCCTCCCTTGGCCGCGATGGAGCAACAAGTCATGAAATCGCGACACCTTTCCACCCTTGGCCGCGACGAAGCAACATGTCACGAAATCGTGACAACTTTCCTCCAGAGACCGCGACGGCGCAACATGTCGCGAAATCGTGACAACTTTCCTCCAGAGACCGCGATGGCGCAACATGTCGCGAAATCGTGACAACTTTTCAACCTTGGCCGCGACGAAGCAACATGTCACGAAATCGTGACACCTTTCCACCCTTGGCCGTGACGAAGCAACATGTCGCGAAATCGTGACACTTTTTCTCTTTTGACCGCGACGAAGCAACATGTCGCGAAATCGTGACACCTTACCACCCTTGGCCGCGACGAAGCAACATGTCACGAAATCGTGACACCTTTCCACCCTTGGCCGCGACGAAGCAACATGTCACGAAATCGTGACAACTTTCCTCCCTTGGCCGCGATGGAGCAACAGGTCACGAAATCGTGACACCTTTCCACCCTTGGCCGTGATGAAGCAACATGTCACGAAATCGTGACAACTTTCCTCCCTTGGCCGCGACGGAGCAACATGTCGTGATATCGCGACAACCTTCCTCCAGAGACCGCGACGGTGCAACATGTCGCGATATCACGACAACTTTCCTCCAGTGACCGCGATGGAGCAACATGTCGCGATATCGCGACAACTTTCCTCCAATGACCGCGATGGCGCAACATGTCGCGATATCATGACAACTTTCCTCCAGTGACCATGACGGTGCAACATGTCGTGATATCGTGACAACTTTCCTCCAGTGACCGCGATGGCGCAACATGTCGCGATATCGCGACAACATTCCTCCAGTGGCCGCGATGGCGCAACATGTCGCGATATCGTGACAACATTCCTCCCTTTGCTTTTTCTTTGATCATTGGCTTAAGGACCTTTCAAGACCCTGCCTAATCACCTCATCCTCAATATCCATGTCACTGTGCAACTGAACTCCAACCTCCTTTTCCGCACCCATCTTAGCCAGAAAGTCAGCCGCTTTGTTCAAATCTCTACTCGCATAAACTGGGATCACGTCCTCCAATTCCTTCCATAATTCTTTAATTTGAGTAACAAGAGCCCTCAACCTCCAAGCTTTCAGATCAAAGTTCCTCATGCAGTCTAGAGCTCCAACCATTATTTGCGAGTCTGATTCAAGAATAATCCTGTTGTGGCCATGTTTCACTGCCCAAACAGAAGTAGACTTGATGGCAATGGCTTCGGCTTCATTGTTAGTGGTTCTTCCCAGGCCTTGCAATTCCCAATAGAGCACAATCCCAGCATGGTTCCGGCACACCACTCCAATTTCGGCTCTACCCGGATTGCCTTTTGCAGCTCCATCAGTATTGATTTTAATCCAACCTTCAGGGGGAGGTTTCCAACAATTTTTGTCCTGTCCCTCTTGCAGTTCAACGCGTTCTTCCATAGCTCCAATGTCAATTTGAGCTTCCTCCTCAGCATGAACAGCCATAGTTTCGGTAACCTTGCTCCAAATGGTCTGCCAAACCCCGTCTAGAGCAGTAAAAGTTTCTCTAAAAATTTTGGCATTTCTTTCCAGCCATACTTGCCACCAGATAAAGCTTAAACCGAGCTCCCAACCAATACGAAGAGCTTTAGATTTGAATCTACCTTTCTGCCATTTTGCCCAGATATTCATCCGGTTCAGGTCACCACTTACTTGAATTTTAAAGTATGCAAACCAACGCAGCCAAATCTGTCGGGTGAAAGGGCAACCAAACAACAAATGGTCAGCAGTTTCCTCGCTCTTGTAGCATAGTACACATTGAGAAGGGTCGATGATACCTTTTGATCTGAGATTATCAAAAGTGAGGATTCCATTGTGCATGCACTGCCAGGAAAAAAAGTTAACTTTCGGCCAGCCTTTAGAGTGCCAGATTTTCCTCCAGTCCTCAACCTGAAAAGTATGAGGGGGGGCTCTGGGAGAATGTTGTCATATCCGTCCTTTACTGTATAGACGCCAAGACTCCCAAAGCCCCAGGCTAATTCATCCTCCACGTCTCCCCCTGTAAGAAATATTTCTGTCAGAATTTTAGTCATGATGGGAGTCAAATCCGGAGGGATTGAAATGGGCCACTCATCCAACTTCTTGAACTTGCTTAAACTTACACTCCCCCAGCTGAGTAGTTGTGAAATAACTTTCAATACGGATCCATCCCTTGGCTTCAATGGCTGCTTTTATTGGCTGTAATTCTAGAAATTCAGCAATGATGGGTGGGAACTGATCCCAAGAATCTGTCCAGAAACGAGCCTTCTCCCCTCTTCCCACTTTCCAAAATAAGCGGTCTTTAACAACCTGAGACCCTAACTTGAGAGCCTGCCAAACTAGGGACCCAGTACCATCCAAGGGGATGCGAGCAACATCGTTTGGGCTGACCTGTCCCAGGTATTTGCTAGTTAGGATTCTACTGAAAAGGGAAGTGGGTTGGGAGATCCATCTCCAGTACAGCTTTCTAGCCAAAGCTTTATTATTCAGCTTAGATTTTCTCAGACCCAGACCTCCTTTAACCTTGGGCTGGGTAACTTTGTCCCAGCCCACTAAGGCCCACTTTCTCTCTCCCTTTGCTCCTTCCCATAAAAACTTTCTAGCCATCCTGTCCAACTCTTTCCATATTGTAATCGGGGCAGCCAGGATAGAGAATTTGTAAATTGGCATGGCTTGAATGACTGACTGTAAGAACGTTAATCTGCCACCATAACTTAACCACTTGTGAGACCAGTGGTTAATTCTGTCCTTGATACACTCCAGCAGATTCCTCCATGTGTCTAATTTTAGCTTCTTAAAGTGCAAGGGGACCCCCAAGTAAACCACTGGGAGAGAAGTCCTTGTGAATCCCAGGATTTCTAAAATTCTGTTCTGAAGCCTTTGCTCCAGATTAAAAAAAACCACTTTGGATTTCTTGTCATTAATGACCTATTGAGTAGCCCTGAGATAGACATTAAGAGTATCCCTAATCATTCTTGCTTCCCTGAAGCTGGCCACTCCCACCAAACCAGTGTCATCCACAAACTGCAGGTGCGTTAAAACTTCGTCACCCACCCTGATACCCAATAATCTACCTTGTTGTCTTCTCCTCAAGAAAAGTCTACCAAGACCTTCAGCCAAAATGAGAAAAAGATAAGGAGAACATGGATCCCCCTGGCGTAGTCCCCGAGTAGCTCCAAAAGGTTGCGAAGGAAGGCCCTTGATTAGCACAGAGTAAGTCGGGGTAGAGACACAGCTCATGACCCACTCTATCAAACCCTGAGAGAAACCAAAGGCTGCCATCATTTTAGCCAGGAAACTCCATTCAACCCTGTCATAAGCCTTTGACATGTCCAATTTTATGAACATCCCTTTATTACCAGAAGTGTGCATTGAATGGATTGCTTCCTGGGCCACAACCACCCCATCCAGAATCTGTCGTCCTTCAACAAAACCCCCTTGCTCAGAGGAGACAATGTTGTGAAGAAGAGGTTTTAGGCGCTCAGCCATTACCTTTGTGATTATTTTGTACAACACATTACATAAGGCAATAGGCCTATAATCTGAAATATGAACCCCCTCCTCCCCTTTTGGAATTAAGGTAATGAAAGTGTGGTTTATAGCTTTAAGCATTCTCTTATTTTCTCTGGACTCTTCTACAACAACCATTACATCTTCCTCTAAGTAGTCCCAGAAAGCCTGAAAAAACTCAATTGGGAAGCCGTCTGGACCTGGAGTTTTACCAGTGCTCATTCCAAAGACCACAGTTTTCAATTCATCTCTATCAATGGGTTTGAGGAGGGCCTGATTTTCATCCTCAAAAATAACAGCAGGTATGACAGAAATAACTTCATTTTGGGCCTCTACATCTTGTACCACACTTTCCTTAAAAAGCTTAGAAAAATAATCCATAGCATGGGAATGCATACCAAGAAGTGTATCAAAGGAATGACCGTTCTCATCTTGAAGGGCCTCCATCTTGTTCATCTGTCTTCGAGCACAAGCAGTCCGATGAAAGAATTTTGTATTTCTGTCCCCTTCTAATAACCAGGTGGTTCTTGCTCTCTGCTTCCAATAGGTCTCCTCCTGGTTGTCAATGTCCTCAACCGCTGTACGTAGGGCATCATCCTCAGCTTTGAGCTGGTCTGTAATTACTCCTTCTCTGAACTATTTTTGGACCTCATCCCATCTGGCCACCAAAGGAGCTCTTTGGGCCTGGAAGTCTGTTTTATTAGCACGCCTCCAATACTTCAACTGAGTTTTGACATATTGTAGTTGTTTGTGGATTCTGAACATTGCTCTCCCATAAGCTGGGCGGCCTTCTTCCCACCACTATGGAATTTTCTCCCGAAGTTCTTCTTTTTGAAGCCAAAAATTCTCAAATCTGAAAGGTTTGTGATGCTGCCCCATCCTAGTCCCGCCTTCCAACAGAATGGGACAGTGATCTAAAACTGGGCCTTCTAAAATCTAAAAATTTATATTCCATTTTACAAACGCCTCCTCTGAAACCAGAAAATGATCTAGCTTAACCTTCCTGCTATGTGGCTCCCACATTTTATTAGTCCAAGTGTAGTTAATGCCAGGACATTTAATGTCCACTAAGTGCAAAGCCTGGACTTGGGCAATCATGAAACGGTCCCTTGGGTCCAAAAATGGTGTTCCCCCTTCCTGATCTCTAGAAGATAATTTAGCGTTAAAGTCCCCCGCTATAATCCAGTCTAGATCTTCCCTTGAGGTTCGCATGTTATGCACAGCCTTCCACTGCCGCCTCTGACCATCTAGGTTTTGAGACCCATAAAAGTTTGTGATTAGAACGTGTTCCGCAGTGACATTATTCCTAAAAAGAGAAGTGAGAACACCCCTCCAGGCAAGATGTTCTATTGCAGACCATTCAAGAGAGTTCCATAGAGTAACAATCCCCCCTGAGGCACCTTGGGCAGCCACATCCATATGACCAACACCCCTCCAAATTTTGTTGACTATTTTGGACATAAGATCTAATGACATCTTAGTCTCCTGTAAAAGCAAAAAATTAGTATTACGATTCTCTAAAAGTCTTCGAACAACAGATTGATGGGTTCTGCTATTTAAACCCCTCACATTCCATGATTGTATAATCATTGGTTACCCTGGGAGCAATAAGAGTCTATTGACCTCACCGATCCTCCCGTGATCAGTTTGTCTCCTTGGGCTGCTAGCAACTCCTTATTGGATCTTCTACCTACTCCCTGAGAATTGCTGTTTTTTGATCTTTTTTCTACCTGGGTTATCCCCAAAGATGGCCTTTCCCTGTTCTTCTCTGCTATTCCCATGCTGACATCCTGAGATACTGTCTGCTCCTGGTTATGCACTACTAAAGCCCCTGAACACACTGGCTGTGATACCTCACAGAGTTCAACTACCTGTTGTATGACGGGAGGAGATGAGAGGGGGAGTTGCCCGGGAATATTAGAACTTTCCTTAATACCCTCCATGCCCTCCATAAGATGTTCCTCTTCGTCAACCAGTGACTTAAATATCTCATACCTATTGGCAGGTCTGAGATGGGATTGCTCCTTTCCCTCTTTTTTCTTTGTCCGTCTTTTTCTTCTGGGCTGTTCAAAACCCTCTCTGAGCTTCCTGGCCCTGAACGGTGCTATTAGAATCTTTATTAAGTGTTGCCTTATCCTCTTTAGGCAGGTTTGGCATTCCTAAAGGGGCCTCCATTTTAGCATTCATATTATTAGGGCAGAAACGGGCCAAATGTCCATGTTTGTGACAAACCCTACATCTAAAGGGTAGGGCCTCATAGTCCAGTTGTTGAATCCAGGAGAGACCTGCCAATTCAATTTCCATCTCTATCGACAAAGGCTGGCTGAGATCCATCTCCACACATATTCTTGCATACACCGCCATGCTCCCTTCAATTGTGTCTCTGGCAACACCCAGATGTCTTCCAATAGAGTTGCCAATCCTTGCCAACACCTGCTCACTCCAGAATTCCATTGGAAGAGCATATAGTCGGATCCATACTGGGACAGCGGTAGGTTCAACTCGGGGATCGAATCCCACTCTCCATGGTTGAACAAATAGCCCTGTCGGGCCATGATTTTTCTTCTCTGACTCGAAAGCCCTATTTCTATCGACCAAAGACGAAAAGCTAACAATAAAATATCCATTGCTAATAGACCACAATGAATACTCACCGTGAGGCTCCCAGTTTTGGTGGATCCAAGAGTGCAAAAAATTCAGGGAAGGACGTATACCCATGAACTTGCAGATTAAATCGTGATTAGCTCTGTAAATGACTGATTCTTCAACCATACTTGGCTCGATGACAATTTTTGGCCTGGTTTCGGCCTGCGACAAACATCCATTCACACGATGTGTTGTCGACCTATTCCCAACAGTCGTGAAGAGCATTTTATATGCCATTTTTTGAGCTTCGTCGTTCTTTGGAGGAGAGTTTTCTTTAAACAGATCTGCGTATGAGCTGCTACTCCCTGGAAAAGGAGCCGGAGAAGTCCCCATTGGACCCTCCTGGGCCACCAATCTAGCCTTCAGATCCACCGTACCCCGAAAGCACTTCTGCAATCCAGCTGATGCCCTAGATTTTTCGAAGTTCCAGAAACCCTAGTTCAGAGGAAAAAATCGCCAGAGCTCATTTCCAACCCGTTTTCTTCTTCCGATATGAAGTTCCCATCCCAATAGACTAGATATTAGGACTAGTTGTTACTCATTTAAAGACCCAATCAAAACTTTAAAAATAAAATACAAAACAAACTTAAATCTACATGAGATTCTCACATTCAGAAAAAAATTTACATCAGTTGTTTATGAATTTTTCTTTTGTATCTAAACTACGAGTAGCATAAGCAGCGCTGCAGCTGCAAATGTGTAAATAAAAACCCTTAGTGCATGATTAAACTTTTATATTTAAAATCTACCTAAAAAAATTAAACATTTTTAAAGTCACAAAATCCTTTTAACAAATAAGAATACAGCTTATAAATATTAGTCTCGGAACCATAAATAAAATACACCAGGTGGTCAGTGTTGTCTTGTATGAGAGATATATAATTTTATTTATAAAAAAAAAAAAAAAGTGGACCATGCAATTGTAGATAATATCTGCATATTATACTCTAACACACAAGTCCTTCATTTTGAACAGTAATTATAGGAAACGACAAGCAAACAGTAAGGAATAGGAGATTATACTATCAGCATATTCAGGAATCATTGTTCTGTATATCTCTAAGGATTATTTTGAACAGTAATTATAGGAAAGGACAAGCAAACAGTAAGGAATAGGAGATTATACTATCAGCATATTCAGGAATCATTGTTCTGTATATCTCTAAGGATATCCACTCTTGAATTTTTGAAAGGCAAGATAGTATTGTTTTGGAAATAAGTCTAAACAAGTGCCAAGACTGCAACAGCTGCAAATTGACTCCATCGCGATCCCCGGTGTACTTGTTGTGCGTGTGCATCATTCTCAATGTTTGCATTTTTGGGATAGGGCGTCTTCCAAGACTTGTAAATTACCCATCCACGTTTGCCTCTGCATCTCTACCTCCTGCCCAACATTAGCCAATTACATTCACTAATTTATTTAATTAGATGAAACTATCCATTACGCATAGACAGTTAACTTACTCCTTGGATATCTGCGTTACAAGAAATATTCTTCTTCGCCTCATGTTTGGGAGAACAATGCCCCCTTTTTATGCAATCGAGCAGCTGGTTGGCCGTGTCAATGCCTAATCTCACTCACCAAAAAATTCCCATTAGAATATTCATCACCAAAAAATGCTCAATAGACTTAATTGCATTCAACTTTTTAAATTTGAATGTATGAATAGAGTGTTGATAATGCATACCCGCGAGATATGCGCCATGGACATAGCCATTATAATCCTGACTGGTATGTTCTCCTGTAAAATAAACTGGACCAATAGGTTTCTGCCATGGATTATGGACATTCTTTGTTAGCGTCTTCTTGCAATAAATTATTTTAAGAAATCTTGAGGGATTTGATATGGGTAATGACCTTTATGTCGGCAAAATCCTTTGTCGTTACGCCTATTGGCCAATTGGAAAAAGTACCCTTGTAGAACCGATCTTGACCCCATCTGGGAATAAGAATTGCTTCCATTTCTGGGACATGGTTGCCAAACATGTTTCTAAGAACTGACATTATTTCGGCTTTCGTCTCGTGGTCAGGTTGTTGTTCTATTCGTCGGGCTTCGTCGTCTGTGACGGTTACCATCAGCAGGTTGCCGCCCGGATACTCATTTTCCAAATGCTGTAATACACAAAAGAGATAAAAAAATGAGAGCAAAATCACACAAAATACTTTTTTTTGGTGTTGAAAGAGATTTGCGGCAGAGGACACAGCCTATCACCTGCCAGAAATTGTAGTATCCTCGTCTTTCGTGAGCATTCATGAAATACTCGGTTCCAGGTCCAGTGGGCCAAAATTTGTACGGGAACTTCATGAAGATTTTACAGTAGATTACAATGTTCCACTTATAAAATGCCACAAGTTTCCACAGCTGCACGTATTGGACACAAGCTTATACAGTAGTTTCTGTGAATATTGCAAGTAAAGTAAAGTACATGGTGAATATTTACCCAACAACTTATTGCAAACAAAGGATACTTTTACATACAGGCAGATCAGGTTTGAACTTGATAAGTTTAGTCTGGAGAACTCCCACGCTGACAGAAACAATGGCGTTTTTTGCAGTATAAACTGATCCATCTTCTGTTGAAACCTTTACCCCTTTGTTGGTATATTCGATTTCTCTGACTACCTAAAAAAAACAAAAAGTGCCCAAAGACATTTGGTGTAATGGTAGTTGCCTGGTTATTATCATTTATGTGGTTGTGAGGTCAATTCCTCCTATATTTGCTCGAAAAGATCGCTGATATGTGTAAACTATGTTCAATAAAAACCCAAAAAAAATGATTTAATTTTATCTGTGTGAATTCTTCGTGGAAAGAAAAAGGACATGGAGATATATGTAAGAGGTCAACCTTGTTGAGCTTGAGACGTGGGTCTGATATAGATCCATTATGGGAATGGAGAAATTCTTCGGCTAGCTTATAAACTATATATTCGTAGCCTCGAGGGTCGGCTATGAAATACTCATCTTCCCCATATACCTCAAAAGTCGGATTTGGTTCCACGTTCTTCAGGCTTGTCACTCTAGGAGGTTCTGCACATTCAGAAACAAATATAAAATCAGTTGTTTATGATTTTTTCTCTTGTATTCAAATTACCAAGTAACATAAGCAGTCCTGCAGCTGGAAATGTGTAAATAAAAACCTGCACTTTCGTAGTCATATAAGAAGTAATCGATTGCCATTTCCAAGGGCGTCGTTGGTACACTGTATTGAAAGAACATAAACTTAGATCATCGAGCAATGAAAAACCAAGCGTAAAATATAGAGTACCAGACAATTAAATCTATAAAAATGTCTTACTGCCCAAATGTCCTATGTGAAGTCAAAATAGAAATATCTTCTCCTCCGCTCTTCCTCAACAATTTCGAAAAATTTGTGTTAAATTCAAAACATAATTCGGCCAGATTGTAGGGGCGTGCACAACAGACTGAGGAATAATACCTCCCGTGTAATACGACCCATACCATCAATTTTTCATATTCTGCATGTCGAGACGCGTTCAAGAATTTAATTGAAATATTTACTAACCAATACTTGGATCTTGAATACTTACTCCTGGCCGTAGATATTATAGCTGAGATTGCTCCAGTCAGATTTAAAGTTTCGAAGATTGTATTTTTGGGCGAGAGACCAGATTGTATTTTTGGGCGAGAGACCAGATTGTATTTTTGGGCGAGAGACCATATATGGTCTCTCGCCCAAAAATACAATCTTCGAAACTTTAAATCTGACTGGAGCAATCTCAGCGGTAGGAGGACCAATAGAAAGAAAGCAAGCCGAGAGAAAGCCATTGTTGCTATCGAGTGAGACGACGGCTTAGTGGCTATATAAATAGATAGATATACAGATAGGCACATGCATTACTGTAAATGTAGCCTTTCATGTCTTCCTTGGGCTGGGCTGCTCTTTATAAAGCACGTTTTCCATTGCCTTGTTCTTGAAGCCGACATCATCAGTTAATACGGTTGTCTGTGTATTTTGTCCAAAAGCATGACTGTGAATGCAACTGGTCCCTCGGATTACTGATCACGCCAAGCCCTTCCACAGCTTGCAATAAATGATCTCGTACAATGGGCCCGCCCGAGATGCGACTGGTCCTTCGGATTCAAGCCCTTCCACAGCTTGCAACCAATGATCTCGTTCAATGGTCCCGCCCGAGTGGCAATGCTGATTGATAACTATATAAGAAGATAGATATACATGCAGGCACATGCATTACTCTAGATGTGAGCTTTCATGTCTTCCTTGGGCTGGGGTGCTTTTATAAAAAAACGTTTTCCGTTGCCTTGTTCTCGAAACCGGTAACATCAGCTAACACGCTTATCTATGTATTTTATATTGCTGCTGCATTATGTCCAAAAGCATGACTGTGAATGCAACTGGTCCTTCGGATTCCTGTTCATGCCAAGCCCTTCCACAGCTTGCAACCAAAAATTCAAAATATGTAAAAGTTGTATTGGTTTGCTATTTGCATCACAACTATTTAAGACTCTCAACTATTTACTCCTCATATTTTATGCATGTACATTTGCTTTTGGTGGGTGCAAAGATTATAAAATTTCTGTTTACATACTTAGTATCTTTGTTTCTTTTTACACTATATCATGTTAGGGGATATTCATATATCAATGAATGTAGTTAACAAGAGAAAACACATAAAGTGTAAGAGGAAAGTAAAAGTAACATTTTGTTGAAATATCACTACTTTAAAAAGTTATTATTCATGTTCTCTCTTATAAAGAATGACTTGTATTATGTATATTATTGAAGATAATACATACAAGTGTGAGTATGTGTGAGTATGAGGAAATAAAAAAGTTTTTAAAAAAATACTGAACAAGGTAATATAATCTTATTTTACATATAAAATCAAACTTAATGGCAAAATTCAATGACCAAAAGAGCCCACAACTGTTACTATGGAGAGTGTTAAGTCTACCATTGAATGGGCTATTCATATACCTATATCCAATACTTTGCTTATGCCCATGTTTGAATTATTCTTAGTATTAATTTTCTACACAAAATTCTAATCAACTTGTAAGATGAGATTATTGATGGTGAAAAAAATATCCTATTCACTAAACCTTAATCATTATCTAATTCAATACACCTATTGTTATCCTCTCTAATATGTAATTCTATCCATAGTGCATGAGACAACAATTGATCACAAAATTAGATTATTCACTTTTTTGAAGAACCCATTGTAGCATTCATCTTCTCTCTTTAATCCACCTCAAGTTTCCCTTAGGAATATATGCTTCCACTCCTTGCATGACCCACAAAAAGGGTCACCCAGTTGCCTCTATTTTACTAAATTTAGAAACCCTACACTTGTCTATAAGTCATGAAGAACAAATATAATTAATCTAGTACAAGATTTTCAGAAACATTTATATTATATTATGGTATGCTACTATCTACTCTAGTATAAAATGAAAAGCAAATTATATAAAGAAATTTTTTTTACACTACTTTCTTAACTATCACAATGTATATCCAAACATGAGGATAATGTAAGAAGTAAGAGAATACGACCCTATCCATATAAGTTTCATCTTTGAGGGATTAGTGAAGGGTAATTAATTGAAAATCAAGTAACTAAAGTATAAAGCAAAAAAATACAAAACTATACCTCTAAGTTTTATCTTTGAGGGACTAGTGATGTAGAGGTTAGAGTAAATAAATATAAATAAATAAAATCTAAAATCAAAATTGTGTAACACTATTTCTTTAATACTTATCTTTGAGAAGAAGATAGTAATTGTTCAGTTATAATAAACAAAGTAAGTAAATAAACATACCAATGCAAGAGCATACAACAATATCCTTCTATGTTTCATCTTTGAAGGACTAGGGTAGTGGTTAGATCCAAAACAAATGAATGAAATAAACTAAAATATAGCAAATTATTTTTTCCTTATTAAAGAAAGCAAACCAAATCCTAATAACAAACCCTAACTTGTATTAAAACCATAAAAAAAGGAATATATCACCTAAAATATCATAGATATCCAAGAAGCCAAGGTTCTAGGTCCCTTGATGTTGAGCATGACCTATAGATGTGAATATTTGGTGGAGTGTCCTATACTCATTTTTTGGATGACACCAAATCAAATTTTAATGAGGTTAAAAATACCTACAAAGATTAAGGGATTCATTTTATTGGAGCATACTTGGAAGGGGGTAGATAGGGAATAAAAGTGAGAGAAAATATATTGATATATTTTCTCTAATAAGTGAGAAATTATTTTGAACATTTATAATAAAATGAAGGTTAATATAGTTTTTCCTTTCAATCGATGGTTAGTTTATATTACTTTTAAGGTGATAGAGTCACAAGGGAAAGACAATGTATTATTGTTTTTTAAACTTATGCTAATTTAAAAAAATGGATAAAAGCAATCCATACACTTAAATCTTGTACAAAAAACATAAAGGATAAATAAATAATCACTTTATTATCCATGGATAAGTGTAAAAAATACTCCAATATAAGTATAAAGTAGTCAAGAGTATGTATACCAATAACAAAAACCCCGATTACATAATTAACCTAAGCTAATATAACAAGAGGTATTTAGGTTAATTATAAAATATAATATGGGTTTAACCATAAGAAGATTGATTACAAACCATAGGGCTTACAAAATTGAGTAATTAAATACATTATATAATAAATTCCTTTAGGCCTATACATAAGAACATCATACAATGTTGTATGTTGTTAGAAGTCATATTATACTTTCAACACCCCTTGATAATCTAAATTGAGGGGCTAGGGAGAGAAGATATTAGTGATAATAACATCTCCCCCCCTTAATGGATTATGTTGTAATGGGTCTTGTAGTTGAGGAATACCCATTAGAATCTCTTTTATTATTTAGAAGATGTCCACCCATTCTACAAAGCTCATCTTCAATCCTTTGTAGCTTCGACAAGAAAATTTTGGTTTATGTACTTCTTTCTTACAATATCACAAATGGTTAATGGAACATCTCTAGTATAGATGTGAGGCAAAAATCACATCCTCCAGTAGTGAAAATTTGTGCAAATAAATTCACACAATAAATATTTTTGTTCTACTAGACTATGCAAAAATACCTTAATAAAAAATTTAATAGTAGTCAAATCATATGGGAGATTGGAGCAAATCATCATTACTTGCCATCTATAATATTGTTCTCTTATAAATAAGATATAAAATTTATCAAGTGACCTAGATCCAACCACTTGTACAATATGGCAGTCTTTGACCTTAGCCTTAATATTGACTATCTCCTCAACTTACTTCCTATTTTGTTTCTCCAAGGTTTTGATTGTCTCAATACATCCTTCTAAGTAATGACATCACCTCATACATATTGATATTATTGTATTATGATTATTTAGTGTAATCATACCTTGTGGAATAACACTAGTTGATTTGAGATTTAGAATTTCTAAGGGTTCAATTTGTGTTACGCTTTTCATTGGAGGTTTGATATTCATTATTTCAATAATAACCTATTTAAATACTACCTATAGCTTCATATCACATTAAATAAATGTATTTTTCTATTTTTATTCTATAAATATTGTAGCCCTTTTCTCTAGAGCTCTTTCTGATATTCTCACAATGACACTGAGAGGGGGGGGTGAATCAGTGTAACTACTTAAAAACTTAAATCTGCAACTTTTAAAACTAATGATGCAAGCTTGAAACTAGATAATGCAAGTATCACACAAGAGCATCACACAACACAGGATTTTACGAGGTTCACCGATGTGGCTACTCCTCAAAGAATGACCTGTTTGGACTTCAATCCAAATCCAAGTCTTTGCAAGGATTCAATATTTACAATTGTTTACCATCACCCACCGGAAGGAGCACCAACCCCTGATTTATCTGCTGCAACAGATAGGAGCACCAACTCCTTTTACCAAGCACCCACTTGGATTTCAATTTTGCAAGATAAATGGACATAAAAATGCCTTCTCTTTTGCAAGACCCTTACTGGTCTACAGGACATACAAAAATCTCACAGAAGCATAGAGAGAATTGTTAGAGACTCAATATCTTCTGATCTAATCTAAAACCTTTCTCTTGAATATTCAATAGAATTGCAGGTTTTGATCTAAGGCTGTTTTCTTACAGCACCCTTACTAACTGAGACCTTTTAAAATGCACAATGAAAACACAGTCACAGTAACCTTCTCACTATGCCAATTCGATCCTTATATACTTGATTTCTTCGAACGGCTCAATTTCAAACGGTTTAACTTTCCCTCCAACATTTTCATGCATTCTCGACTGTAATTGACGTGTCAAATCCTTCTCTGACCTGATCCGCCTTTTAGCCGCTTTCTTACTGACATTCTGACGTTCTGACAGCCTTTTTCTCTGCACATTCTGACATTCTACTCTGCTGGAGCTGACAACCCTTCTACGCGTTTCGATGCTCTATTATCTCTACGTATTGCTCTTTCAAATTCTTTGTTACTGCTCTTTACGCCAGCTTGCAGCATCACGGCCCTACAATAGCCGTTCTACAATCAATGCTTAGTTCCGTGGCTACTCTTTGTAACTGCCACCTTTGCCAACCATGTTGCAACACGGCCCTGCAACAGCCGTTCTTTTCTTAAATGCAATGCTTCGTAACTTTCCTTTTAACTTCAGTTAATTGTAGCATGAATTTCTCCCATGCAATCTCACCACTTGTCACTTGGAACTGTCGACCTTACTCTAGTTAACTTTTCGTAACTGGCGCCTTTTTGACACCTGTCACAATGCATGTATCTTTGACTTTTTCCCGCCAAAACATTACCTGTCGTGATATCGCGACGTTTTCCGCTTTGCTGACGTCATCCTCAACTTTGTCGCGATATCGCGACACTTTCGGCTTCCTGAGGCTTCTCTGGCAACTTGTCGCGATATCGCGACATTTTTGGTTTTGCTGACGTCATCCTCTAAGATGTCGCGAAATCGTGACGTTTCTGGCTTCATGAGGCTTCTCTGGAAACATGTCGCGATATCGCGACATTTTCTGTCTTGTTGACGTCATCCGCTAAGGTGTCGCGAAATCGCGACGTTTCTGGCTTCATGAGGCTTCTCTAGAAACATGTCGCGATATCGCGACATTTTCTGTCTTCCGACGTCATCCGCAAAGATGTCACAAATCGTGACGTTTCCGCTTGCAACGGCTTCTCGAACTTGTCGTGATATCGCGACATTTTTAGTCTTGCTGACGTCATCTTCAAAGATGTCGCGAAATCGTGACGTTTTCGGCTTGCAATGGCTTTTCGTTCACCCTGTCGCGAAATCGCGACACATTTTGGTTTTGCTGACGTCATCTTCATAGATGTCGTCACGAAATCGCGACGCTTCTGGCCTCCGTACAATTTTTACTCCATGCAACCGCGAAAAACCTTACATGTAGCGAAATCGCTACACCATTGTTGCCTTAGCATTTTTCTTTGCTGCTTGCTAGTGAAACTCCGACGTGTAGCGATATCGCTACACCTTTCCAACATGTGTTTCTAACCTGTAGCGAAATCGCTACACCTTCGCATTATGCACTTTTAACTTGTAGCGAAATCGCTACACCTTTTTACCTTGCACTTTCAACCTGTAGCGATATCGCTACACCTCTGCACTATGCATTTTCAACCGTAGCGATATCGCTACAATTCTTCACCTTGCATCTAACTTGTAGCGAAATCGCTACATTCTTACACTTTGTATTTTAAACCTGTAGCGATATCGCTACATCTTTCTGCCTTGCACTTTGACCATGTAGCGAAATCGCTACAACTTTTCACCTTGCAACTCGAAGCTGTATCAAAATCGTTGCACTTTTGTTCTTAGTGTCTCAAGCTTGTAGCGAAATCGCTACGCTTTTCTCACTTGGTGCTTTTTCTTTGCTTATGCTGGCGAAACTCAGACATGTAGCGAAATCGCTACGCTTCTTCATCAACTTTCTCTTTCCTCCGATGTGTCGCGAAATCGTGACATTTTTCATCCTTGGTGCCTTTGCTTCAAACTTGTCGCGAAATCGTGACGCTTTCTCGATTTGGCTTCTTTCCTTCCAAAGATGTCGCGAAATCGTGACATTTTTCCTTGCACATTCTCTCTCCTCCGATATGTCGCGAAATCGTGACATTTTTCAATGCACTTTTCTCTCCTTCCGATATGTCGCGAAATCGTGACATTTTTCAATGCACTTCTCTCTCCTATATGTCGCGAAATCGCGACATTTTTCTCTCTCTATATGTCGCGAAATCGTGACATTTTCACATTTTCTCTCTCCTTATGTCACGAAATCGAAATCGTTTTTTCCTTATGTATGATTTTCTCTCTCTTCGTATGTCACGAAATCGCGACAGGAACCATGTCGCGATATCGCGACGAAAACATGTCGCGATATCGCGACAGTTTTCTTCCTTGTCTTTTTCGCAAAATTCTGGATCTGGGTCCCCTCTCGTTTTTCTTGAGATTTTCTGCACTTGATCTGACTGACCTCTCGAACTCGCTTCAACCGCATCACTCTGTCTCGTGTTGACAACAATTACAATCCTTTTGCATCGCTTTGCTGCACCTTGCTCAACAATCTCCCCTTTGGAATTGTTGGCAACACTTTGTAGTCTTGCTCAAATTCTTCTCCCCCTTTGCAAATAATGCCAAAGGGCTGCTGAATGCTCCCCCTGAGAATGTATTTCCCATAGCTAGTGAGTGCTTGGGAAGTGTGACTACTCCCAACTTCTTCCGAAGGTATTCAAATACTTCCTTTGGTAAAGGTTTGGTGAATATGTCTCGCTACTTGCTCTGTAGTGGGAACAAACTCCAATCTGACCTCTCCTTCTGCAACCTTATCCTTCAAGAAGTGATACCGGATTGCAATATGTTTGGTGCGGGAATGCATTACCGGATTCTTTGAAATGTTGATTGCACTAGTGTTGTCACATTTGACTGAAATGGGCTCATTGAAGTGAATTCCTAGATCTTTCAATGTTTGTCTCATCCAAAGTATTTGTGTACAGCATGTAGTAGCTGCAATGTATTCGGCCTCGGCTGTGGATAAAGAGACTGATTCTTGCTTCTTACTGTGCCATGCAACCAATTTGTTTCCAAGAAAGAATGCTCCTCCACTTGTACTTTTTCTGTCATCAATGCATCCTGCCCAATCGACGATCGTAGTATGCAAAGAGAGTGAAGTCTTTTCCTTTTGGATACCACAGCCCATACTCCATAGTACCTTTGAGATACCTAAAAATCCTTTTCACTGCTGTCACATGAGTCTCTTTTGGGCTAGCCTGAAATCTTGCAACCATGCAAACAACTTGTAAGATATCCGGTCTAGTGGCTGTCAAATACAGCAGGCTCCCAATCATTGATCTCGTACATTGTTTGATCAACATTTGGAGATTTATCATCCTTGCTCAACTTGCAACTTGTTGTCATGGGGGTGCTCACCGGCTTACTATCTTCCATAGTGAACTTTTTCAGTATTTCTTTCACATATTTAATTTGAGAGATAAAAATCCCCTTTTCTCGTTTGATTAACTTGTAATCCAAGGAAATATGAAAGTTCACCTATCATAGACATTTCAAACTCTTTCTGCATTTTGTTTGCTATGTCTTTGCATGATTCATCATTGCTACTTCCAAAAATTATATCATCTACATAAACAACAAGAACAATGAAATTGCCATTTTCAGTTTTCACATATAAATTGCTATCCACCATACCTTTCTTGAATCCTTGCTTAGTGAGATAGTTGTCCAGTCTTGCATACCAAGCTCTAGGTGCTTGTTTCAAGCCATACAATGCTTTCTTCAGCCTTGCAAACAAAGTCAGGATTATCACAAAGTTGAAAACCATCAGTCTGTTCAATATATACTTCTTCTTCAAGATTTCCATTCGTAAATGCTGATTTTACATCCATCCGATAAACCTTGAAGTTCTTATGAACAACTAAAGCCAAAAATAGTCTTATTGCTTCAAGTCCGGCCACGGGTGCAAAAGTCTCTTCAAAATCAATCCCCTCAACTTGGGCATATCCCTTGCGGACTAATCTTGCTTTATTCCTTACAACCTCGTCCATCTTCATTCAGCTTTGTTTCTAAATATCCATTTAGTACCAATTATGTTTTTATTTTCGGGCCTTGGTACTAATTCCCTGTGTTTTGTTTTTCTCAATTTGATCTAGTTCTTCATTTATCGCTTCCATCCAGCCTTTCATCCGTGCTTGCTTCAATAATATTCTTGGGCTCAATACCGGATAACAGAGAATAGTTATTTACTACTCTTCTTCTTGTCCGAATGCCGACCGTAGGGTCCCCAATAATCTGCTCTTTGGGATGATTTTTCTCGCCAACCGCTCGTTCTCGTATTTTCTATTTTCATCTCTTTCTAAGTCCTCTCGAATCTGATTTCTGTCTCTCTTCTTTTTCTTGATCTTCATCTTCTTCAATAAATTCTTCATAGGTTGGGTAGTTTTCATTATTGCTGATTTCTTGTTTCCTCGCCTTCATCAACCTTCACATCCGCACTCTCCACTATTTTCTTAAGTCTTTTGTTGTAGCATGTATAGGCTTTGCTTTTAGTTGAGTACCCAAGGAATATTCCTTCATCACCTCTGTCTTCAAACTTGCCAAGATTGCTTTCAGTTCTCTTAATGTAACACTTGCTGCCAAACACTTTGAAGTATTTTGCTGTAGCCTTTTTGCCAAACCACAGTTCATATGGTGTTTTGCTTTCATGCGGCCTCAACATACACCTATTCTGAATATAAACTGCAGTATGGACTGCCTCTTTCCAGAACCTGTCAGCAATTTTGCTCTCTGTTAACATGGTCCTTGCCATTTCCTGGTACGATCTGCTTCTTTCTTTCAACTACTCCATTCTCGCCGAGGTGTTCTTGCCGCTGAGAACCTGTCTTCTTATTCCATGTTTTTCACGGAATTCAGCAAACTCATTTGAAATAAACTCTCCTCCTCTATCAGATCTCAAACATTTAATTCTTTTTCCAGATTGATTTTCAACAAGATTTTTGAAGGTTTTAAACATCTCAAAGGCTTCTGACTTCGCTTCGTAAAGAGTACCCATGTCATTCTGGAAAAATCATCAATACACAAGATAAAATATTTGTATCCATTTATGCTTTCTGTCCTCATGGGACCACACAAATCGGTGTGAATCGGCTCTAGTGGCTTGCTTGTGAAGTACTCTTTTGCTTTGAAGGTAGATCTGGTTTGCTTCCCCTTTTGGCATGACTCACAAATGTTGTTTGATGGTTTGCCAATAGTGGGTATGTCTCTTACTGCTCTTTTCGAGCTGATTTTTACCAGATTATCAAAGCTTATGTGACCGAGTCTTTTATGCCACAACCAGTTTTTCTTCTTCCCGTCCAACCAAGCAAGCTCCCTCCGAAGTCTCCGAGAGAGTATACAAATTTCCGAAGTTCTCACCCAGTGGCTATTAACTTTCCATTTGTTGTCTTTCTTACTTCACAGCCCTCCTTCTTGAAAATTACTTCATGACCTCTCGTCACAAATCGACTTACACTCAGCAGGTTATGTTTCAGCTCCTACCACAAAAAGAACTTCCTTAGAGTTGATTTTACCGTCACTTAACTTAACCGATCCTTTACCCACTATCTTTGCTCCATCATTGTTTCCGAATTTCACGTAACCACCTTCGTATGTCTGCAGCTTATCAAACTTCTGTTTGTCTCCTGTCATGTGACTGGAGCATCCACTGTCTAGAATCCAAGGAGCAGATTTATTCTGTGCTTTGAGAGCTGTTTGAACGATCAGGGATTCTTTGTCTTTCTTCGGTTGTCCCTTTTCTTTCCACTGAGTTTTGACAGCAGATCTGGTTACTTTCTTCACCTTCTCCCTTTCATTTGCTTGTGACAGTTTTATTGGGAAATTTTCTCAGATCGTTTTGATCCAGTCGATTGATATTTTCTTCCCTGGTATGTATTTCCTGCAAAAGAGCTACGACAATTTCTTGCAATATGTCCGAAGTTATGACAGTTATAACATTCTACAGCATAATCTATCAAAGGTGAAAAATTATTTCTGCTAGTGAAATTTCTTTGTTCTATATTATATCTACAACTAGAAATTTTATGACCATATGCATTGCACTTAAAACAATAACCAAAAAAGGAACGAGTGTACCTGGGAAATGGATGTTGCCATGTGGAGGTAGGAGCCATGGGTCTTCTCCTTCTTTGATGAGAGACTTTGGTGAATCCATCATTTGTAGCACTCCTTTCGAACTTGGACTTGTTGTTTTCTTTTGCCTGATACGGTTTATCTTTATCAACCTTGATCTTGTCTTTATTATTTATTGGTTCTACAGTTATAGCCTTTGAGTCCTTTGAGGTTTCTCCTTCATCAAAGCCCAAGCCAAACTTGATACCCATGGGCCTTTGATTATTCAACATTTTGTTCAGCTTCTCGAACTCGTCTTCAAATTTATGATGACAACTCAGCTTTCGATTCATTTCTTCTAGTCTGCAGCCTTAATCCAACTATTTCCTCTTCTAGCTTATTGCACTCATTTATTTTCACGATTAGCTGTGCTTCAACATCTTCGGACTTTTTCTTATATTCTTCAGCTTTGTACTTTCAAACTTATTATTACATTGCTGGCCTCCTCAAATTTTCTTGTAATCTTTTTATTTCTTTTCCTTTCTGCACTTAACTCTTCAAGAGCAGCAACTAACTCACCTTCCAGATCTATCTCAACCTCATCTTCTAATTTTTCTTCACACTCCCGTGTTTCCTCAATTGTTTGTTCTTCAAAAGCCATGAATAGGGCTTCACCAGTTTCTTCTTCTAATTCCTCACTGGAACTGTCTTCGTAAGAATCGATATTCGGGAAATGAAACTCTTCTTCTTGAAGTTTCTTTTTCTAAACTCATGTTTCTTTTTCCGGACATTTCTTTCTGGATGTGTTCCTTCATCATTTTTATTTTTCTCCTTCATTGGGCATTTTGTCGCAAAGTGCCCGATGCCTCCACAGCTTAAAACATTTGAACGACAACTTACCTCTCGTACTTTCCTTTTCCCTTTACTAATTTCCTAACAAAGTTTGCTTCATTTTCATCTCGCAGATTCTTCTTCCTCTCGACTCTTGTTTAGATTTTACATTTTTCTCGTGCTTGGAAGGTCGCTTCTCCGTCGAGGGCTTAGTTTGTCCAATCCTCATTTCATAAGTCGTTAGAGAACCATGCATTTCATCCATACTCAAAAAATTTAAATCTTTTGCTTCTTCTATGGCGTAAACCTTTGCATCAAACCTTTTGTTGAGAGTTCTCGGTACCTTCTTCACAACAACTGCATCTTCCATTTCTTCCCCAAGTCCTCTTATTGCATTGATGATTCCGTTTACTCTCAACATGTAAGCTTCTATGTTCTCATCATCGGTCATCTTTAATGCTTCGAACTGGGCACGATGTGTTTGCAGCTTAGCTTCCTTGATTTTGCTGTCTCCTTCATGAATGCTTTGCAGTTTGTCCCATATGTCTTTAGCAGATTTGCAGTTCATGATGCGTATCAACTCACTGTCGACCAATCCACACATAATCGCATTCTTGGCTTTCGAGTTGTTCTCAAACTTTTTCTTTTCAGCAGCATCTATTGGAGGAACAGTGGGAGTGGTGTATCCATTTTCAACAGATTCCCAAATGTCATAACCCAATGCACAGAGATAGGTCTGCATTCTGAGCCTCCAGAAAGAATAGTTTGTTCCATCGAACAGAGGAGCTTTGTTAGAAGAAAAACCTTCACCACCGGCCATTGTATATCTCCCAAGAACACCTTAGCTGATTAAGCTTGTGCAGGTGCCTGGCTCTGATACCAATTGATATTCTCACAATGACACTGAGAGGGGGGGGTGAATCAGTGTAACTACTTAAAAACTTAAATCTGCAACTTTTAAAACTAATGATGCAAGCTTGAAACTAGATAATGCAAGTATCACACAAGAGCATCACACAACACAAGATTTTACGAGGTTCACCGATGTGGCTACTCCTCAAATAATGACTGTTTGGACTTCAATCCAAATCCAATCTTTGCAAGGATTCAATATTTACAATTGTTTACCAAACACCCACTGGAAGGAGCACCAACCCCTGATTTATCTCACTGCAACAGATAGGAGCACCAACCCCTTTATCCAAGCACCAACTTGGATTTCTATTTTGCAAGATAAATGGACATAAAAATGCCTTCTCTTTTGCAAGACCCTCACTGGTCTACAGCACATACAAAAATCTCACAGAAGCATAGAGAGAATTGTTAGAGACTCAATATCTTCTGATCTAATCTAAAACCTTTCTCTTGAATATTCAATAGAATTGCAGGTTTTGATCTAAGGCTATTTTCTTACAGCACCCTTACTAACTGAGACCTTTTAAAATGCACAATGAAAACACAGTCATAGTAACCTTCTCACTATGCCAGTTCGATCCTTATATACTTGATTTCTTCGAACGGCTCAATTTCAAACGGTTTAACTTTCCCTCCAACATTTTCATGCATTCTCGGCTGTAATTGACGTGTCAAATCCTTCTCTGACCTGATCCGCCTTTTAGCCGCTTTCTTCCGACATTCTCGACGTTCTCGACAGCCTTTTTCTCTGCACATTCTGACATTCTACTCTGCTGGAACTGACAACCCTTCTGCGCGTTTCGATGCTCTATTATCTCTACGTACTGCTCTTTCAAATTCTTTGTTACTGCTCTTTACGCCAGCTTGCAGCATCACGGCCCTGCAACAGCCGTTCTACAATCAATGCTTAGTTCCGTGGCTACTCTTTGTAACTGCCACCTTTGCCAACCATGTCGCAACACGGCCCCGCAACGACCGTTCTCGTCTTAAATGCAATGCGTCTAGCCACTTTCCTTTTAACTACGCTTAACTACAAGATGAATTTCTCCTATGCATTCTCACCACTCGTCACTTGGAACTCGCAGATCTGACTCTAGTTAACTTTTCGTAACTGGCGCCTTTTTGACACCTGTCACAATGCATGTATCTTTGAATTTTTCTCGCCAAAACATTACCTGTCGTGATATCGCGACGTTTTCCGCTTTGCTGACGTCATCCTCAACTTTGTCGCGATATCGCGACACTTTCGGCTTCCTGAGGCTTCTCTGGCAACTTGTCGCGATATCGCGACATTTTTGGTTTTGCTGACGTCATCCTCTAAGATGTCACGAAATCGCGACGTTTCTGGCTTCATGAGGCTTCTCTGGAAACATGTCGCGATATCGCGACATTTTCTGTCTTGTTGACGTCATCCGCTAAGGTGTCACGAAATCGCGACTTTCCGCTTGCATGAGGCTTCTCCGAAACATGTCAGATATCCGACAATTTTGTCTTGCCGACGTCATCTCAAAGATGTCACGAAATCGCGACGTTTCGGCTTGCATACGGCTTCTCGGCAACTTGTCGCGATATCGTGACACTTTTTAGACTTGTTGACGTCATCTTCAAAGATGTCACGAAATCGCGACGTTTCCGGCTTGCAATGGCTTTTCGTTCACCCTTTCGCGAAATCGCGACACATTTTGGTTTTGCTGACGTCATCTTCATTGCTGTCGCGAAATCGCGACGCTTCTGGCCTCCGTACAATTTTTTACTCCATGCAGCCGCGAAAAACCTTACATGTAGCGAAATCGCTACACCATTGTTGCCTTAGCATTTTTCTTTGTTGCTTGCTAGTGAAACTCCGACGTGTAGCGATATCGCTACACCTTTCCAACATGTGTTTCTAACCTGTAGCGAAATCGCTACACCTTCGCATTATGCACTTTTAACTTGTAGCGAAATCGCTACACCTTTTTACCTTGCACTTTCAACCTGTAGCGATATCGCTACACCTCCTGCACTTGCATTTTCAACTGGTAGCGATATCGCTACAATTCTTCGCCTTGCATTCTCAACTTGTAGCGAAATCGCTACATTCTTACACTTTGTACTTTTTAGACTTGTAGCGCTATCGCTACATCTTTCTACCTTGCACTTTGACCATGTAGCGAAATCGCTACAACTTTTCACCTTGCAACTCGAAGCTGTATCAAAATCGCTGCACTTTTGTTCTTAGTGTCTCAAGCTTGTAGCGAAATCGCTACGCTTTTCTCACTTGGTGCTTTTTCTTTGCTTATGCTGGTGAAACTCAGACATGTAGCGAAATCGCTACAACTTCTTCATCAACTTTCTCTTTCCTCCGATGTGTCGCGAAATCGTGACATTTTTCATCCTTGGTGCCTTTGCTTCAAACTTGTCGCGAAATCGCGACAGTTTCTCGATTTGGCTTCTTTCCTTCCAGCATGTCGCGAAATCGTGACATTTTTCCTTGCACATTCTCTCTCCTCCGATATGTCGTGAAATCGTGACATTTTTCAATGCACTTTCTCTTTCCTCCGATATGTCGCGAAATCGCGACATTTTTCAATGCACTTTCTCTCTCCTCGATATGTCGCGAAATCGTGACATTTTGCTTTTCTCTCTCCTCGGATATGTCGCGAAATCGCGACATTTTGCGAGCTTTTTCTCTCTCCTCGACATGTCGCGAAATCGCGACATTTTCTTATGGACTTTTCTCTCTCCTCCGATATGTCGCGAAATCGCGACATTTTCTTTGCTTTTCTCTCCTCGATATGTCGCGAAATCGCGACATTTTCTTATGGACTTTCTCTCTCCTCTGGTATGTCGCGATATCGCGACAGAAACATGTCGCGATATCGCGACGCTTTTCTTCCTTGTCTTTTCTCGCAAAATTCTGGATCCGGGTCCCCTCTCGTTTTTCTTGAGATTTTCCTGCACTTGATCCGACCGACCTCTCGAATCGCTTCAATCGCATCACTCTGTCTGTGTTGACAACAATTACAATCCTTTTCCACTGCTTTTGCTGCACCTTGCTCAACACTTTCTTGTTCACCTTATTTTGGAGCATCTTGTTCTAGCACTTGTTTTGGTACATCTAGTTTTAATTTTATTTTTGGCGCATTCAATGCTATTATAGAAGTCTCTCCAAATTCCATGGGTGCTCTACCTTCATGATGTAAAAAATTTTGTGCAGAACATCTAGCTCCAATCCATATTAAACATTTCTATTTACAATATCTACATTAGGGTCAGATGGAGATTGACCTTGTTTTTATCATCATGATTAATATTAAATTCAATTACTAGTCCTAGTAGAATATCTATTGCTTCTACTTTAGGACAAGATTTAGAAGATACATTTTCTTCTAGTTTACTTTTAATTTCATTCACTTCCTACAATAGTTGGGAAAAGTACCTATATTTTTATCAAGTTTCCTTTTGAGCTTCCTACAATGACTATTGTTGAGATGTGATAATGGCTCTAGTGTATACATTAGTTGAACTATGGAGATACTTCAATATCTTTCTCTACCATATCTTTAGTTAACTCATTTAAAACTTGAGGCTCTTGTGTGAGATCACTACCAATAGTATCTTGTTGTTTTATAAGGAGGTTGACATTATCTGGTGAAGTCTGCATTGATTCTTTAATTGCATCTACATGATGAAAATCACTCTATTGACGCTCCTATATTTTTATGGAAACATCTAGAATTTTTACATCCTCCTCATAATCAATGATCAATTTTTGTATTTTCTATTTTCAAGCACCAAACAATGTCATTGCTTATTCTAAAGCAACTAAGTTTTACCTTTGTCTTTAGCTTTTTCTGAGAGAGATTTATTTTGGTGTAAATTCTTCTTCATGAGATTCTTCTATAACCTTTTCTTTGTTACTACTAGAGATAAGCTTAAAATATTTTACAACCTCCTCATGTGCACCATATTGTTTTGATATTTATTCATGTTATTTCCTCAAATGGGTGAAAGGGCTCATTCAACCCCTATTTAGTTTTCTCATTTTTTAGCATCCCTATGCTACTTTTTTTTTTTTGATAGCACTTACCTTAACTAGTGTTAAATCAGTAGGTACTCGAGTAGACTCAGGTGACTAAGGGTGGTCTTCCTTCTACATAGAGGTTTCTTTCAATATTATTACAAACCCCTCTAGTGTAGATATATATTCTAAGGTAAGGTTTTCCTCCTGTACAAATATTTCTACTTGAGCAAAAATTTCCTAATCACTAGTTTGAAATATGACTCTGCATTACTCCTTTTTCTACACTACTATAGGCTGCTTTGTTTCTTTAGTATTTGGTGTAGCTTTAATCTATTTTTCTCTACTAGTTACATGCCTTTTATTTATAAGCATAGACATTTTATATGGATAAGTTTCATCTCCAACATTGATATCAGCAACCCTAGGCTACTTTTTAAAACTAATTGCAAATGTCTCCCCTATTTCTTTCTTATAAGATTTAGGAGTGGAGGCCTCTATACATGGATCTAAGAATAATTTACATGAGTATTTATTTATTTCAATGTGATGCTTACATATCATTTTAATCAATGTGCTTCACAAAGCCCTAACCTTCCTAAACTCTCTTAGCAATATCATGCAAAACATGATGTAAATACAAGGGCAAATTACCTCTCCATTGGGGCTTATGGATGCCATATCTAATATGGGTCAAAATATTTATATGATGACATCAAATAATAAAAAGTTGACCTTCATAGGTCAAATATTTTATAACCCACATAAAATTTTCATTCTAATATTTTTAGGTATAATCCATCTTAGTTTTAATTTCAAACTCAGGCTCAGGATCACCCTCTTCTCTAATAGAATTAAATATATCAAGGAGAGTAGCTCTGGAAGTTATTGTAACCTATTTTCCTTCATAAGGAATTTCAAAAAATTGACTAAGGATTTTGGTAGTTACCTTAATCATAGTTCCATCAAGATTTGCTCGATCATTCTGAAGGGCTTGTGCAAATTGTTTCGCTAGTTCTTCAACATGGCCCTGAAAATTTTTGTAAAAAATGCATCCATTCATCTTGTTGAAATACCATAACCACCTCAGGAAGCTTTTATATCTTGTCAACGGTGTCTTATTTAGGATTTTTTTGTCCCCCATGATGGTTGCTTTTGTTTGTAAGCTCTAGATTAATTTTTTTTCACTCTCATTTGTGAGAACACTATGATTTTTTTCTACAAATTCTTGGTCATCCTTATATATATGGAATGAAAATAGAAATTGAATTGCATTCTCCTGATCTTGGTGCATGCAAATGATTTTTTGTTTAGGGTGCAATCATGCCTTGGAAAATACCATATGGTCCAAAAGAAATACCGTCGGGCATATGCATCAATATGTTAATATTCTAGTGCATTAAGTATACTTTGTGTTATTTTAATGCATATGGAAGGATAAGTGACAATTTGAGGATAAAAATGGTATAATAATGAATTTTTATTATTCAACCAAGAAATATTACAAAGTCGCGTATAATCCACAACCAACTACTTTTTCCATCATGTAGTTATTGTGCCATTTTCTCATGATGTTTGATTTCCATAGTTGTTGAATTTCATAGCTTGGTTCCATCACCGCATACTTTCACATCTATCCTTGAGAATACTTTTTCAGTCATTCTTCATGTCAACTATCACTAAGGTACCACATATGCATTGCAATCATATAGTCACATGTCTTGGAATGATGATTAATTATGCACTATCCAATGATAATGAATGTAGTTTATGGTATGTTCTATAGTCATCATAAGTCTAATAGGTTTGACACCCAATAAATATCTTCCACCTATATGTGTGCTCAATTTTTACCATCTGCTTTATGCATGTCATCTTCTTTTTTTAACTATGGGAGCAGGTACTTAGTCTAGCACAAAAAATTGATATATTCTTGTCCATCGGGGTTATTATTCTAAAGCAACTATTAATTCTAGCAAAACTAATTCCTTATCCTAGATCAAATCAGGCTTGAATCCAACATATACAAGGGTGTTCCAAATTTGTCAAGTGAACTACATCCAACCACTTGTTCTACAATAAGACCTTATTATAACTATCTCCTCGGCTTGCTTCCTATTTTGTTTCTCCAAGGCTTTGACTGTCTCAAGACATACTTCTAAGTAATGACATCACCTCATACATCTTGATGTTGTTGCATTATGATTATTTTGTGTAATCATACTTTGCAGAATAACACTAGTTGGTTTGAGATTTAGAATTTCTAAGGGTTCAATTTGTGTTAGTTTTTAATTTCAAACTCAGGCTCAGGATCACCCTCTTCTCTAAAATAATTAAATATATCAAGGATAGTAGCTTTGGAAGTTATTGTAACCTATTTTCCTTCATAAGAAATTTAAAAAAATTGATTAAGGATTTTGGCAGTTACCTTAATCATGGTTCCATAAAGATTTTTTTGATCATTTTAAAGGGCTTGTGAAAATTGTTTTGCTAGTTCTTAAAAGTAGCCTTGAAAATTTTGCAAAAAATGCATCCATTCATCTTCATGAAACACCATGACCACCGTAGGAATATTTTATAGCTTGTCAATGATGTCTTATTTAGTATTTTGTTTTTATCTCTCCATGATGGCTGCTTTTGTTTATAAGCTCTAGATTACATTATTTTGACTCCCATTTGTGAGAATGCTATGATTTTTGTCTACAAATTCTTTGTTATCCTTACGTAGCTGGAACTAATATATAAATTGAATTGCATTCTCTTGATCTTGGTGCATGCAAATGATTTTTTGTTTAGTGTGAAATCGTACCTTGGAAAATACCGCATGGTCTAAAAGAAATAGAGTGAGGCATATGCATCAATATGTTAATATTCTAGTGCATTAAGGATATTTTGTGTGATTTTAATGCATATGGAAGGATAGGTGACAAGGTGAGGATATACATGTTATAATAATGAATTATGCTTATTCAACCAAGAAATATTACATGCAATGGTCCCACCTGAGGACATAGTGGTAATGTTGATTGATAACTATATAAGATGATAGATATACATGCAGGCACATGCATTACTCTAGATGTGAGCTTTCATGTCTTCCTGGTAGCATCAGCTAACACGCTTATCTATGTATTTTATATTACTACTGCATTATGTCCAAAAGCATGACTGTGAATGCAACTGGTCCTTCAGATTCATGTTCATGTCAAGCCCTTCCACAGCTTGCAACCAAAAATTCAAAATATGTAAAAGTTGTATTGGTTTGCTAATTTAATCACAACCATTTAAGACTCAACTATTTACTCATCATATTTTATGCATATACATTTGCTTTTGGTGGGTGCAAATATTATAAAATTTTTGTTTACATACTTAGTATCTGTGTTTCTTTTTACACTATATCATGTTAGCGGATATTCATATATCAATGAATGTAGTTAACAAAAGAAAACACATAAAGTTTAAGAGGAAAGTAAAAGTAACATTTTTTTGAAATATCACTACTTTAAAAATTTATTATTCATGTTCTCTCTTATAAAGAATTACTTGTATTATGTATATTATTGAAGATAATACATACAAGTGTGAGTATAAAATGTTATTATTCATGTTATCTCTTATAAAGAATGACTTGTGTTATGTATATTATTGAAGATAATGCATACAAGTGTAAGTATGTGTGAGTATGAGGAAATAAAAAAGTTTTAAAAAAATACTGAACAAGTTAATATAATCTTATTTATATTATCTTTCCCTAGTTTATCAACAACTATTATGTCAAATTCCTATAGTAGCAATAACCATCATATTATTCATCCACTAAACAATGGTTTATTCATGAGGTATTTGATTGTGGAATGATTAATATGAAAAAAAACTTGGTATTTAGTAATATAGTGGTAAAATTTATTAATGGCATGCACTACTATTAGTAAATTCTTTTCATTAGTGTTGTCATTTTTCTCTATTATTTTCAAATTTTTAATAATGTAATTAATGACATAATGTTCTCCATTTTCTACTTGGCTAAAATTTCCCTTGATTGCAATATTTGATGCATTAGTTTGTATGTAAATTAAAATTTTCTATGTCACAACCCCTCTCAATTCTACTAAACTTGAAAGAAGTTTAGAGTTTCTTTTTTAAAACATATAATTAACTCTAAGCAATCCAAATATAAAGAAATCCCCTCAACTTAAATGATAGTGAATCCAAGAAAGCTCCTTCGAATTAAAAAGGGCATCATTCTCACTATCCTCAATAATAAAGGAAACTGATCATTAGGATCCTACCCAAATTCTATAAGGGTTTCCTAGTCACCAGTCTTAAGAAAATACTCCACTCAAATATCTTCCACTAGTGACTATCCTATTCCTTTCAGTCTATCAAAAGGATTTTCCCGCTTCAATCCATTGAGAGGTCTCACCTTTCATTCTATTGAAAGGACACTCCTTTATAGTTCATCAAAAGGATACTCACTTTTTAATTTGTTAAAAAGTAAAATATCAATCCTTGCTTATCCACACAAGTCCATATGCATGGTGCACATAGCATCAAATCATATTTCAATATTCCCAAAACTCTCGTCCTTCGATAAAGTCAACACTATCTACCTCCTATGCCCTAGACACACTCACTATGCTTCAATTCAAATAAGATAGCACTTTCACTTCTTTTAAGAGGGTTAGGGGACATCATATCAAAGGTGTGATAGATGTAAGTAACTCACTTATTAACACGTAGCACTCTGCTACCAAAATAGCAAAAATTGTGACTCGCTTACTTCTATAACTATCTTGATTGACATTACTTATGGAGTTATGCGAACTCGGTTTGACTTCTAAGGATAGACCCATGCTTACAGGACTCCCCAAGTCCATTTGGAGATATTTCAATAACAACACTATGGTTAACAATGAGACTAAATAGAAAGATGATTTCCCAAGGTGATATCATTCCATATAAAACCCACTCATAACTAAATGAAAACATGCATTCATTAAACGTAACACACCTAGATTAAACAATATCATAGGTAGAGAGCTAGATAAGCATAGACGATAATAAAGCACAACTCAAAAGATTCATTTTAATTAAATGAATAGATTGCAATACATTCACCATCAATATTTTAAATCTCATAAATAATAGTCTCACTTCTCCAACACATATTTACAAAGAAGGAGTTCGATATTTCAATAATAGATTACAAAGATCCTTAATTAAATTAATTTGAATCACAATATCCATTCAACTTGGACATGCCTACCTTTTTTGTATCACAACTATCATGGCATATGTTTTCTTGAAACTATCAACATCTCAGTACAATGCTCCTCACGCACCTCCTCCATGATCACTGTAATAAACTAATTGATAACAGTGATTGCAATCTATTGGGTATCAGAGATAGATCCAACAAAGACTTATTTGTGATATTACCATGCACACCATTCCCTATCTGATGCTTTCCAATTGGACACAATCATATATCTAGACAATAGACAATTGCATACTTTTAATATAATTTAATTCACACACAGGGGGTTTCTAATATGTTCATTTATGTTCTATCTACCCAAGCATTTCCAATAATTAGAGATTCAATAAATATTTATAGCTCATATAATCAAACAATCCCACTAACCACATGCATAATAAGCATTTCATCAATTCCACCCATCGACCTAGGAATTCCAATAGAATGTATATCTAAAATTAAATACACACAAAAATCCAAACCATGAAACACCAGTAATACTATATAGTCATTCCATAGATTTATCACAGTAAAACTTAGTTTTACTCTGTTCAACTATTTGTAGATCAAAATTTCTATATAAAATATAAACACACAATTTAACCAAACATTACAAACAATCCATATACAGTGAAATGATACTTGAATAAAATTGAGTAAAAGATCCAGCAAATACATGCTTAATCTATTCAGGTCTAATTTTATCAATGTTCTCTCTGTTTTATATGGTTACCAATGAGTTTAACCATAAATCACACTATCCATAATGTTAAATTGTAATGCTAGTTATCAATCTATCAAGAGAAATACTGTCAATATCACCCAAGAAAACATGATGTATTCAATCGAGACACCACTAGATAATCTAGATCTATTTCTAGGAAATTTTATTAACTCATCTCCAAGTAATATATACTTCGATAATTTCTATGATAGTCAACTACACTATGGTTTTACACTCACTAAAAACCGCAGAGAATTATTGATTGGAAGAAATTACACAAAACAATAGTGTTTACACATAATGAAAGATAAGACAAGATCTCTAAAGTCTCTATAGTGGATGCATAACCACTTACCTATCAATCACGTACTAGCTCACAAAATCCATGCAGTGTCTTCCATATATTTTTTTCTTTCCAGCACAAACATTTTTTACTCTCTTCCATATATATTTGTTTTCATCCAGAATACACACCTGCTCTTTCTCACGTTGTAAGAGCACGTATTCCAACATTCTTCTTGGAATTTTAGAATCTCTTTGCCAAGTATCCTTCAACTACCCTTTTTCATAAATTCCATGTCCTTCTACTAGTGGATTCATTTATCACTCATGTCCAATGTGCAAGCCATTATCGCAAGTGCACTTTGCTCAATTAATGCTAGCTATTAGATTTTACTTACACATCATTCACTTCCATGGTGGTGTTACCACATAAATATATATCTTTATAAAATATTTATTCCTTTAGGTAAGATAATAAAATCATACATATAACACATTTACCCAAGATCATATCTCTAAAAATTCAATCATATGGCAAAAATTAAAAATCATGCAAGCAATCGCAACATTGAAATTTCTTTATCATGTGCAAATTTTATAAAAATCATCATCATAAAGGGTGAAGCATTTATTCATGTTGCTTCCCAAATATTCTGAAAACATAACCCATCACATCACTTCCCCCAGGCATTCCTATTCTTGGTGGCTTATTTTTCTCCACCCACAAGAACCCTATTTTATGCACAAACACACAGTCTATTAGCAACATCATATTATTTCATGAAAAACACTTCCTTGAAACCGTGATCCATTTATTGTTTGGCATTTATTCATTTAAAATATTTTATTTCCTAAAAACCATCCATACTTGTAGAATTAGAACATAGCATATCAATTATTCCTTGAAGCAAAACATCTTAGCTAAGAAAAATCTATCAAGTTCAAGGTCTACCAAGGGTGGGTCATGACATTATAATTTGGACCTCATAGAATAGGTGGAGTGGTTAATTTTATTTTAATGTGTCAAATATAGTTTGACACTTTTTCATCCATTTGAATTTAAAATATTTGATCAATAAAATATACATGGGACTAGTAATTGTACTAAAGTTCTTAATGAAATGATAATAAAAATCAATTTGACCTAAGAGACTCCTTCCATCTATTTGAGTTTTATGTGGAGGTAATTTTTTGATAATATTAATCTTTTTGGGATCTACTTGTATTCCTTTAGACAAGATATGATGTCCAAGAACAATACCTTCTTCCATCATCATGAAATATTTTTTAATATTTAGGACTAAATTGTAGGTTTCACAATGGGTTATTACTTTATCAAAATTTTCTAGGGTTTTATCAAAAGTTTTACCACATACTATGAAATCATCCATGTAAATTTCAAAGCAATTGTTGGTCAAGTTGGAGAAAATAGTAAGGATAGCTTATTGGAAAGTTGTTGGGGCATTACAGAGTCTAAAAGGTAGAACTAAGTAAGAAATTTTTTTCTAAGGACAAGTAGAAGTTATTTTTTGTTGATCTTCATGATCAACTTGAATTTGATTGTATCCACTAATTCCATCGAGAAAACAAAAATACATTTTTTCCAGTGAATGTATCTAACACTTGATCAATAAATAACAATAGGAAGTGGTCCTTGTGTGTGGCTTTGTTTAATTTATGATAATAAATACACATTCTCATCTTTCCATTTTTTTAAATTATAATTGATAAATAAACACATTGGCTATCAAAAGTAGGGTAAATGAATCCCATCTCTAATAACTTCTCAATTTTATCTTTAATAATGTCTTGTAGAGAAGGATATAATCTCCTTTGTGGTTGTTTGATAGGTTTAACATCCTCGATATATATATATATATGTGTGTGTGTGTGTGTGTGTGTGTGTGTGTGTGTGTGTGTGTGTGTGTGTGTGATGAGTATATATTTTTGGATGAGTTCCTATCATATCTGTGTATTCCCATGCATTCCTTTAGACACAATATGATGTCCAAGAACAATACCTTCTTCCACCATCATGAAACTTTTTCAAGATTTAGGACTAAATTGTAGGTTTCACAATGGGCCATTACTTTATCATATTTTCTAGAGTTTCATCAAATATTTTACCACCTACTATCAAATCATCCATGTAGATTTCAATGCACTTGTTGGTCAAGTTGAAGAAAATAGAAAGGAGAGCTCATTGGAAAGTTCTTGGGGCATTATAAAGTCTAAAAGTTTGAACTAAGTAAGCAAACATTTTCCAAATACAAGTAAAAGTTATTTTCTATTGATCATCACAATCAACTTGAATTTGATTGTATCCACTAAATCCATCAAGAAAACAAAAATAACTTTTTTCCAATGGATGTATCTAACACTTGATCAATAAATAACAATAGGAAGTTGTCCTTGTGTGTGGATTTATTTAATTCTTGATAATAAATACACACTCGCATATTTCCATTTTTTTAATGATAAATGATAAAGAAATCCATTGGCTTTCAAAAGTGGGTTAAATGAATCTCAACTCTAATAACTTCTCAATTTTATCTTTAATAATATATTGTAGAGTAGGATTTAATCTCCTTTTTAGTTGTATTATAGGTTTAATATCCTCTATATATATGATGAGTACATATGTCTAGAAGAATTCCTATCATATATTTGTTTTCCAATGCAAACACTTTGGAAATTCAACTTAGCACATCAAACAACCTTTTCTCCTCATCATTATAGAACCAACTATTAATATTCAACAAAATCCCTAGTTGTATCTCAATTTGTTTTGTAGCTATATGTACTAAATTTATTCCTTCAAAGTTGCTAACCAAAGAGTTATGAGGATAATGGTGTGGCAACAAATAATGGAAAATTCTAGTCTATTTATCAAAAGTGAATTTTGAAGGAATTATATTTGATATGGGGCAGTGAAAATATGAGAGGAGATGATGATGCCATCCATGTGGTAGATTAAAAGAGTTATCTTGTATTTTTATGGGTGACAAATATTCAGACTCCTAATCTTTGTCCTTCCATAATAATATATAGATGGTAACTATTTCATCTTTAAGTCTTATGTCATATAATTTATTGAGTAAAATAGCCTCATATTCAAATATAACTTTTTTTGATGAATCTAATTCCTCTGCATGATATTTTACAATTGTGGTGGCTAATGTGGAAATATTCTCTTCATTTTGTTCATCCAATTCAAGAAACCATAAACTACCAAAAAAATTAATTGAAGGTTTTGTAAGAGGGTATAATAAAATATTTTTATAATCAATTCCATTTGAGATAGTCATATCTCCTGACCTATAATAAATGAAAGTGGTAGTTATAGCAATCCAAAGACTTCCTATAATTATTGGAAAATAATTTACAATAGTTTAGGGTTGTAATAACAAATATTCTACTAGATATTTTGATGATAAAATTATTACATGAATACTTTCTATTATTGCTTTTCATTTAGTCACTGATTTACTAGTCATTTCTATTGTTGTAGATGTAGGATTTTAAGTGTTTAATTATAACTTTTGCATTGTATCCTTTGTTACAACATTAATATCTATCCCTAAGTTAATAAAAACATTAGAAATATGAATTGACCCTATTGTTACCATGACTACTTGACTTCCTGGGTCTCCATACTTTGGTGAAATAAGTTTTCTTGCAAGGAGGTATGCTAATTTTCCATCCACCTATATGGTTTTGGCATCGACTTTGTTTTTCCTTTTTTTATTCATATTTCCTAAACATTCTTGGTGATCATGAGTACATATTTAATAGTTTGTAGTAAAGGGATTTTGATATTTAAATTTTTTAACTCTTTTACCCAGTAGGAATCTAAAGAAGATGTTTTTGTTATTTCAAACCATTTACTATAAGGTACTTTTTTTATGAAGAGAGATAATTTTTTTGAGGGAGGATTTATTTTTCTTATTGTTTTTTCTTAGGTTTATTTAGTTATTCTTGATTATTCTCATCAACTCCTATTTATACAAAAGCTAGTGGAGTAGGATCGAGAATTTTTTCTTGAATGTATCTAGATGTTATCATAGTCAATGACATTAAGCATGGTCATATCTTCTAATTCAACCATATAGACAAGTGTTCCTTATCTAGTACTATTTGGGTTGACCATAGGTTAAGCTAGAAGAGGAGGTTGTTTAAATTGTTTTTGTTGTTGTTGTTGTCGTTGAGGAAAATTATGGGTAGTCCTAGGTAACAAATATTGTTGTTGAATTTGGTACCAATGTTATCCCTAGTGTGATTGGTGTTGTTCTTCCTATTTATGACCTTACATTTATGAAGGTAACAATGATGGATTTCATTAATTCCAATGTTGATTTATCCATCCAAGTTGAGACCACTCTTGAGATGATTTCCATGGTTGTTAACCCCAATTTTGTTGATGAGGTTTTGAAGTGTACCATGGCATGGAACAAGGATTTGTTCCCTAATATTTTGATGAGACTTTTAGTATGGATATTAAGAAAAATTTTCCCCGTGCCTCTGTCCTACAAAGTCAAGCTCTTTGGTAGGTTGGGTATGTTTTCCCATGGTATATTTTAGTTCATGTAACAAATGGCATTGGTTCATAGAATACATTTTTTTATAAATACTAGATATATTGGATATGGAATTTTTATTCAAAGGGCATTCAGGGAGAGCATGCTTATTTCTACATCATGGACAATAAACAACTAAAGGCTCAATAGACTTGTTATTTGCATTTATTTGTCTAATATCATATTAATATGTACTAAATTACAAATATTTAGATTGGTAAATTCTTTCATCAATTATTTTATGTCATTCCCATTATTACCAATTTTGTTACTCTGATTTCTTATCCGAGAATATTTTTTATACAACTCAAAAATTTCTTGAAGTTCAAGTTTATTTATATCTCCTTTTCCAATAAAATCCAGTACTTCTCTTGGTTCTTATCATAATCCTCCCAAGAATATACTTTTACTTAGTTTTGGGTCTACACCTTCACATATTTTATGAAGGCAAATATATACAAATAGTCTTCCTAAGTTTCATATTCTTCCTACTTCATCCTAAATAGTTGATCCTTTCAATTCTTTAAGCAATACTCTTGGTATTTTTAAAAAAAATACTCTTTCCATTTCAACCTAGGTTTGAATTGAATCATGTGCTAGGATCATGAACCATCACATTCTAGAATATTTTATAATGGACAAAAATAGTATAAGTTTTTTATTGTCATTTGTCTAATCATAATTTTGATAAAAAAACCTTAAACTCAAATAAAAACTAATTAGGATCTCCATACACTACTCCCCTAAATATTATAGAAGGTGAAATAACATCCATGGGAGATTCTAGGTTAGGATTTAATAAAATAGGATATTGAAAATTTTGAGTAGGATGGTTAGTTTCATGACCATGAATCACATTATTGGCTATTTCTACATTATCTTGTCTTTCTACCATTATTTCTTCTAAAAAAAAGGTAAAGATCTTTTGAATTATTTCAATGGTACAAATATTTTAGGAGTAGGTGGTTTTGACCTACTATTTTGTCCTTCTTGTGATTATTCCTCAATAAATCCTATGCTTCTTGAAGTTGATGATAGTGATATATCTAAAATTCTAAAATCTTTAGGAACCACTGTTATAGGTAACTTAGGAGTTGGTATAGGATTAACCTATTTTAGTGGATGTATTCTTCCTATGGCTCATTGGAAGTTTGATCTAATGAATCTACCTCTTTCATATCTAGTTCTATTCATACATCCTATTTAAAAAAAATCTATTCTAGTATGCCAACTTCTTAAACACAATTCTTGGCAATGTAATTCTATTGATGCAGAGTTGATTATTTTTTTGTTTTTTGTTTTTGATTTTTTTTTTCTCTATTTATTTTTAATATATATATTTATGTATTAAAAAATTTCCTAAGAATTTAGTCTACTCAACTTTAAAAAAAAATTAACATTGAATGGATTTATTTATTTTCTAACAGTGACAATGCATTCCTCAACGACACCAAAAAGTGATGAGTATCGATAATACTTTCACTTTAATCTATTGTCAAACTAGGGTAGTGTCCTAAGGTTGTATGCATTGGAGGTCTAAGAATTGCGTCTTGGATGTCAAGGCTCTAAACTATTCTATGAAATTTGGGAATCACAATATCTTTGTAGCATTCACAAATAAAATTATACTAAATTCAAAACTTTGTTATTGAAATATATCCTAGTTTTAATTATAATCCAAATGTAATAATAAATCTGGAAACAAATCATACTTAATTGAAAGGAACTAAGCTAATAAAAAATAAAATAAAACACAACTCATTTTTGAAAGAAAACAAGAATTAACAAAAATTACATTGTGGAAAATATATGGAAATAACAACACACTCTAGTAGAAAAGTAAAGCAAATTACACTATATTTAAAACATAAATTAACTATAGACTAAAATAAAAGTAAACTCATCAAATTTCACTATGCTATTTTAGTTGCTGAAATAAATAACAAAAAGGAAATTAATAAAAAAAAAAAAACCTTCAAATATGTTAATAATCCTTCCACTATTCTAGAGAATGGGCCGTTGCTCCAAGGTTTAGCAAGAGGTAGAAAAGTTATTATTTAGATTTAGATTTGAATAATTTAGATTTATGACAACGTACTAAAATTCAAGTTACTGCATCCTTTATTTAGTTTTCTCATTACAACTACCAACTTGGTCAATAGGTGTAAAATTCTATTGGTAGTAGAGTGTCTAACTATAAATCCTATTAACATGGTTTATTTTAGGTAATGACCTATCTTATAATTTAATACATAATATTGAATGTTAAATTTGACCAATTAGATTATAATAGTTTGAATTGGATAAGTTATTATTTCTACAATCCCATTGCTTATGTCTCGATAGGGATACAATAATAGCAAAATTCATTGGGCTCTATTAATAGAGACCCAAGTTCAATTCATGAGAAAGTGGCCCCTGATATGCCCTCACTTTTCAAACTCTTTAAAAAAAATAAACAATCCTATTGATTACTAACTATTTATAAATAAATTGAAAGACTCCAGCATGTTCCCTAGCTTCGATTTGCATGCATTAGACTCTTAGTCATTATGTGATTGCATTTTATTATAGCACAAAATAACAATAACAACTCCAGAATAATCAATGAGTGATTCATGTTTTTGTGTGTAATCACACATTTGTGTCTATGCTATTGGTCAGTATTAGTTCCAATTGCATGATTCATAATCTTAATAAATTACTTCCAAGGTAGTTTGACCACTAGATTTGTCTTTTATTCCCATGCATAGACATTCTAAAGCACTCCATGTCTTATTATTCTGGCATAGTAGTTGTACACTATTATTACGATGCCTAACCTATTTTTGTAACTAGTTGGTGTACAAAATATTATGACACACAACTAGTACCAAAATACTTCAATTTGTATTACTTAGGCATGGTATCTTCATGTAGCACCTAAAAAGTATCAATTCTACATGTGCCTAAGGTTATAATTAATAATATTGTAAAATCCCAAAGAAATCCCAAATCCTCCCAATCCCACATTGCAACCTTACTAAAATTAAAATCACCCTCCTTAGCCCCCATTTTCCCCACTAAACACTCTTCTACACTAAGCCCCTAGCTACCATTTGCCTTCCTATCACCCCTAGTCTATGTGAACAATTCCCTATCCTTTGTGCACATCCTATATAGCCTTTCCCTTTGACTTTATATTAGTCCCACCTTATCCTATCCTAGTATACCCCTACTTTCCACATCCCCTTGCATCCTCATCATCCCGATGTTCATTAATTCCAATTGCAAAGGATGAAAATTCTTCCCACTTAAGTGCATTTATGAAGTATGGTGTAAACATGCCACTTGAGTGGGGTGAGGAATTTCCCCACCCTAGGCCATTAAAAGAGTATGGTACAAGTAGAAGACTCTAGATTTTCCAAATCCCTTCATCCATGCCACATAGTTGCCATGTCACTTCCAAGTTACCATCCCCTATCCCTTGCAAAAATTCCATAAATATCCATTCCTCGTTTCCTCCATTCATAAGGATAATTTTAATCACAAGCCAAAATTATACCAAAATTTTGAGTGAATCCCTTTGTGTGTGCTCACTTTCATTTGTAATAATCCAATATTTAAAATATAAATAAGCCATGGAGGCCAATGCAAGATTTGACATGCATATATATTCCTTTTGAATTTGCTCATAAATAGAAGATATAATTCATTCCAGATTACAACTAGAAGTCATTCATACCTTGTCAAAGGCCCATAAAAAATTTAAACTAGGTTTGAGTAGTAGAGGTCTTGGTTGTCAATCCCTAATGGTTAGCATTCATGGTTATTTGAACCCTAATGATCTGCAAGTATTATTACTAGGCCTATGATGGTCACACAACAAAGCCTAAATTAGACATAGTTTAGTAGCACATATACAAGCAAGGTAAGCAAGGTATATTTCTTGGTTTTTTGTAACCACTTGAGGTTATGTGTTTACTTTAATTAATATTTGTATCATTTTATTATTTTCATATGTTGTTTATTTAGACCTAACTAAGATAGGACCATTTGATACTATTAACTTCTCATGTTTGGATGTGTGTAGGTACCATGGAGGTGCACGCTACCAATGGTGGTCAAGCCTTCAAGCAAGCTAGAAACACATCCCCACTTTGATGTATTTTGGAAGACATTTGGGTACCATTTGGTTCATATTTTATAAAGAGGGCTATCTCTACCTTGGAAATCCCCACTTGTAAGCCCATAGTGGAACTTTTTTAAAATGATTACCTTTTGTAACAATATTTTATAATTAATTGAAATGGTATGTTTTCCATTTCACATTCTGGAAATCATGGTGGGACCTAAACCCAGACTACACTCAATATTTCTTGTTTTATATACAATAGGATTAATCATTTTATTGTTATATTTTTACTTGACACATGCCTTGTGTGTTCTTTTTAGACTTTTATAGTTCTCTTCATCTGCTACCACACACATTTTATAGTTACCTAATTCTACTAAGAGGTTTACAGTGTGTACCGATGCATCAATTAAAGAATTGGGAGGGGTTTTAACCTAAGATGAAGCAGTCATTACCTTCGAATGAAGGAAACTAAATAGAAATGAAGTAAATTATGCCACTCATGACTTGGATATGGAAGCTATGGTACATGCTCTTAATATTTGGAGGCACTACTTGATCGGGACACTATTTGAACTTAAAATATATCATGGAAGTTTAAAATACATATTTACTCAACCCTTGTTAAATGCTAGACAACGATGTTGGATGGAGTTTCTAGCTGAGTATGATTTTGGTATAGAGTACCTCAAGGGTAGAGAGAACAAGGTTACTAACACTCTAAGTATGAGAGGGTGTATTGTTACAATGATGAAATATCACTATGATTTTTTAGATTAGATTACAAACTTAAAATAGAAAGATGAATTTTATCAGTTATGTAATACTCAAGTTGAGCAAAACCCTTGAAAAGAGATAGACTTTGTATCTAAGGATGAATTATTATATTATAATAATAAATTGATTGTTTCTAATTTGGGTGGATTAAGGGAAACAATCCTTAAGTAAGCACATAACACTCCTTATTCGGTGCATCCTAGAGTGTTAAAGATGCGTGAAAGTTTGAGAAAGACCTAGTATTGGCTAGGTATGAAAAAAAATATCAATAATTATGCATCCAGGTGCTTAGAGTGCTAGAAATTGAAAGCGAACCATTTGCATTCAATGGGATATTTGTACCCACATAGTATACCAATGCAAAAATGGCAGGTGGTTTCAATGGACTTTATAGTGGGATTGCTTAAAACAAGGTTTAAACATGATGCAAGGTGGCTGTAGATAAGTTAACCAAATTTGAACATTGTATACCTGGTAATGTGCAAGATGATGCACCTTCTAAGCTAGTATTTTTACTAGAGAGATAGTGCGGCTACATGGTTTTATTGAAGTGATAATATTTGATAGAGATTCTCTCTTCACCTCAAAATTCTACCAGGCTTTGTATGAAGTATTGGGTACTAAACTGAATATCAATTCAACCTATCACCATGAGATAGGTGGTCATATTGAGAGGGAGAATTAGGTTTTAGATAACATGTTGAAAATGTATTGTATGGATCAACATACAAAGTGGGAAGATTAATTATACCTAGACAAGTTTGTGTATAATAAAAACTATCAAGCATAACTATGTATGACACATTTCAAAGCCCTATGTGGAAGAAGATGCAAGACTCCCATGACTTGGAATAATTTGGAATATTGAGTAGTTACCAGATCAAAAACTATAATAGAAATGGAATATCAATTGAAAATAATTCAACAAAAGCTGAAGGAGGTCGTAGATCGCTATAAAAGTTATGCATACATCAAAAGAAAACTGAGGGAATACTCTATGGGAGACAAAATATTATTAAGGGTGAAACCTACAAAAATTTATATAAAGTCTTCCAAACTTGACCCAACATATGTGGGTCCATTTGAAATTATGGATAAGATAAGCCTTTTTGCATACAAACTTGCTATGCAACCAAGCTTATCTAATATCCATAATATATTCCATGTGTCTCTCCTTAGGAAGTATATTTACGACCCCACTCATGTTTGGTATGTTTCCAATTTGTATATGTCTGACCCACTGACAATTGAAGTTCAACCTATTCGTATAGTTGGTTTTAGGACCAAGAATGTAAGAAATAGGAACATAGAGTAATGTTGGGTCCAATGGGACCACTACACTAACAAGAAAACCACATGGGAGAATGTGGTATATATGCAGTAGTATTTTACTTATCTGTTTGAGTAGATATAAAAATTTTAAAACATCTTATATGGAATGATAATGTATATGTATATATATGTGTATGAGTTTGTGGACTGTTGATTAGAGTAGCTTTTGATGTATATTTTGGTTTGTGCATGAATATGTAGTTTAATACAATATGAAGCATCATGTGAATGGATTATGCAAATTAATTTTGAGTTACTAAAGAATTATGAATGAATATAATTACATGAAGTATGATTTATGAAATAAATCATACTGATGGATATGTGAATGAATATGTTTTAATTTTTTTTTCTAACTATGCATGAAACACAGGTACTATGTTTATTTCTAGTGGGAGAGGATGTAATGATCCTCCTTGCACGACCATTGAATAACAAATGAATTTAGGGGGTGTGTATTTTTTTTTCCATAGAATGTGGTAATGTTGATTATCACTATGTATGTAGGATTAAGCATGTTCTTTTTATGAGTAAGAGAGAGAGAGAAATTCATAAAGGAAAAAGGTAAGTGGAAGATGATGATGGTGTGAAACATCACCATGGCTCATAGTTTGCATCCATATAGGTGCATTTAGTATGAGCAACTTGCATTATGTTATCATTTGTGGTTGTTTGGTATGTGCATTATTTTACTTTTGAATAGTTGAATGGTTAAATGCTAGAATGGTAATGAAGATGCCAAAAAGGTATGAGAGCCAAAGTTATGAGCTAGTATTTTTTTAGTGCATGGTTGGAAATTAATAAATCATGATATAAAGGTATTTCATAGGAAATAAATTTGAAACGGTCTTACTAGATGCATTTTGAGAATGAAACAGTAAGAATGACAATTTAATTAAGACTTATGCATTCATTTTAGAATGCATGTCATTTAGAAATGGATCCATCTAGTCCCAATGAGTGTTATTCAAATCTGCATCACTAGGCATGAAGAAAAAAGGAAAAATAATAATTGGATATCATGTTTATTTATCCTTCTCATGCAACGAGGGTGGATAACCTTCCTAATTTTGTTATCATGTTACCTTATTGAATGATCGTACGAACCAGAACATGTATTCAATTTGGTAGGAATCCATATATAGTGGCATTGTTACTTGGATAGAGGCTCAATACATAGAATAGAACAAGTTTTTTTTAATGTATTTACTATTAAAAAGTTGTGCTATAGTAAACAAAACCATTAGCCATATGGTGAAAATAAGCAGAAGTAACATATGACATGTAATATTTGTAGTCTGTAAAATGTTGAAGTAATGATATTGTTGATGAAATGGTGATATGTATATTTTGAATTACATTATTTAACTAATTAAACTTCATTTTGGACATGGAAATATATTATATTATGCCTATGATAAAGTGTTGGGCATAATTTTAGATTGGTTGTAATATTGTAAATGAAATTAGAAACAAAATGCTTGTGCATGTTTTGTTCTAGTAAGTATTTTTTAATTTAGATGGTGGAATTGATAGCTACCACAAATATGGGTAGGTTGTCCAAATTTTATGGCTACCACAGTATTCTACGTTTTCCACCTCGAAAGCCACCACATAGTTATTTGCAAAATCCACCCCTATAACCACCATGTCACAATAATTTTAAACATTTTACGTCATTGAAAGCACCAGGAAAGGGACATGCATTCAATCCAATGAGGCTTGAGATTTGAACCTTGGACCTCCACCCCCCTTACAAGGTTTGGTCGAACCAATTGGTCTACACCTTGAACCTCATTCCAACAAGTGTTAGAGTTCTAGAATAATTATTAACATTACTTGTGTTTATATTTTCAAACCACATTTGATACTTGTAATTCTTTTAATAGAATCACCGTATTTCTTCTCCAACCTACAATGGGGTTTATCGTAAAATAAAATTTTAGAAGGGACCTGAATGGTATTTATTATTGCTTTGTGAAGTAATTTTTTATATGGATTTATTATGTCAAAAGGTGACTAAAGTAATTTAGGTAACAGTCAAATATACCCATAAATTAATATTGATTTAGGCATCTAGTGAAATCCACTCATAAGCCCTTTGTTTCCTTAATATAACTAAGTCACCTTGGGTATTTTATGTGAACTATAAGTCTATTAAATAAATCTCTTTCTCTTTCAACACCATGGTAACTTTTTTTTATACTATTAAAGAAAAAGAGGGTTTTGAAAGGGACCCCACAACCTTTTACAAAACCTCCAAGAAAGCTGGAGCAACACTAGGAGCAAATCCAAACCAACTAGAGACCACACCCCAACTACATAGAGGGTCCAAAGGCAACATCAAAAAACTGAAAACACATGAAATCATACAAGCATAGAGAAACAAAGAATAAAAAGGACCGAAGATAGAATCGAGAAAGTTCTATACTAGCAAATCAACTTCCTAGACCACATCACCTACTAACCTGGATAATTCCTATGAGTAGTTAATTACTATCTTCAGTGTGCCTCAAATTGCATGTTGTTTGATCTTCATATACTTCATATTATGGATCACTGAATTCTTTTGCTCAATAGCCTCTTCTAGGGAATAAACTTCTTTAACCAACTTGTCCTTATGGAATTATCTGGGCAAGAGCTTCGAGTCAGAGGGAAGAGAGTTAGGAGAAGAGCCCTCCTTACATTTCTTATTACCAAGAAACTACTTGGATTTCCTAGTGCCACAACCCTCCACCTTACTCACAATCGATGCCTCGACCATCTCAGGACTGAGATTGAGATCTTTGGATGAGCGCTTTGGAAAATCATTGCCTTAATGCTTTGTTGTGGGATGCTTTAACTTTTACCCATTTTTCCAAGACTTGAATCTTTCTTAAGATTTTGTCAGCCCCAGAAGCTAGGGAATACAAATACAAGTCCTCACTTTCATCGCTCAAACCCCCCGAATCTTCCTTAGGAAAAGAGGGCTTAGGAACCAATTGTTTCACCTCATCATCAACAGACAAAGAGGTCGGTTCGACATGAAGTTTAGACAGACATTATTTAGATCTATAGATTTTTGTCTTACCCATTAGTAAACCTCTTACTATCTCACCACTCTTCTGCACAACAAGCTCTCCCCCTCTACAGATAGAAAACTTTGGATAGACACCATGGTAACTTTACTATTTTAGGTTAATTGGGATTAAAAAATATAATATTCTTTGATAATTTATGATGAATGCAACCGAATATTGAATAAAGTGATTTGTGTTGGTTAATGAAAAGATACAAGTATTTATCCTTTAAATATTTTATTAAGTTGAAGGGTTACTTGAAATAGTGATAAAGTTGACCTTTCTATAAATAAATTCACCTTTTTAATTCAAAGAATCTCATAATAAGTATTTATTGAATTGAATAAATTACTAAGTTGATTAGATGCTTGTAAACTGTGTAACCATATTTAGCCATACTTTAAGAAAAATACAAAGTGGAGAAAGTTATGCATTGCAAAAACATCAAGTAGGTAATTATGATGTGTTGAGCGAGAGAAAAGCTGATATAATAAATTGAAATAATATTTTTGGGATAGATTTTATTTAATGAATTAGGTTCCTAATAAAATAAATAAATAAAATCATGAGCCTTTTATGTTGTAATGATATCTTAAAAGATAATTACTTACCTATTTATAAGTGATGTGCTATTGCTTTAATGTAGTGAAAATATCCAAAAGTCGATGTTGGTTACTATGTAGAAGAACTAAACTACATGAAGAACATTAAAATACAACTAGTCTTAGTGAGTAGATTAGCAGTTTTTGATCTATACTTAAATATATACTTTATTTTTTCTAGAGAAAACTGAGATGTGGTTTCTATTTGTTCATAACTAGAATAAAGAGGGAAGTGGGTAAGGAAATGGACTATGTGAAATAATTTTTGTTGCTGAATGAACCTCAAATTTAGTTGAACCTTATGACCTAAGACTTTCGACAAGATTAATACTCCAATAAATATCATGATGACGAATGGCTGATGTCTTCCTCGAGGAAGATAACAAACAAGAACACCCAATTTTGTTGAGGTGCGGGTATGCACACAATGGGTCTCGAGAGCAATCATTTTTCTAACGGTATAGGTTAGAAAAAGTGACATAGTCAAAAATAGTAATGAGGGGTAGTATGAGATATCACCTCTAGGTTGTTGCCCGGGTAGTATAGTGATAAGTCCTATGTTTCATTTGACTTAGCTAGTTCAACCACGATGTTTGGTATGGGATAAATTATCATGATTTTGAATGGGCATGAGTGACTAAGATCAGTGTGAAAGTAATGACATGGCTCTATCTAACTCCGAGTAGTAGGACAATCAGCTAGACACTAGGCATATGTACATTGAAACCCTTACTTACAAATTTTAGAACAAGTCAATTGGATAGTTGAAGTTTGAGTATGTTAAGGGATGAATAGTGTACACATTCACCCTTTAGGTGTTATGGGCTCTAGGGGATTTGGCCAATCTCATCCACTTGGGTGGTTGTTTGCAGTAGTCTTGAAATCCAAATGTGGTTGATATATTTGTACTAATTAAACCCTTGTATTAAATATTCTTTGGATGGAACATAAATGCTATGAAAATGAAAGCACTTGCTATGAACGTGAAAGCACCTTTTACGTTAAACAATAAACTTAGAAAAAAAAATTACCCTGAGAAATTTCTTGGCTTGATTTTGTGGTACAATTAGGTGAGTAGATTGGGGTTGTTACAGATTTGTAACTCACCTTTAGTTCTTTATTTTTTTGCAGCCCAAACTTTGAAAGCATATGGTCTTGGACAAAAACCCAAGAAATGACAAATTAGTCCTCTTTTTTCTAGATCTTCAATGCTATTCTGAATGTTGCCCATATCAAGCTTAACAATCATCAACTACCCTAGGACATCTTGACTCAGTTTTCTTAAGATCAATTTTAGGCATTATTAGAGGTTTACGAGAAGCCCTAAGATTAATATTGGTATTATACCGATATTGTCTATCATAGAGGGAATCCCTAAAATTCATTTTTGGGATCGAATCCTGGAAATCCTTGCCCTTGAAAGGGGTTTCCATGATGGATTTATTTTTGGGTGCACCTTTGCACCATATTTTCTTGAGATCTAAACATTTTTTTAATCAGCTGCTTGAAACTTGTTTCGTGATCTCTTTAATCCATGCCCTGGAAGCCAAAGAAAAGCATGATTTTTACTTTTGTTTTTTGTAGCAAATTGGAGGCCATTTTCAATCAAGTTCACATCATGAAGATCTATTGAAAAATAAATTTCTAACCCATTTTGGGTTCCCTACAACATATCCTACTAAAATATTGAACATAAACCACAAAAATATTGGCCGTTAGGGCCCAAAGGCCCTAAAAAACAAACTCTAGAATTGCTTGAACTCAACCTAGATGAAACCCTCTTCAAAAAAATCTTTAATTGATTTAAAAAATTTCTTATCTAGTAATTATAAAATTAAATATAAAATATAATAAAAGGAGAAAAATATTAATCTTATAATTCTACCTATGAATTATATCAAAGTGATCAAAGAATACAAATAAAGATATTTTTGGGCTACATCATGACATAGAACCATAGTTATGGAATGTATACATCTAAATATATCAACCAAAAAAATGCAAAAAAATGCTTGGACATCTCAGGATTTCATTTTTTTTATATATATATGAAATACTGGGGGTGCAACGCAACGATTCGGGTTTTGGCTCTTCTTCGGAAGGTTCAAGGTTCAAACCATGGCGTGGGCAAGTGTGTGAGGGGGTGGGTGTGTGGTGGCTTTGTGTTAAATTCCCTATTGATAAGTATAGCTCTCAGCTTTACAAGAGGTCATGGTTGGGAGGAGACTGCTCAACCCTATACGTCGGTCATAGGGTTTCTCACAATAACCAAATCCAAATATATATATATATATATATACATATATATATATATATATATATATATATATATATATATATATATATATATATATATATATATATATATATATATATATATAGAAATATTTTTAAGTTGTATTTAAAACTAATTTATTTTGTTTTAAATTTTCAAGTAAAACTCAACTAAAGATAAAAATAAATTTATTTAAAAAAATTAATTAATTTTTAATTAATATATAAAATTAAAAAAATTAGTCAAAGATATATTTAATTTTTAATTAATTTTTTAATTGGTTATATAATATTAAAATGTCTCCATCTATTATAAACTAATTACATGTAATATTATAATATCATTTTTGACAACACATGTAATTTGAATTTGAATTTTGTATTAATGTCCATCGGTGACCAAAAGAGGTCAATAGGACTATAAAGTAAGACATATACAAAGAAACGAGAGTGTCTAATGCAAATCTAGAGAAAATAAAGTACAAAAAATAGTAAACAAAATGACATATGATATACAAGATCTGTGGATCAAGGATTACTCAAGGATTAGTCCCAACATTCAAGGCTGAAGAGAAGTGAGTGATGTAAGAGTTGGATGTTATCAAAGATGTTCTTTTTCGATGATGAGTTGATCTTGTTGTATCTCTGTGATCACCCTGACGCTTCCTGGACATGTCCTCTGTAGGCTAGAAGAATGAAGTGATTAAGTCAAAATCATGTTATTTTCTACAAACTATTACTAAGTAGTTCTTTCCTATGATTGAATAATTCCCACATGAAAAGGACAATGCATATTTGATCTTCATAATTAATTAAATATTGTAGTGTATGGGTGTCTCTTAATAAATAATAATATCTACCTCGTATCTCGTAGTAGACAAGACAGGTGAAAATAAAATGCTCCTTGGATTCCACATCAAGACTGATAAGATTTTAACTTGGATTTTCCCTTTAATATCTTTGTTAAATTCATTTTTTTTTAATTATTTTTTATAATAATTAATATAATAAAAAATAATAATTATATTATTTATGAAGTATTAATTATTTTATTTATTTATTTACTATTAGATTTGGTTAGCATGAGAAATTCTTATGACCAATGCTTAGGGTTGGGCATCCCATCCTACCATGACATTTCATAATGTGGAGAACTATGCTTATCAATAGGGAATTTAGCATACAAGCACAAACACCCTTATATTATTTATTTAATTTTTTTTTAGTTACATAGATAAATTGGTTACAATCACAATTTTTAGTAACGGCCAGTATAGTTGGTAGGGTTTAAACTATCAGCGAAGGACTCCAACACATCCATTGTCTCATTAATGATAACCTGTCATGAGTGGGGACCGCTGGATACACATGGTTCACACCGTCTTCGTTATTATGGTTCAGCACATGGTATGAAAGGGACCGTCGGATAAGCAGAAAACAGATCACTATCATCAGTCAGGTGCAACACACAAAGGATTCGGATCAAACTACTGGCTATGCATGCACACGTCCGTAGGATTGGAACCTAAGTATCCTCTCAGTAAGCACCCCAACTTACCAATCCACCTAGACCCACAGACTTATTTATTTATGTAATTTTTATTAAAATGTAAAATAATGTCCCAAGTGGAACAATGCAATGGTTTGGGCTTTGATTTTTATTTGGGAGGTCTAAGGTTCAAACCACGGTGTAGATGAATTTGTTAGGGGTGGGTGCGTATGAATGTATATAACAAAAAATGTAAAACAATGTATATTATCTTTTAAATATATTTTAATAAAAAAAAAAAATTAATTTACATGGTGGAATTTTTTTTTGTTTTTTTTCTTTTACATGGTGGAATCGGTAGCCACCACTGCCACAAATTCGGGCAGGTTATCCAAATTTTATGGCCATCATAGTATTTTATGTTTTCCACCCCAAAAGTTGCCCAATTTTTATGGCTACCATAGTATTTTGTATTGTCCACCCTGAAACCTGCCACATAGCCCAAGCAGGTGTCTCGTATTTTTGCACCATATTGTGTTTCACGCAACATGGTGCAAAAAGAGGCATCTATAGACACCAAATTGCAACCATTAATCCTCCATCCTAACCATTCCACCATACACGTTTCTCACAAATTATTTGGCCCAATTCCACCTTTCCCACTTTCAAAAATCTCAATTCCAGCTTTCCCCCATTTCCTAACCCAATGGAGATTATTTTAATATTATTTTATATTATTTTGTGTTTAATATAATATTTTATATTATATTATAATATATTTATTATAAAATATATATTTATAAACTCAATTAAACACATCCATCCAATCCAATCTAATCCCCACCGTACATCTTCATTAATCCATGCCACATCTAAAAAGTAATCTCAACCTTACGATCTAACTTAATATTAGCCACATGATCAAAAGTGTAAGGCTAAAACCCTAAGAAAACCCTAGGTTGGATTATAAATAAGGGCATTTGCAAATGCTCAAACCCTGGAATGCCCTAGAAGGTTCAAACTCTTAAATAGTTGTGCCCTTGAGAGATACCGATGAAGCTGAAGGTTGCAAAACTCTGAAGATCCCCAAACACTATATAATCATAGGACCTCCATCATTCCAGCCATCCCCCATATCCATCCTTTCCACCTCACCCTCTACCATGTCGTCATCACCACTTCCACCCATCCACCACATTCATCGCACCCCCACGATCTACTTCTGTAGATCCACCCTTACCTGTAGGTGCCCTCCTGAGCTTACAAAAATATCTATAGAAGCTTACCAGGTGCTCACCAAAGCCTACCATTCAGCAGGTGCATAGTAGAGCCTATGAAGCTCACTATAGAAGCTTACTAATCACTCGCTAGAGCCTGCCATATCTCATAGGTGTGCACCAGAGCTTGTGAAGCTCGTACTAGAGCTTGCAAAGTGCCCGCCAGAGCCTTTCGTAATCATAAAATGCCTCATGGAACTACTGCGCCACATCTATTGCTACTGCTAGGGCATCACACCAATGAATCTGCAACAAAACATCAACAAATAGCAAGGTAAATCACTTATTGGTTGTTATATTTCATATTATCTCATTATGTTCACATTTCATTGCCATAACTAGGGTTTTGTAAGTGGTGATTTTTGAGGGCTCACACTATGGAGCCCTCATTTGTTATTACTAATTTCCCTTGTTTATTTATGTGCAGGATTTGATAATACATCAAAGCATTAAATGATTGTTGAAGCTGGAGTGGCCTGAACACACGGATACCTGAAGCCCACTCATTCTGGTGGGAGTGAAGAATGCTGAAGAAACTTTTTCTATTATAGCTAGGGTTTTGGAGAACCCTAGAAATCTGTATTCATTGTATCACAACATTTCTATCACGGCATAATTAATTGTACAAAGGATTTTTTCAGCTCCCCCCTATTTTATTGAATACATCTATTTGTGTAATATTTGTGTTTCCTTGTATTATTTGATTTCTTGTTATTATTTAAGTGTCGTGTCTTTGTCTTCACACTTCCCTATACACGTGGCTAATAGAGAAATCATCGAACGAAGAAAGGTGGGCCTTGGATTCGTCAATGAGAATAGAAAAACGCCAACGCAAACAACACGAACCTTTCAGCAAATTCATTGTTTTCAACGAATCACCTTCAATTATGACCCTGTGCCCTCCAAAATCCTTTAATAAGAAAATACCCCTATAGATAGCTCTACACTCAGCAAAGTGGGAAGATTGAAAACCTAGATCTTTAGAAAATGCCAGAACGATATCACCAAGATGATCTCTAATTAAACCACCCACACCGGCTTTGCCAGGATTTCCCTTCGATGCACCGTTGAAATTCAGTTTTAGCCACCCAAGAGGAGGTGGGGACCACTTAACAGATTTGTGAATATTGGGCACTGGGGGAGGTTTCAGATCTGGACAAAAGCCCAATTTTAAATCCACAGAATAGTCAGGATGATCCTTTGTAATAGAAGGGAGGGTCTCCTTGAGAGCGGCAGCAACGTTTTCACCAACCTTCCAAAGAATTCTATAGCAAATATGAGTCAGGTCACCCTCTTTATTTTTGAAAACTCGAGCATTTTATTCCTTCCACACTCCCCATAAAATATGAGGCAATAGGAATCTCCAGAAGTATTTCATATGAGGCGACCGAAAAGGAGATGACCACTGATTGAACATATCAATAATGGAATTTGGGTGCACCCAAGATAACCCAATTTGCTGAAGACAAAAATATAAATTTTTTTGAAACACCCTGCATATGAGAAGAAAATGAGAAACAGATTCCCATCTCTACTTACACAAAAAATAGCGATTGACCAAATTGAATCCCCGCTTAAGAAGATTGTCAATCGTTAGAATTTTATTTTGGACAGCCAGCCAATAAAAGATGTTGATTTTAGGCGTCAGATTCTTCACCCAAATTTTATCCCAGGGCCAAGCATCATTTTCTTGAGGGCATAAAATAGAGTAAGCAGATCTCACTATAAAGCTGACCTCACTATCACTGTTCTAAACCAACCTATCCCCCCTTTCCTCTCTACAAAGCACATAATGGTGAATTTCCACCAGAATAGAACTCCAGTCCCTGTGATCCTGAATAGTTCGAATAAATGGCGAGGCCAGCAACCAGGTCCTTTGATTGTCTTGGAAAATAATGAAATCCTCCACTTTGATAAAATTGGCTTCCTTAGAGAGCACACATAAATCACCGTAACGTTGATCCTCCACCAAGGGATGATCCCTAAGCCACTGATCATCCTAGAATAAAACTAATCTGCCATTTCCAACCACCCAGGAACTGTTAAATTTAATGAAGTCCCTATATTTTATGATGCTTTTCCAGAAGGCAGAACCATCTGAGGGGAGAGGATCGGATAAAAAATTTATGAATTGGTATTTGACAGCCAAAATGTGACACCAAAGACTATCCACCCCAGAATCGACTCTCCAAGCTTGTTTAGCAACCAAGGCCCTATTCATGAGTGCAAAATTCTTCAAGTTAAGACCTCCATATTTTTTCCTTAGACAAACTTATTCCCAGGAACAAATATGGATCTTACCTTTTAGCTTCAGGCCCACCCATAAGAAATCCTTACAAATACTATCAAATTTTACCGCCACTTTAGCAGGAACATTGAAAATGGACAAAAAATAAATCAGAATGCTTTGAAGAGTACTTTGGATGAGAGTAACTTTACTAGCCTGACTTAAAAGAGCGCCCTTATTCGAAGAAAGTTTCTGTTGAATCCTCTCCACAATCGGAGTCCAAAACTCATTTTTCAAATGCCCATAGAACAAAGGAAGACCCAAATACGTGATTGGGAGAGAAACAATCCAACATCCCAATAAGGATGCAATCCTATGCTGAAGAATCTTAGGAGCATTAGTGAAGAAAATGCTGCTTCTAAGGAAGTTAATCAGCTGACCAGAGGCTCTCCCGTAACAATCTAAAATTCTTTTAATATCTCTAGCATGGAAAATTGATGCCAAATAGGAAATCATTGTGTCATCAGCAAACTATTGATGCAAAATAGGGGGATCTGCATAGCCGGACTGGCACCAAACTTTGAACCCCACACCTTAATTGTGCACCTGAGGGCCTTTGCCATAATAATAAAGAGAAATGGGAGATCGGATCACCCTGGCGCAAGCCTCTCAACGAGTTGAAAAAATTGGCCGAGGATCTATTTATCAAAATTGAGAACCAAGCTGAAGAAATAGCAGCCTCCATTAGACTAACCCAAGCATCACAGAAGCTAAAATTTCTAAGGACAAAGAATAAAAGGGCCAAGAAACCCTGTCATAAGCATTATTAACATCCAATTTAAGGAAAAAAACTGCCCGTCCGCTTTTCTAAGCCGAATGAAGAAGCTCATGGATAACAATCGTCCCGTCCAAAATTTATCTTCCTGGAACAAAACCGCTTTGAGTTTCGTCAATAATGGAAGACAAAATGGGTTTTAACCTATTAATCATAATCTTGGAGAAAATTTTATAAACTGTATTACACAAACTTATTGGTCTGAAGTCATTGAACAAAGACGAAGAATCCTTCTTGGGAATCAAAGCTAGAAATGTAGAATTCAACGCCCTTGGGAAAGTCCTCGAGGTTTGGATATGCCTAATGGCTTCACAAACATCCTTCCCACAGATATGCCAATATTTTTGGAAAAAAATGGGCGGGAAACCATCTGGACCAGGATCCTTTAACAGGCCCAAAGACTTGGTGGTAGAAAGAATCTCATCATCCGTAAGCGGGGTAATAAGAGAATCATTAATTTCACCCGTAACCAAACAGGGAATAGCCTCCAGCATTTTAACCTCTACCACCTAGTCACGGGGAGGCAAGGAGCACAACAATGAACTAAAGAAATCCACCACTTCTTGCATGATTTCTAAGATATCAGTAGAACTACCACCATCGAAGGGTAGAAAAATGAAAAAACACGTATTCCTATCACCTTCCTTGAGCCACAACTCCCTGGACTTATGCTTCCAAAAGAGTTCTTCTTTAGCCTGAATGTCATGGAAAGTGCAAAGAACAGATATTTCCTTAGAAAGTAAATCTTCAGAGAGATCCTGACTTTCAATCTTGGATTCAATGGAAGACATGAGAGACTTTAGCCTTTCTTTTTCCTAAAACAAATTTTGAAAAGAGAATTTGTTCCACAACTTGAGGTTATCTCTAATCCTTCTTAGCTTAAATAGCAATTTGTGTATACCAGCACCAGGAGTAGGCACTTACCACCACTCAAAACTCTAGCTTCGAAATTAGGGTGGGAACACCACATAACTTCGAATCAGAACGAACGGGGAAGAAAAGGAAGCCCCTTAGGAATAACAAGCCACAAAGGATTATGATCCGATCCAATGCGAGGAAGAGCATGTAAAGAGGCATCCCCGAATAATTCCATAGAAGAATGTGAAGCTAACATTTTGTCCAATCTACTCAAAATAAGGCCATTACCTATCCTCCGATTACTCCAAGTAAACTTGACTCTCGAGAGGTCAATGTCACGAAGAACAAATTGATTGATGAAATCATGGAAATCCGACATGCTTCTCTCATCCACGACATTACCACCTCACTTTTCAGAAGTAAAAATAGGAGAATTGAAATTTCCCACCACTAGCAAAGACTCGTGCTGAAAAGTAGCCCTCATATCCAAAATAAGGGACCAAAATCTGCGTCTATCAGAAAAAGAGTTAGGCGCGTAGATGTTTGACATCACCCAACATCTGCGAGAGGATTTACTCCAAGAAAGAATATTAATAATTCTACTGGATGATGAAATAACATGGCCCTCAAACTTGGATGCATCCCAAAAGAAAAGGAGACCACCAACAGAGCCAATAGCCTCAGAAGCCATAAAACTCGCATCTTTCCAAATTAACTTATGGGTAACATCCCAATCCGAAGCCTCAAGTTTTGACTCTTGAATACATAAAATATCAGGAAGTTTCTCCTTACGTAAAGATGTAAGAAGATGCTTTTTAGAGGCACTATTGAGTCCCCTAATATTCCATGAGCATATCTTCATGACCAATTAAAAAGAAAGTTTCTTGCCAATTCCCCTAGCTTGTGGGGAAATAAACCCATCCAATCTGAGTTGTTTCTCTCCAATATCACCTTCAACAATAAGACGGACTTGACCACCATCTACCAATGCCACATCAATGGACCTCTTCCTGTCGGACTTAGAAGGAGGTCTACCAACCTTCTTGGGAAAGCCGACATCCACTGGTCTTTTACGAAGACTTATAGTTTTAGGGCCCGAAGAGCCCTTTTCAATGACAATCTTAGGAGACCCAGCCATCTCCAAAAAACTTCCAACTGGAGAGGACTTTGAAACAACAGGAGAGGCCACCTTCAAAGGAGTTTTTTGAATAGGAGCTTCTTCCGCCTCGAGACATTCCAAACCCAAAAATGAATTCGAGAGAGGACTATCCTTCCCCACATCAACAGAATTCCCCACCAAAATAACCTCTAAATTTCCCCCACAGGGGAGGGACTTGGGAGGAGGAGAGTGACAATTCTCATTAAGAGAAGCGACACCAGGACCACCAACAACAGGGCCAGAAGACACAATCTTCTTTCCTTTCGAACCTTGAAAAGCATAAGGAGTCTTCTTTTTCTAGATTCTATTCTTTTTTGCCAGGGTTTGCCATACATTCTACTTTTCCAAAAAAGATACATCAGAGGGTAAAGGACCAGACTTATCCGCATTACCAGAATTGGAAAGATCAGCTTTACGTTTCTTTGGGCATAAGTTCTGGTGATGGCCATCCATACCATAATGTTGACAAGCCTGGGGTTTATTTTCATAAACAATAGGTTGAATTATAGTACCAACTAGAGATACCAATTCCACAGAAGTAGGGAGAGATTTCTCAATGTCAACCAATAAGCACATCCGAATGAACTAGCGACGAGAATGAGATAAAGAGATTTTATCGAAAGCAACAAAATCCCCGATCACTTCAGCAACTCCACGAAAAACACTTTCATGCCACATGTGAGTCGAAAACTCAGGAAGACGAACCCAAACCGGGACAATATTAACTCTCTGAGTGGCAGGATTGAAATCATGACTCCATCTTCTCAGAAAAAGGCCCCGCCTCCCAAAAACCCAAGGGCCACCTTCAAGAATTCTCCTCGAATCCTCCTCACATGAAAGCCTTATGAGGAAAAAATTCTGAGGGAGCAACGCTAAGTCCAGGGAGCCCTTCGACCTCCATTTAGAAAGGGCCCATCATTTTAGAGAGTCTAACTCAAGGTGCCCCCCAGCCAACTTGCCTATCAAATCCCAAGTCCCATTCTTAAGCAATGAGTCCACAGTAGCATCCGAAACATGGATTTTGAGGGAGTTACCATCCACCAAACAAGGAGGGAACTCTCCCTCAACATGAGCTCCCGAAACCGCACTGGCGTAGGACAGAGAGCTCTTCTCAACACAAAAATCAGCAAACCCTCGATGAGAGACCCCAGGATCCCACCAAGGGCAAACACCACAGGTCGAGGACTTACCTGTCCAAAACGGATCCTCCACAACGATCTCCACCACCTCCTCCTCACCATTAGTGGACAACGCTCTAGAGTACCACATCATTATACAGAGTACCACCTCCTCCTCCGTCATTGAGTTTTGCCGCAAACGAACCTGAAAGTTAATAGTTCTTTTTAATAAAATAAGAAATTAAAAATATTTTGAAATAAATTAAAATAATAATCTGAAAGTTAGTATATCTTTGTAATAAAAATAAGAAATATAAAATATTAACAATATATAATTTATCAACTCTAAAAAAAATATATAAAACTTAAATAAATATTATAGTTAATATAAAATAATTTTTATATAATATTTAAATTTTATTTATTAAAATAAATTAATTAAAATTTTGACTTAAAATTATAAATAATAAATATTAATAGTAAAATATAGTTAACAAAATAAAAAATTTATACAGTTAATGAGGCCTTGTTTTAATGGTTGAGAAATATAGATGGTACAGTTTATACCAAAATTTAAATCTCAACAGCTCCAAAAAAAAGGTTATATAATTTAATGTGACTAATGACACCTAATATACTACATATTATAACTAATTGTAACTCCTTTAAAAAACCAATCAAAACATAAAAAACATAAATAATTTAATTTGACTAATGACACTTAATACACTAGATATTATAACTAGTTGTAACTCATTTAAAGAACCAATCAGTTAACGCAGTTTTTAAAAATCTAATTTATAATGTACCTGGAGGTTATGTACATTCAGAAACAAATCTACAATCAGTTGTTTATGCATTTTTCTTTTGTATCCAAACTACGATTAACATAAGCAGTGCTGCAGCTGCAAATGTGTAAATAAAAACCCTTAGTTCAGTGTTTAGACTTTTATATTTAAAATCTACCTAAAAAGAGTTTAAACATTTTTAAATTCACAAAATCCTTTTAACAAATAAGAATACAGCTTATAAATATTAGTCTCGGAACCATAAATAAAATACACCAGGTGGTCAGTGTTGTTGTCTTGCATGAGAGATCTACAATATTATTTAAAAACAAAAAAAAGTTGACCATGCAATTGTAGATAATATACGCATATTATACTCTAACACACAATTACTTCATTTTGAACAGTAATTATAGGAAAGGACAAGCAAACAGTAACAAATAGGAGATTACACTATCAGCATATTCAGGAATCATTGTTCTGTATATCTCTGAGGCTATCCACTTTTGAATTTTTGAAAGGCAAGATAGTATTGTTTTGGAAATAAGTCTAAACAAGTTCCAAGACTGCAACAGCTGCAAATTGACTCGATCGCGATCCCCGGTGTACTTGTTGTGCGTGTGCATCATTCTCAATGTTTGCATTTTTGGGATAGGGCGTCTTCCAAGACTTGCACCTTACCCATCCACGTTTGCCTCTGCATCTCTACCTCCTGCTCAAAATTAGCCCAATTACATTCACTAACTTATTTATTTAATTAGATGAAACTATCCATTATGCATAGACAGTTAACTTACTCCTTGGATATCTGAGTTACAAGAAATATTCTTCTTCGCCTCATGTTTGGGAGAACAATGCCCCCCTTTTATGCAATCGAGCAGCTGGTTGGCCGTGTCAATGCCTAATCTCACTCACCAAAAAATTCCCATTAGAATATTCATCACCAAAAAATGCTCAATAGACTTAATTGCATTCAACTTTTTAAATTTGAATGTATGAATAGAGTGTTGATAATGCATACCCGCGAGATAAGCGCCATGGACATAGCCATTATAATACTGACTGGTATGTTCTCCTGTAAAATAAACTGGACCAATAGGTTTCTGCCATGGATTATGGACATTCTTTGTTAGCGTCTTCTTGCAATAAATTATTTTAAGAAATCTTGTGGGATTTGATATGGTTAATGACCTTTAAGTCGGCAAAATCCTTTGTGGTTACGCCTATAGGCCAGTTGGAATAAGTACCCTTGTAGAACCGATCTTGGCCCCATCTGGGAATAAGAATTGCTTCCATTTCTGGGACATGGTTGCCAAACATGTTTCTAAGAACTGACATTATTTCGGCTTTCGTCTCGTGGTCAGGTTGTTGTTCTATTCGTCGGGCTTCGTCGTCTGTGACGGTTACCATCAGCAGGTTGCCGCCCGGATACTCATTTTCCAAATGCTGTAATACACAAAAGAGATAAAAAAACTGAGAGCAAAATCACACAAAATACTTTTTTTTGGTGTTGAAAGAGATTTGCGGCAGAGGACACAGCCTATCACCTGCCAGAAATTGTAGTATCCTCGTCTTTCGTGAGCATACATGAAATACTCGGTTCCAGGTCCAGTGGGCCAAAATTTGTACGGGAACTTCATGAAGATTTTACAGTAGATTACCATGTTCCACTTATAAAATGCCACAAGTTTCCACAGCTGCACGTATTGGACACAAGTCTATACAGTAGTTTCTATGAATATTGCAAGTAAAGTAAAGTACATGGTGAATATTTACCCGACAACTTATTGCAAACAAAGGATACTTTTACATACAGGCAGATCAGGTTTGAACTTGATAAGTTTAGTCTGGAGAACTCCCATGCTGACAGAAACAATGGCGTTTTTTGCAGTATAAACTGATTCATCTTCTGTTGAAACCTTTACCCCTTTGTTGGTATATTCGATTTCTCTGACTACCTAAAAAAACAAAAAGTGCCGAAAGACATTTGGTGTAATGGTAGTTTTCTGGTTATTATCATCTATGTGGTTGTGAAGTCGATTCTTCCTATATTTACTCGAAAAGAGCGCTGCTATGTGTAAACTATGTTCAATAAAAACCCAAAAAAATTGATTTAATTTTATATGTGTGAATTCTTCGTGGAAAGAAAAAGGACATGGAGATATATGTAAGAGGTCAACCTTGTTGAGCTTGAGACGTGGGTCTGAAATGGATCCATTGTGCGAATGGAGAAATTCTTCGGCTAACTTATAAACTATATATTCGTAGCCTCGAGGGTCCGCTACGAAATAATAATCTCCCCCGAATACCTCAAAAGTGCGTCAGGCTTGTCACTCTAGGAGGTTCTGCACGTTCATAAACAAATATAAAATCAGTTGCTTATAATTTTTTCGCTTGTATCCAAATTACCAAGTAGCATAAGCACTGCTGCAGCTGTAAATGTGTAATAAAAACCTGCAATTTCGAAGTCATATTGGAAGAAATCGATTGCCATTTCCAAGGGCGTCGTTGGTACACTGTGTTGAAGGAACATTAACTTAGAGCATCGAGCAATGAAAAACCAAGCGTAAAATATAGTACCAGACAATTAAATCTATAAAAATGTCTTACTGCCCAAATGTCCTTTGTGAAGCCAAAATAGAAACATCTTCCCCTCCGCTCTTCTGCAACAATTTCGAGAAATTTGAGCTAAATTCAAAAGACAATTCGGCCAGTTTGTAGGGGCGTGCCACAACAGACTGAGGAATAATACCTCCCCTGTAATACGACCCATACCATTAATTTTATCATATTCTGCATGAATTTTAATTCAGATATTTACTAACCAATACTTGGATCTTGAATACTTACTCCTGGCCGTAGATATTATAGCTGACATTGCTCCAGTCAGATTTAAAGTTTCGAAGATTGTATTTTTGGGCGAGAGGCCATATAGGATTCATCTTGGGACCTCCTACGCCCTCAACCCAGTTGGCCCCTTTCTCTACCGTGTAACCTGCAATGGTCTCCTTGTGCATTCTTCCCCCAATTCTGTTCGTTGCTTCCAATATCAAAAAAATCCTTCACTCCATTCTTCGATAATGTATTTGCTGCCATTATTCCTGCATTAAAATAAAATCCATAGTGAGAGGCGTGAATCCATGAAGATGCGATACATTTCAGGAATAAGACAAACACAAACACAAACAACCAAAAAAAAATATTAAGATAGAACCAAATTCCAATTACATTGAAAATTTGAGAACATATACATAAAAAGCATAGTTATACTTACCTGACATTCCTGCTCCCACCACTATTGTGGTGGTTGCGCCAACAGCAGAAGAGAAGAGAGTAAGCAAGTATAGCCGTAGGAGGACCAATAAAAAGAAAGAAAGCCGAGAGAAAGCCATTGTTGCTATCAAGTGAGACGAGGGCTTAGTACGGTTGTCTGTGTATTTTGTCCAAAAGCATGACTGTGAATGCAACTGGTCCTTCGGATTACTGATCATGCCAAGCCCTTCCACAGCTTGCAATAAATGATCTCGTACAATGGGCCCGCCCAAGATGCGACTGGTCCTTGGGATTCAAGCCCTTCCACAACTTGCAACCAATGATCTCGTTCAATGGTCCCGCCCGAGGGCGTAGTGGCAATGCTGATTGATAACTATATAAGAAGATAGATATACATGCAGGCACATGCATTACTCTAGATGTGAGATTTCATGTCTTCCTTGGGCTGGGATGCTTTTATACAAAAACGTTTTCCGTTGCCTTGTTCTTGAAACCGGTAGCATCAGCTAACACGCTTATCTATGTATTTTATATTGCTGCTGCATTATGTCCAAAAGCATGACTGTGAATGCATTATTCATGTTCTCTCTTATAAAGAATGACTTGTATTATGTATATTATAGAAGATAATACATACAAGTGTGAGTATGGGAAATAAAATATTTTAAAAAGACTGAACAAGTTAATATAATCTTATTTTACATATAAAATCAAACTTAATGGCAAAAGTCAATGACCAAAAGAGCCCACAACTGTTACTGTGGAGAGTGTTAAGTCTACCATTGAATAGGCTATTCATATACCTATATCCAATACTTTGCTTATGTCCATGTTTAAATTATTCTTACTATTAGTTTTCTATACAAAATTCTAATCAACTTATAAGAAGGGATTATTGGTGGTGACAAAAAATCATATTCACTAAACTATAATTATTATCTAATTCAACACACCTATTGTTATGCTCTCTAATATGTAATTCTATCCATAGTGCATGAGACAACAATTGATCACAAAATTAGATTATTCACTTTTTTGAAGAACCCACTGTAGCATTCAACTTCTCTCTTTAATCCACCTCAAGTTCTCCTTAGGAATATATGCTTCCACTCCTTGCATGACCCACAAAAAGGGTCACCCAGTTGCCTCTATTTTACTAAATTTAGAAACCTTACACTAGTCTATAAGTCATGAAAAACAAATATAATTAATCTAGTACAAGATTTTCAAAAACATTTATATTATATTATGGTATGCTACTATCTACTCTAGTATAAAATGAAAAGCAAATTATATAAAGAAATTTTTTTACACTACTTTCTTAACTATCGCAATGTATATCCAAACATGAGGCTAATGTAAGAAGAGAATACCACCCTATCCATATAAGTTTCATCTTTGAGGGATTAGTGAAGGGTAATTAATTGAAAATCAAGTAACTAAAGCATAAAGCAAAAAAATACAAAACTATACCTCTAATTTTTATCTTTAAGGGACTAGTGATGTAGAGGTTAGAGTAACTAAATATAAATAAATAAAATCTAAAATCAAAATCATGTAACACTATTCCTTTAATAATTATATTTGAGAAGATAGTAATTGTTTAGTTAGAATAAACAAAGCAAGTAAACAAACATACCAATGCAAGAGCATACAACAATATCCTTCTATGTTTCATCTTTGAGGGACTAGTGTAGTGGTTATATCCATAACAAATGAATGAAATAAACTAAAATATTGCAAATTATTTTTTCCTTATTAAAGAAAGCAAACCAACTCCTAATAACAAACCCTAGCTTGTATTAAAACCATAAAAAATGGAAGATATCACCTAAAATATCATAGAGATCCAAAAAGTCAAGGTTCTAGGTCCCTTGATGTTGAGCATGGCCTATAGATGTGAATATTTGGTGGAGTGCCCTATACTCATTTGTTGGATGACACCAAATCAAATTTTAACAAGGTTAAAAATACCTACAAAGATTAAGGGATTCATTTGATTGGAGCATACTTGGAAGGGGGTAGATAGGGAATAAAAGTGAGAGTGATAGATTGATAGATTTTCTTTAATAAATGAGAAATTATTTTGAACATTTATAATAAAATGAAGATTAATAAAGTTTTTCCTTTCAATCGATGGTTAGGTTATAATACTTTTAAGGTGATAGAGTCACAAGGGAAAGACAATGTATTATTATTTTTTAAAAGAATGCTAATTTTAAAAAATGGATAAAAGCAATCCATACACTTAAATCTTATACAAAAACATAAAGGATAAAAAAGAGAAAAAATTCATAGAATTAATGGGGTTTCCCTTAGGCACCATAAATAATCACTTTATTATCCATGGATAAGTGTAAAAAATACTCCAATATAAGGATCAAGTAGTCAAGGGTATGTATACCAATACCAAAAACCCAGATTACATAATTAACCTAAGCTAATATAACAAGAGGTATTTAGGTTAATTATAAAATATAATATGGGTTTAACCATAAGAAGGTATTTGTGTTAGTTTTTAATTTCTAACTCAGGCTCAGGATCACCCTCTTCTCTAAAAGAATTAAATATATCAAGGAGAGTAGCTCTCGAAGTTATTGTAACCTATTTTTCTTCATAAGGAATTTCAAAAAATTGACAAAGATTTTGGTAGTTACCAAAATCATAGTTCCATCAAGATTTGCTCGATCATTCTGAAGGGCTTGTGCAAATTGTTTCTCTAGTTCTTCAACATGGCCCTAAAAATTTTGTAAAAAATGCATCCATTCATCTTGTTGAAATACCATAACCACCTCAGGAAGATTTTATAGCTTGCCAATGGTATCTTATTAGGGATTGTTTTGTCCCCCCATGATGGTTGCTTTTGTTTGTAAGCTCTAGATTACATTATTTTCACTCTCATTTGTGAGAACACTATGATTTTTTTCTACAAATTCTTGGTCATCCTTATCTAGATGGAATGAAAATAGAAATTGAATTGCATTCTCCTGATATTGGTGCATGCAAATGATTTTTTTTTTTAGGGTGCAGTCATACCTTGGAAAATACCATATGGTCCAAAAGAAATATCTTCAGGCATATGCATCAATATGTTAGTATTCTAGTGCATTAAGGATACTTTGTGTTATTTTAATGCATATGGATGGATAAGTGACAAGTTGAGGATAAACATTGTATAATAATGAATTGTTCTTATTCAACCAAGAAATATTACAAAGTCACTTATAATCCACAACCAACTACTTTTTCCATCATGTAGTTATTGTGCCATTTTCTCATGATGTTTTATTTCCATAGTTGTTGAATTTCATAGCTCGGTTCCATCACCTCATAATTTAACATGCATCCTTGAGAATACTTGTTCAGTCATTCTTCATGTCAACTATCACTAAGGTACCACATATGCATTGTAATCATATAGTCACATGGTCTTGGAATGATGATTAATTATGCACTATCCAATGATAATGAATGTAGTTTATGGTATGTTCTATAGTCATCACAAGTCTAATAGGTTTGACACCCAATAAATATCTTCCACCTATATGTGTGCTCAATTTTTACCATCTGCTTTATGCATGCCCTCTTCTTTTTTTAACTATGGGAGCAGGTACTTCATCTAGCACAAAAAATTGATATATTCTTGTCCATTTGGGTTATTATTCTAGAGCAACTATTAATTCTAGCACAACTAATTCCTCATCCTATATCAAATCATGCTTGAATCCAACATATACAAGGGTGTTCCAAATTTGTCAAGTGAACTACATCCAACCACTTGTTCTACAATAAGACCTTATATTAACTATCTCCTCAGCTTGCTTCCTATTTTGTTTCTTCAAGGCTTTGACTGTCTCAAGACATCCTTCTAAGTAACGACATCACCTCATACATCTTGATGTTGTTGCATTATGATTATTTTGTGTAATCATACCTTGCCGAATAACACTAGTTGGTTTGAAGATTTAGAATTTTTAAGGGTTCAATTTGTGTTAGTTTTTAATTTCAAATTCAGGCTCAGGATCACCCTCTTCTCTAAAAGAATTAAATATATCAAGGAGAGTAGCTCTGGAAGTTATTGTAACCTATTTTTCTTCATAAGAAATTTTAAAAAATTGACTAAGGATTTTGGCAGTTACCTTAATCATGGTTCCATCAAGATTTTTTTGATCATTTTAAAGGGCTTGTGCAAATTATTTTGCTAGTTTTTAAAAATAACCTTGAAACTTTTGCAAAAAAAAATCCATCCATTCATCTTCATGAAACACCATGACCACCTTAGGAAGCTTTTATAGCTTGTAAATGATGTCTTATTGAGTATTTTGTTTTTATCTCTCCATGATGACTGCTTTTGTTTCTTGATTACATTATTTTCACTCTCATTTGTGAGAATGCTATGATTTTTTTCTACAAATTCTTGGTTATCCTTACCTAGCTGGAACGAATATATAAATTGAATTGCATTCTCTTGACCTTGGTGCATGCAAATGATTTTTTTGTTTAGCGTGCAATCATACTTTGGAAAATACCGCATGGTCTAAAAGAAATATCGTCGGGCACATGCATCAATATGTTAATATTCTAGTGATTTTAATGCATATGGAAGGATAGGTGACAAGGTGAGGATATACATGTTATAATAATGAATTATGCTTATTCAACCAGGAAATATTACAAAGTCGCTTATAATCGACAACCAACTACTTTTTTTATTGTACCATTTTATGTTTGATTTCCATAGTTGACTTTTGTTGCACATATACAGATAGGCACATGCATTACTGTAAATGTAGCCTTTCATGTCTTCCTTGGGCTGGGCTGCTTTTTATAAAGCACGTTTTCCATTGCCTTGTTCTTGAAGCCGACAGCATCAGTTAATACGGTTGTCTGTGTATTTTGTCGAAAAGCATGACTGTGAATGCAACTGGTTCTTCGGATTACTGATCATGCCAAGCCCTTCCACAGCTTGCAATAAATGATCTCGTACAATGGGCCCGCCCAAGATGCGACTGGTCCTTCGGATTCAAGCCCTTCCACAGCTTGCAACCAATGATCTCGTTCAATGGTCCCGCCCGAGGGCGTAGTGGCAATGCTGATTGATACCTATATAAGAAGATAGATATACATGCAGGCACATGCATTACTCTAGATGTGAGATTTCATGTCTTCCTTGGGCTGGGGTGCTTTTATACAAAAACGTTTTCCGTTGCCTTGTTCTTGAAACCGGTAGCATCAGCTAACACGCTTATCTATGTATTTTATATTGCTGCTGCATTATGTCCAAAACCATGAATGTGAGTGCAACAGGTCCTTCGGATTCCTGTTCATGCCAAGCCCTTCCACAGCTTGCAACCAAAAATTCAAAATATGTAAAAGTTGTATTGGTTTGCTATTTGCATCACAACCATTTAAGACTCTCAACTATTTACTCCTCCTATTTTATGCATATACATTTGCTTTTGGTGGGTGCAAAGATTATAAAATTTCTGTTTACATACTTAGTATCTTTGTTTCTTTTTACACTATATCATGTTATGGGATATTCATATATCAATGAATGTAGTTAAGAAAAGAAAACACATAAAGTGTAAGAGGAAAGTAAAAGAACATTTTGTTGAAATATCACTACTTTAAAAAGTTATTATTCATGTTCTCTCTTATAAAGAATGACTTGTATTATGTATACTATTGAAGATAATACATACAAGTGTGACTAAGTGTGAGTATGAGGAAATAAAAAAGTTTTAAAAAAAGACTTAACAAGTTAATATAATCTTATTTTACATATAAAATCAAACTTAATGGCAAAATTCAATGACCAAAAGAGCCCACAACTGTTACTATGGAGAGTGTTAAGTCTACCATTGAATGGGCTATTCATATACCTATATCTAATACTTTGCCTATATCCATGTTTGAATTATTCTTAGTATTAATTTTCTACACAAAATTCTAATCAACTTGTAAGATGAGATTATTGATGGTGAAAAAAAATCATATTCACTAAACTATAACTATTATCTAATTCAACAAACCTATTGTTATGCTCTCTAATATGTAATTCTATCCATAGTGCATGAGAAAACAATTGATCGCAAAATTAGATTATTCACTTTTTTGAAGAACCCACTGTAGCATTCATCTTCTCTCTTTAATCCACCTCAAGTTTCCCTTAGGAATATATGCTTCCACTCCTTGCATGACCCACAAAAAGGGTCACCCAGTTGACTCTATTTTACTAAATTTAGAAACCCTACACTAGTCTATAAGTCATGAAGAACAAATATAATTAATCTAGTACAAGATTTTCAAAAACATTTATATTATATTATGGTATGCTACTATCTACTCTAGTATAAAATGAAAAGCAAATTATATAAAGAAATTTTTTTACACTACTTTCTTAACTATCGCAATGTATATCCAAACATGAGGCTAATGTAAGAAGTAAGAGAATACCACCCTATCCATATAAGTTTCATATTTGAGGGATTAGTGAAGGGTAATTAATTGAAAATCAAGTAACTAAAGCATAAAGCAAAAAAATACAAAACTATACCTCTATGTTTTATCTTTGAGGGACTAGTGATGTAGAGGTTAGAGTAAATAAATATAAATAAATAAAATCTAAAATTAAAATCATGTGAAACTATTCCTTTAATACTTATATTTGAGAAGATAGTAATTGTTCAGTTAGAATAAACAAAGCAAGTAAACAAATATACCAATGCAAGAGCATACAACAATATCCTTCTATGTTTCATCTTTGAAGGACTAGTGTAGTGATTAGATCCATAACAAATGAATGAAATAAACTAAAATATAGCAAATTATTTTTTCCTTATTAAAGAAAGAAAACCAACTCCTAATAACAAACCCTAGCTTGTATTAAAACCATAAAAAAAAGGAAGATATCACCTAAAATATCATAGAGATCCAAGAAGCCAAGGTTCTAGGTCCCTTGATGTTGAGCATGGCCTATAGATGTGAATATTTGGTGGAGTGTCCTATACTCATTTTTTGGATGACACAAAATCAAATTTTAACGAGGTTAAAAATACCTACAAATATTAAGGGATTCATTTGATTGGAGCATACATGGAAGGGGGTAGATAGAGAATAAAAGTGAGAGTGATAGATTGATAGATTTTCTTTATTAAATGAGAAATTATTTTGAACATTTATAATAAAATGAAGATTAATAAAGTTTTTCCTTTCAATCGATGGTTACGGTATATAACCTTTAAGGTGATAGAGTCACAAGTGAAAGACAATGTATTATTATTTTTTAAACGAATGCTAATTTTAAAAAATGGATAAAAGCTATCCATACACTTAAACCTTATACAAAAAACATAAAGGATAAAAAATAGAAAAAATTCATAGAATTAATGGGGGTTCCCTTAGGCACCATAAATAATCACTTTATTATCCATGGATAAGTGTAAAAAATATTCTAATATAAGGATCAAGTAGTCAAGAGTATGTATACCAATACCAAAAACCCTAGTTACATAATTAACCTAAGCTAATATAACAAGAGGTATTTAGGTTAATTATAAAATATAATATGGGTTTAACCATAAGAAGGTTTATTACAAACCATAGGGCTTACAAAATTGAGTAATTAAATACATTATGTAATAAATGCCTTTAGGCCTATACATAAGAACATCATACAATGTTGTATGTTGTTAGAAGTCATATTATACTTTCAACACCCCTTGATAATCTGAATTGAGGGGCCAAGGAGAGAAGATATCAGTGATAATAACATCTTCCCCCATTAATGGATTATGCTCTAATGGGTCTTGTAGTTGATAAATACCCATTAGAATCTCTTTTATTATTTAGAAGATGTCCACCCTTTGTACAATGCTCAACTTCAATCCTTTGTAGCTTCGATCAGAAAATTTTGGTATATGTCCTTCTTTATTACAATATCACAAATGGTTAATTGAACATCACTAGTATAGATGTGAGGCAAAAATCACATCCTCTAGTAGTGAAAATTTGTGCAAATAAAATTCACACAACTATTTTTGTTCTACTAGACTATGCAAAAATACCTAAATAAAAAATTTAATAGTAGTCAAATCATATGGGATATTGGAGCAAATCATCATTACTTGCCATCTATAATATTGTTCTCTTAGACATAAGCTATAAAATTTATCAAGTGACCTACATCCGACCACTTGTTGTACAATATGGCAGTCTTTGACCTTAGCCTTAATATTGACTATGTCCTCAACTTACTTCCTATTTTGTTTCTTCAAGGCTTTGATTGTCTCAAGACATACTTTTAAGTAATGACATCACCTCATACATATTGATATTATTGTATTATGATTATTTAGTATAATCATACCTTGTGGAATAACACTAGTTGATTTGAGATTTAGAATTTCTAAGTGTTCAATTTGTGTTACGATTTTCATTGGAGGTTTGATATTAATTATTTCAATAATGACCTATTTAAATACTACCTATAGCTTCATCTCACATTAAATCAATGTATTTTTCTAATTTTATTCTCTAAATATTGTAGCCCTTTTCTGTAGAGCTCTTTCTTGTTCACCTTAATTTGGAGCATCTTGTTCTAGCACTTGTTTTGGCACATCTAGTTTTAATTTTGTTTTTGGTGTATTCAATGCTCTTATAGAAGTCTCTCCAAATTCCATGGGTTCTTTACCTTCATGATGTAAATAAATTTTGTGTAGAACATCTAGCTCCAATCCATATGAAACATTTCTATTTACAATATCTACATTAGGGTCAGATGGAGATTGAACTTGTTTTTGTCATCATGATTAATATTAAATTCAATTACTAGTCCTAGTAGAATATCTATTGCTTCTGCTTTAGAAAAATATTTAGAAGATATATTTTCTTCTAGTTTATTTTTAATTTCATTCACTTCCTACAATAATTGGGAAATGTACCTATATTTTTCTCAATTTTCCTTTTGAGCTTCCTACACCAACTATTGTTGAGATGTGATAATGGCTCTAGTGTATACATTAGTTGAACTATGGAAGCCTTCAATATCTTTCTCTACCATATCTTTAGTTAACTCATTTAAAACTTGAGGATCTTGTGTGAGATCACTACCAATAGTATCTTGTTGTTTTATAAGGAGGTTGACATTATCTGGTGAAGTCTACATTGATTATTTAATTGCATCTACATGATGAAAATCACTCTATTGTTGCTCCTATATTTTTATGGAAACATCTAGAATTTTTACATCCTCCTCATAATCAATGATCATTTTTTGTATTTTCTACTTTCGAGCACCAAACAATGTCATTGCTTATTCTAAAGCAACTAAGTTTTGCCTTTGTCTTTAGCTTTTTCTGGGAGGGATTTATTTTAGTGTAAATTCTTCTTCATGAGGTTCTTCTATAACCTTTTCTTTGTTACTACTAGAGATAAGCTTAAAATATTTTACAACCTCCTCATGTGCACCATATTGTTTTCATATTTCTTCATGTTATTTCCTCAAATGGGTGAAAGGGCTCATTCAACCCCTATTTAGTTTTCTTATTTTTTTAGCACCCCTAGGCTACTTATTTTTTGTTTTTATAGCACTTACCTTAACTAGTGTTAAATCATCAGGTACTCGAGTAGACTCAGGTGACTAAGGGTGGTCTTCCTTCTACATAAAGGTTTCTTTCAATATCATTATAGGCCCCTCTAGTGTAGATATATCTTCTAAGGTAAGGTTTTCCTCCTATACAAATATTTCTACTTGAGAAAAAATTTCCTAATCACTAGTTTAAAATATAACTCTGCATTACTCCTTTTTCTACACTACTATAGGTTGCTTTGTTTCTTTAGTATTTGGTGTAGCTTTAATCTATTTTTCTCTACTGGTTACATGCCTTTTATTTATAAGAATATACATTTTATATGCATAAGTTTCATCTCCAACATTGATATCAGCAACCCTAGGCTACTTTTTAAAACTAATTGCAAATGTCTCCCCTATTTCTTTCTTATAATATTTAGGAGTGGAGGCCTCCATATATGGATCTAAGAATAATTTCCATGAGTATTTATTTATTTCAAAGTGATGCTTACATATCATTTTAATCAACCCATGAGCTTCACAAAGCCCTAACCTTCCTAAAATATCTTAGCAATATCATGCAAAACATGATGTAAATACAAGGGCAAATTACCTCTCCATTGGGGCTTATGGATCTAAGATGGGTCAAAATATTTATATGGTGACCTCAAAGAATAAAAATTTGACCTTCATAGGTCAAAAATTGTATAACCCACATAAAATTTTCATTCTAATTTTTTTAGGTATAATCCTTATTAGTTTTTAATTTCAAACTCAGGCTCAAGATCACCCTCTTCTCTAAAAGAATTAAATATATCAAGGAGAGTAGCTCTGGAAGTTATTGTAACATATTTTTCTTCATAAGGAATTTCAAAAAATTGACTAAGGATTTGGGTAGTTACCTTAATCATAGTTCCATCAAGATTTGCTCGATCATTCTGAATGGCTTGTGTAAATTGTTTCGCTGGTTCTTCAACATGGCGCTATAAATTTTGTAAAAAATGCATCCATTCTATAATAACCCTCCCTATCTAGTTCTCTAGGGGTTTGCCAATTCTTAACAAACCCTAGCTTGTATTAAAACCTTAAAAAAAAGGAAGATATCACCTAAAATATCATAGATATCCAAGAAGCCAAGTTTCTAGGTCCCTTGATGTTGAGCATGGCCTATAGATGTGAATATTTGGTGGAGTTTCCTATACTCATTTTCTGGATGACACAAAATCAAATTATAACGAGGTTAAAAATACCTACAAATATTAAGGGATTCATTTGATTGGAGCATACATGGAAGGGGGTAGATAGGGAATAAAAGTGAGAGTGATAGATTGATAGATTTTCTTTATTAAATGAGAAATTATTTTGAACATTTATAATAAAATGAAGATTAATAAAGTTTTTCCTTTCAATCGATGGTTAGGTTATATTACCTTTAAGGTGATAGAGTCACAAGTGAAAGACAATGTATTATTATTTTTTAAACGAATGCTAATTTTAAAAAATGGATAAAAGCTATCCATACACTTAAACCTTATACAAAAAACATAAAGGATAAAAAACAGAAAAAATTCATAGAATTAATGGGGGTTCCCTTAGGCACCATAAATAATCACTTTATTATCCATGGATAAGTGTAAAAAATATTCCAATATAAGGATCAAGTAGTCAAGAGTATGTATACCAATACCAAAAACCCTGGTTACATAATTAACCTAAGCTAATATAACAAGAGGTATTTAGGTTAATTATAAAATATAATATGGGTTTAACCATAAGAAGGTTTATTACAAACCATAGGGCTTACAAAATTGAGTAATTAAATACATTATGTAATAAATGTCTTTAGGCCTATACATAAGAACATCATACAATGTTGTATGTTGTTAGAAGTCATATTATACTTTCAACACCCCTTGATAATCTGAATTGAGGGGCCAAGAAGAGAAGATATTAGTGATAATAACATCTTCCCCCATTAATGGATTATGCTCTAATGGGTCTTGTAGTTGATAAATACCCATTAGAATCTCTTTTATTATTTAGAAGATGTCCACCCTTTGTACAATGCTCAACTTCAATCCTTTGTAGCTTCGATAAGAAAATTTTGGTATATGTCCTTCTTTATTACAATATCACAAATGGTTAATTGAACATCACTAGTATAGATGTGAGGCAAAAATCACATCCTCTAGTAGTGAAAATTTGTGCAAATAAAATTCACACAACTATTTTTGTTCTACTAGACTATGCAAAAATACCTTAATAAAAAATTTAATAGTAATCAAATCATATGGGATATTGGAGCAAATCATCATTACTTGCCATCTATAATATTGTTCTCTTAGACATAAGCTATAAAATTTATCAAGTGACCTACATCCGACCACTTGTTGTACAATATGGCAGTCTTTGACCTTAGCCTTAATATTGACTATGTCCTCAACTTACTTCCTATTTTGTTTCTTCAAGGCTTTGATTGTCTCAAGACATCCTTTTAAGTAATGACATCACCTCATACATATTGATATTATTGTATTATGATTATTTAGTATAATCATACCTTGTGGAATAACACTAGTTGATTTGAGATTTAGAATTTCTAAGTGTTCAATTTGTGTTACGATTTTCATTGGAGGTTTGATATTAATTATTTCAATAATGACCTATTTAAATACTACCTATAGCTTCATCTCACATTAAATCAATGTATTTTTCTAATTTTATTCTCTAAATATTGTAGCCCTTTTCTGTAGAGCTCTTTCTTGTTCACCTTAATTTGGAGCATCTTGTTCTAGCACTTGTTTTGGCACATCTAGTTTTAATTTTGTTTTTGGTGTATTCAATGCTCTTATAGAAGTCTCTCCAAATTCCATGGGTTCTTTACCTTCATGATGTAAATAAATTTTGTGTAGAACATCTAGCTCCAATCCATATGAAAAATTTCTATTTACAATATCTACATTAGGGTCAGATGGAGATTGAACTTGTTTTTGTCATCATGATTAATATTAAATTCAATTACTAGTCCTAGTAGAATATCTATTGCTTCTGCTTTAGAAAAATATTTAGAAGATATATTTTCTTCTAGTTTATTTTTAATTTCATTCACTTCCTACAATAATTGGGAAATGTACCTATATTTTTCTCAATTTTCCTTTTGAGCTTCCTACACCAACTATTGTTGAGATGTGATAATGGCTCTAGTGTATACATTAGTTGAACTATGGAAGCCTTCAATATCTTTCTCTACCATATCTTTAGTTAACTCATTTAAAACTTGAGGATCTTGTGTGAGATCACTACCAATAGTATCTTGTTGTTTTATAAGGAGGTTGACATTATCTGGTGAAGTCTACATTGATTATTTAATTGCATCTACATGATGAAAATCACTCTATTGTTGCTCCTATATTTTTATGGAAACATCTAGAATTTTTACATTCTCCTCATAATCAATGATCAATTTTTGTATTTTCTACTTTCGAGCACCAAACAATGTCATTGCTTATTCTAAAGCAACTAAGTTTTGCCTTTGTCTTTAGCTTTTTCTGGGAGGGATTTATTTTAGTGTAAATTCTTCTTCATGAGGTTCTTCTATAACCTTTTCTTTGTTACTACTAGAGATAAGCTTAAAATATTTTACAACCTCCTCATGTGCACCATATTGTTTTCATATTTCTTCATGTTATTTCCTCAAATGGGTGAAAGGGCTCATTCAACCCCTATTTAGTTTTCTTATTTTTTTAGCACCCCTAGGCTACTTATTTTTTGTTTTTATAGCACTTACCTTAACTAGTGTTAAATCATCAGGTACTCGAGTAGACTCAGGTGACTAAGGGTGGTCTTCCTTCTACATAAAGGTTTCTTTCAATATCATTACAGGCCCCTCTAGTGTAGATATATCTTCTAAGGTAAGGTTTTCCTCCTATACAAATATTTCTACTTGAGAAAAAATTTCCTAATCACTAGTTTAAAATATAACTCTGCATTACTCCTTTTTCTACACTACTATAGGTTGCTTTGTTTCTTTAGTATTTGGTGTAGCTTTAATCTATTTTTCTCTACTGGTTACATGCCTTTTATTTATAAGAATATACATTTTATATGCATAAGTTTCATCTCCAACATTGATATCAGCAACCCTAGGCTACTTTTTAAAACTAATTGCAAATGTCTCCCCTATTTCTTTCTTATAATATTTAGGAGTGGAGGCCTCCATATATGGATCTAAGAATAATTTCCATGAGTATTTATTTATTTCAAAGTGATGCTTACATATCATTTTAATCAACCCATGAGATTCACAAAGCCCTAACCTTCCTAAAATATCTTAGCAATATCATGCAAAACATGATGTAAATACAAGGGCAAATTACCTCTCCATTGGGGCTTATGGATCTAAGATGGGTCAAAATATTTATATGGTGACCTCAAAGAATAAAAATTTGACCTTCATAGGTCAAAAATTGTATAACCCACATAAAATTTTCATTCTAATTTTTTTAGGTATAATCCTTATTAGTTTTTAATTTCAAACTCAGGCTCAAGATCACCCTCTTCTCTAAAAGAATTAAATATATCAAGGAGAGTAGCTCTGGAAGTTATTGTAACATATTTTTCTTCATAAGGAATTTCAAAAAATTGACTAAGGATTTGGGTAGTTACCTTAACCATAGTTCCATCAAGATTTGCTTGATCATTCTGAATGGCTTGTGTAAATTGTTTCGCTAGTTCTTCAACATGGCGCTATAAATTTTGTAAAAAATGCATCCATTCTATAATAACCCTCCCTATCTAGTTCTCTAGGGGTTTGCCAATTCTTAACAAACCCTAGCTTGTATTAAAACCATAAAAAAAAGGAAGATATAACCTAAAATATCATAGATATACAAGAAGCCAAGTTTCTAGGTCCCTTGATGTTGAGCATGGCCTATAGATGTGAATATTTGGTGGAGTGTCCTATACTCATTTTTTGGATGACACAAAATCAAATTATAACGAGGTTAAAAATACCTACAAATATTAAGGGATTCATTTGATTGGAGCATACTTGGAATGGGGTAGATAGGGAATAAAAGTGAGAGTGATAGATTGATAGATTTTCTTTATTAAATGAGAAATTATTTTGAACATTTATAATAAAATGAAGATTAATAAAGTTTTTCCTTTCAATCGATGGTTAGGTTATATTACCTTTAAGGTGATAGAGTCACAATGGAAAGACAATGTATTATTATTTTTTAAACGAATGCTAATTTTAAAAAATGGATAAAAGCTATCCATACACTTAAACCTTATACAAAAAACATAAAGGATAAAAAAGATAAAAAATTCATAGAATTAATGGGGGTTCCCTTAGGCACCATAAATAATCACTTTATTATCCATGGTTAAGTGTAAAAAATATTCCAATATAAGGATCAAGTAGTCAAGAGTATGTATACCAATACCAAAAACCCCGGTTACATAATTAACCTAATCTAATATAACAAGAGGTATTTAGGTTAATTATAAAATATAATATGGTTTTAACCATAAGAAGGTTGATTGCAAACCATAGGGCTTACAAAATTGAGTAATTAAATACATTATATAATAAATGTCTTTAGGCCTATACATAAGAACATCATACAATGTTGTATGTTGTTAGAAGTCATATTATACTTTCAACACCCCTTGATAATCTGAATTGAGGGGCCAATAAGAGAAGATATTAGTGATAATAACATCTTCCCCCATTAATGGATTATGCTCTAATCGGTCTTGTAGTTGAGAAATACCCATTAGAATCTCTTTTATTATTTAGAAGATGTCCACCCTTTCTACAAAGCTCAACTTCAATCCTTTGTAGCTTCGATAAGAAAATTTTGGTATATGTCCTTCTTTATTACAATATCACAAATGGTTAATTGAACATCACTAGTATAGATGTAAGGCAAAAATCACAACCTCTAGTAGTGAAAATTTGTGCAAATAAAATTCACACAACTATTTTTGTTCCACTAGACTATGCAAAAATACCTTACTAAAAAAATTAATAGTAGTCAAATCATATGGGAGATTGGAGCATATCATCATTACTTGCCATCTATAATATTGTTCTCTTAGAAATAAGATATAAAATTTATCAAGTGACCTACATCCGACCACTTGTTGTACAATATGGCAGTATTTGAACTTAGCCTTAATATTGACTAGCTCCTCAACTTACTTCCTATTTTGTTTCTCTAAGGCTTTGATTGTCTCAAGACATCCTTTTAAGTAATGACATCACATCATACATATTGATATTATTGTATTATGATTATTTAGTGTAATCATACCTTGTGAAATAATACTAGTTGATTTGAGATTTAGAATTTCTAAGGGTTCAATTTGTGTTATGCTTTTCATTGGAGGTTTGATATTCATTATTTCAATACTGACCTATTTAAATACTACCTATAGCTTCATATCACATTAAATCAATGTATTTTTCAAATTTTATTCTCTATTGTAGCCCTTTTCTCTAGAGTTCTTTCTTGTTCACCTTATTTTGGAGCATCTTGTTCTAGCACTTGTTTTGGTACATCTATTTTTAATTTTGTTTTTGGTGCATTCAATGCTCTTATAGAAGTCTCTCAAAATTCCATGGGTGCTTTACCTTCATGATGTAAAATTTTTTTGTGTAGAACATCTAGCTCCAATCCATCTGAAACATTTCTATTTACAATATCTACATTAGGGTCAGATGGATATTGAACTTTTTTTTATCATCATGATTAATATTAAATTCAATTACTAGTCCTAGTAGAATATCTATTGCTTCTACTTTAGGACAAGATTTAGAAGATATATTTTCTTCTAGTTTACTTTTAATTTCATTCACTTCCTACAATAATTGGGAAATGTACCTATATTTTTCTCAATTTTCCATTTGAGCTTCCTACAACGACTATTGTTGAGATGTGATAATGGCTCTAGTGTATACATTAGTTGAACTATGGAAGCCTTCAATATCTTTCTCTACCATATCTTTAGTTAACTCATTTAAAAATTGAGGCTCTTGTGTGAGATCACTACCAATAGTATCTTGTTGTTTTATAAGGAGGTTGACATTATCTGGTGAAGTTTGCATTGATTCTTTAATTGCATCTACAGGATGAAAATCACTCTATTGATGCTCCTATATTTTTATGGAAACATCTAGAATTTTTACATCCTCCTCATAATCAATGATCAATTTTTGTATTTTTTATTTTCTAGAACCAAACAATGTCATTGCTTATTCTAAAGCAACTAAGTTTTACATTTGTCTTTAGATTTTTCTGAGAGGGATTTATTTTGGTGTAACTTCTTCTTCATGAGGTTCTTCTATAGCCTTTTCTTTGTTACTACTAGAGATAAGCTTAAAATATTTTACAACCTCCTCATGTGCACCATATTGTTTTCATATTTCTTCATGTTATTTCCTCAAATGGATGAAAGGGCTCATTCAACCCCTATTTAGTTTTCTTTTTTTTTAGCATCCCTAGGTTACTTATTTTTGTTTTTGATAGCACTTACCTTAACTAGTGTTAAATCATCAGGTACTCGAGTAGACTCAGGTGACTAAGGGTAGTCTTCCTTCTACATAGAGGTTTCTTTCAATATCATTACAGACCCCTCTAGTGTAGATATATCTTCTAAGGTAAGTTTTTCCTCCTATACAAATATTTCTACTTGAGCAAAAATTTCCTAATCACTAGTTTGAAATATGACTCTGCATTACTCATTTTTCTACACTACTATAGGCTGCTTTATTTCTTTAGTATTTGGTGTAGATTTAATCTATTTTTCTCTACTGGTTACATGCCTTTTATTCATAATAATATACATTTTATATGGATAAGTTTCATCTCCAACATTGATATCAGCAAACCTAGGCTATTTTTTAAAACTAATTGCAAATGTCTCCCCTATTTATTTCTTATAATATTTAGGAGTGGAGGCCTCCATACATGGATCTAAGAATAATTTCCATGAGTATTTATTTATTTCAAAGTGATGCTTACATATCATTTTAATCAACCCATGGTGCTTCACAAAGCACTAACCTTCCTAAACTCTTTTAGCAATATCATGCAAAACTTGATGTAAATACAAGGGCAAATTACCTCTCCATTGGAGCTTATGGATGCCATATCTAAGATGGGTAAAAATATTTATATGGTGACCTCAAAGAATGAAAATTTTACCTTCATAGGTCAAATATTTTATAACCCACATAAATTTTTTATTCTAATATTTTTAGGTATAATCCTTATTAGTTTTTAATTTCAAAATCAGGCTCAGGATCACCCTCTTCTCTAATAGAATTAAATATATCAAGGAGAGTAGCTCTGGAAGTTATTTTAACCTATTTTCCTTCATAAGGAATTTCAAAAAATTGACTAAGGATTTTTGTAGTTACCTTAATCATAGTTTCATCAAGATTTGCTCGATCATTCTAAAGGGCTTGTGCAAATTGTTTCGCTAGTTCTTCAACATAACCCTGCAAATTTTGTAAAAAATGCATCCATTCATCTTGTTGAAATACCATGACCACCTCAGGAAGCTTTTATAGCTTGTCAATGGTGTCTTATTTAGGATTTTTTTCCCCCCCATGATGGTTGCTTTTGTTTGTAAGCTCTAGATTACATTATTTTCACTCTTATTTGTGAGAACACTATGATTTTTTTCTACAAATTCTTTGTCATCCTTATCTAGATGGAATGAAAATAGAAATTTAATTGCATTCTCCTGATCTTGGTGCATGCAAATTATTTTTTGTTTAGGGTGCAGTCATGCCTTGGAAAATACCATATGGTCCAAAAGAAATATCTTCAGGCATATGCATCAATATGTTAATATTCTAGTGCATTAAGGATACTTTGTGTTATTTTAATGCATATGGAAGGATAAGTGACAAGTTGAGGATAAACATGGTATAATAATGAATTTTTCTTATTCAACCAAGAAATATGACAAAGTCGCTTATAATCCACAACCAACTACTTTTTCCATCATGTAGTTATTGTGCCATTTTCTCATGATGTTTGATTTCCATAGTTGTTGAATTTCATATCTTTGTTCCATCACCTCATACTTTAACATGTATCCTTGATAATACTTGTTCAGTCATTCTTCATGTCAACTATCACTAAGGTACCACATATGCATTGCAATCATATAGTCACATGGCCTTGGAATGATGATTAATTATGCACTATCCAATGATAATGAATGTAGTTTATGGTATATTCTATATTCATCACAAGTCTAATAGGGTTGACACCCAATAAATATCTTCCACCTATATGTGTGCTCAATTTTTATCATCTGCTTTATGCATGCCCTCTTATTTTTTAACTATGGGAGCAGGTACTTAGTCTAGCACAAAAAAATGATATATTCTTGTCCATTGGGGTTATTATTCTAAAGAAAATATTAATTATAGCACAACTAGTTCCTCATCCTACATCAAATCAGGCTTGAATCCAACATATACAAGGGTGTTCCAAATTGTCTTTTGGAATACAATTTTACTATTCTATATAGATATAGATATGTGAAGACACTAATCATTATTTATGAAATATTAGAGCCAAGCAATAGTAAATTCAAAGAAAATGCATACCTTACTATTAGAAATATTCCATGCTATTTTTGGATGCATTACTTACTTCATACTTAGGAGTCCTAAATATAAAAAGTGCATATATGTAGTCATTAGAATTTTAAAAATACTAGCATATTTGTTTTTTGTTTGTAATATAAGCAAGTCAAAAACTAGTTTTTATGTAATCCTTAATTCAATAATAACTTAAAGAGGTTTTCACTATAAAATCATCATTCATTTAAAAAATATATATGATTATTCTAAATTCGTGTCATAAAACAATATCTTCTACAATATAGAAGCCATATTGTAAGAGAAAGTATTGAGCAAGTTCCCCCTTAGTAAGTAGATTATGGTACAATCATAAACAATGTACATTTACCACCAATTTTCTCCTTGAATAATCAATGGCAAAATTATAAACCACTCCATTCTTGGACACTTCTTCAATTTGATAAGTTTCTATCCATTGGATTTGTAGCTTGCTAGGAAAATCAACATAGAAAGAATCAAACAATAATTCTGAATCACCTATTTTGTACTTGCTAATCTTCATGTGACTACCCTGTCATAATGTTTTGCTACTATTGAATTATATCTATTTGGTGAAGTGAATTCAATTAAAGTTCATCCAATGTACTCAATTACAAAATTCTTTCTTGATATGCCTACGACAACTCAATACCTAATTCCAAAGATATATGAAATATTGGTAATTCAATCAATTAGAAAAAGATATTTCTTACCATAGATCAATTCACAATGTGTAAATCCCGTAGAGGATTTACATGTAGTATTGTATGCCCATATGGCCTCTAGAAATCTATTCATCCAATCTTTCTTATGAGAATCCATGATTTTGTTAGTGTGTTCTCTAATTCTCTATTGGTGATATATACTTGACCATTCACTTGAGGATGACAATGCAATGATTTATTATATTTAATTTCATAAAATTTAGTAAGTGCTTTTATGACCTTGGATATAAATCGAGGTCCTTGGTTTGAAATAATAGAGCATGTAACATTGAATCATTGGAAATTTGAGTACACAGGATATCATCAACCATTTATTTATGAGTATATTTAAAAACATGCACTTCATCCCACTTTTTCACATAATCAATGTACACTATAATATGTTTCTTTTCTTGAAAAGGTAGGTCAATGGGTCATAAAATCTAACCCCCATATTCCAAATGGTTCTAAAACCACTTGGGGTTGTAAAGGAATTTTATTTATGGTAATTTTTTAACCCATTCATTACCATGGATCACAATGCCACACACATATTTTACATCTCGATGAAGTGATGACTAATAAAACATTGCACTTAGGACTTTGTGAATGATGCATTTTACTAAGTAATATCCTCCTGTTGGTTCATCGTGCTATTATAAAGGATATAATACACCTCATTTTATCAAAAACATCAATGCAAAATGTAATCAGGTCTAAATTTAAATAATAGACCATTAATCCACTCAAACAATAAGTTTTATTTAATTAATCATCGATTTTCCCTATGGGTAAAATGAGGAGGAATATTTCCTATGGATAGATAGTTGGAAATATTGAAAACCATGGTGATTGTATTGATATTGAAAATAGTCATCCATCCAAAAAGGAATCCTCTACTAGATCATATTCACTTATGATGTTTAATTTTGACAAGAAGTCAACTACTACATTAGCTTTCCCTAGTTTATCAACAACTATTATGTCAAATTCCTATAGTAGAAATAACCATCGTATTATTAATCCACTAAACAATGGTTTATTCATGAGGTATTTGATTGTGGAATGATTAATATGAAAAAAAAAAATTGGTATTTAGTAATATAGTGGTAAAATTTATTAATGGCATGCACTACTGTTAGTAAATTATTTTCATTAGTGTTGTCATTTTTCTCTATTCTTTTCAAGTTTTTAATAATGTAATTAATGACATAATGTTCTCCATTTTCTACTTGGCTAAAATTTACCCTGATTGCAATATTTGATGCATTAGTTTGTATGTAAATTGAAAGTTTCTATGTCACAACCCCTCTTAAGTCTACTAAACTTGAAAGAAGTTGAGAGTTTTTTTTTAAACATATAATTAACTCTAAGCAAGCCAAATATAAAGCAAGCCCCTCAACTTAAATGATAGTGAATCCAAGAAAGATCCTTCGAATTAAAAAGGGCATCATTCTCACTATCCTTAACAATCAAGGAAACAGATCATTAGGATCCTACCCAAATTCTATAAGGGTTTCCTAGTCACCAGTCTTAAGAAAATACTCCACTCAACTATATTCCACTAGTGACTATCCTATTCCTTTCAGTCTATCAAAAGGATTGTCCCTCTTCAATCCATCGAGAGGTCTCACCTTTCATTCCTTTGAAATGGCACTCCTTTATAGTTCATCAAAAGGATACTCACTTTTTAATTTGTTAAAAAGTAAAATACCAATCCTTGCTTATCCACACAAGTCCATATGCATGGTGCACATAGCATCCAATCATATTTCAATATTCCCCAAACTCTCGTCCTTCGGTAAAGTCAACACTATCTACCTCATATGCCCTAGACACACTCACTATGCTTCAATTCAAATAAGATAGCACTTTCACTTCTTTTAAGAGGGTTAGGGGACATCATATCAAAGGTGTGATAGATGTAAGTAACTCACTTATTAACATGTAGCACTCTTCTACCAAAATAGCAATAATCGTGACTCGCTTGCTTTTATAACTATCTTGATTGACATTACTTATGGAGTTATGTGAACTCGGTTTGACTCCTAAGGATAGACCCATGCTTAAAGGACTCCCCAAGTCCATTTGGAGATATTTTAGTAACAAAACTATGGTTAACAATGAGACTAAATAGAAATATAATTTCCCAAGGTGATATCATTCCATATAAAACCCACTCATAACTAAATGAAAACATGCATTCATTAAACATAACACACCCAGATTAAACAATATCATAGGTAGAGAGCTAGATAAGCATAGACGATAATAAAGCACAACTCAAAAGATTCATTTTAATTAAATGAATAGATTGCAATACATTCACCATCAATATTTTAAATCTCATAAAAAATAGTCTCACTTCTCCAACACATATTTATAGAGAAGGAGTTCGATATCTCAATAATAGATTACAAATATCCTTAATTAAATTAATCTGAATCACAATATCCATTCAAATTGGACATGCCTAGCTTCTTTGGTATCGTAACTATCATGGCATATGTTTTCTTGAAACTATCAACATCTCAGTACAACGCTCCTCATGCACTTCCTCCATGATCACCGTAATAAACTAATTGATAACAATGATTGCAACCTATTGGGTATCAAAGTTAGATCCAACAAAAATTATTTGTGATATTACCATGCATACCATTCCCTATCTGATGCTTTTCAATTGGACACAATCATATATCTAGACAACATACAATTGCATACTTTTAATATAATTTAATTCACACACAGGGGGTTTCTAATATGTTCATTTATGTTCTATCTACCCAAGCATTTCCAATAATCAAATATTCAATAAATCTTTATAGCTCATATAATCAAACAATCCCACTAACCACATGCATAATAAGCATTTCATCAATTCCACCCATCGACCTAGAAATTCCAATAGAATGTATATATAAAATTAAATACACAAAAAAATCCAAACCATGAAACACCAATAATCCTATATAGTCATTCCATAGATTTCTCACAGTAAAACTTAGTTTTACTCCGTTCAACTATTTGTAGATCAAACTTTCTATATAAAATGTAAACACACAATTTAACCAAACATTACAAACAATCCATATACAGTGAAATGCTACTTTAATAAAATTGAGTAAAAGATCCAGCAAATACATGCTTAATCTATTCAAGTCTAATTTTATCAATGTTCTCTATGTTTTAGATGGTTACCAATGAGTTTAACCATAAATCACACTATCCATAATGTTAACTTGTAATGCTAGTTATCAATCTATCAAGAGAAATACTATCAATCTCACCCAAGAAAATATGATGCATTCAATCGAGACACCCCTGGATAATCTAGATCTATTTCTAGCAAATTTTATTAACTCATCTCCAAGTAATCTATACTTCGATAATTCCTACGGTAGTCAACTACACTATGGTTTTACACTCACCAAAAACTATAGAGAATTATTGATTGGAAGAAATTACACCAAACAATAGTGCTTACACATAATGAAAGATAAGCCAAGATCTCTAAAGTATTTATAGTGGATGCATAACCACTTACCTATCAATCACGTACTAGCTCACAAAATCTATGCAGTGTCTTCCATCTTTGTTTTTTCTTTCAAGCACAAATTTTTTTTGACTCTCTTCCCTATATTTTTGTTTTCATCCAGAATACACACCTGCTCTCTCTCTCACGTTGTAAGAGGACATATTCCAAAATTCTTCTTGGAATTTTAGAATCTCTTTGCCAAGTATCCTTCAACTACCATTTTTCATAAATTCCATGTCCTTCTACTGGTGGATTCATTTATCACTCATGTCTAATGTGCAAGCCATTATTGCAAGTGCATTTTGCTCAATTAATGCTAGCTCTTAGATTTTACTTACACATCATTCACTTCCATGGTGGTGTTACCACATAAATATATATCTTTATAAAATATTTATTCCTTTAGGGAAGATAATGAAATCATACATATAACACATTTATCCAAGATCATATCCCTAAAAATTCAATCATATGGCAAAAATTAAAAATCATGCAAGCAATCACAAGATTGAAATTTCTTTATCATGTGCAAATTTTATAAAAAGCATCATCATCAAGGGTGAAGAATTTATTCATGTTGCTTCCCAAATATTCTGACAACATAACCCATCACATCACTTCCCCCAGGCATTCCTATTCTCGGTGGCTTATTTTTTCTCCACCCACAAGAACCCTATTTTTTGCACAAACACAGTCTATTAGCAACATCATATTATTTCGTGAAAAATAATTCCTTGAAAAAATGATCCATTTATTGTTTGGCATTTATTAATTTAAAATATTGTATTTCCTAAAAACCATCCATACTTATAGAATTAGAACATAGCATATCAATTATTCCTTGAAGCAAAACATCTTAGCTAAGAAAAATCTAACAAGTTCAAGGTATACCAAGGGTGGGTCATGACATTCTAATTTGGACCTCATAGAATAGGTGGAGTGGTTAATTTTATTTTAATGTGTCAAATATAGTTTGACACTTTTTCATCCATTTGAATTTAAAATATTTGATCAATAAAATATACATGGGACTAGAAATTTTACTAAAGTTCTTAATGAAATGATAATAAAAATCAATTTGACCTAAGAGACTCCTTCCATCTATTTGAGTTTTAGATGGAGGTAAGTTTTTGATAATCTTAATCTTTTTGGGATCTACTTGTATTCCTTTAGACAAGATATGACGTCCAAGAACAATACCTTCTTCCATCATCATGAAATATTTTTTAATATTTAGGACTAAATTGTAGGTTTCACAATGGGTTATTACTTTATCAATATTTTCTAGGGTTTTATCAAAAGTTTTACCACATACTATGAAATCATCCATGTAAATTTCAAAGCAATTGTTGGTCAAGTTGGAGAAAATAGTAAGGATAGCTTATTGGAATGTTTTTGGGGCATTACAAAGTCTAAAAGGTAGAACTAAGTAAGAAACTTTTTTCTAAGGACAAGTAAAAGTTATTTTTTGTTGATCGTCATGATCAACTTGAATTTGATTGTATCCACTAAATCCATCAAGAAAACAAAAATACATTTTTTCTAGTGAATGTATCTAACACTTAATCAATAAATAGCAATATGAAGTGGTCCTTGTGTGTGGATTTGTTTAATTTCTGATAATAGATACACATTCTCATATTTCCATTTATTGAATGATAATTGATAAAGAAACACATTGGCTATCAAAATTAGGGTAAATGAATCCCATCTCTAATAAATTCTCAATTTTATCTTTAATAATGTCTTGTAGAGAAGGATATAATCTCCTTTGTGGTTGTTTGATAGGTTTAACATCCTCGATATATATATATATATATGATGAGTACATATTTTTGGATGAATTCCTATCATATCTTTGTATTCCTATGCATTCCTTTAGACACGATATGATGTCCAAGAACAATACCTTCTTCCACCATCATGAAACTTTTTCAGGATTTAGGACTAAATTGTAGGTTTCACAATGGGTCATTACTTTATCATATTTTCTAGAGTTTCATCAAATATTTTACCACCTACTATCAAATCATCCATGTATATTTCAATGCACTTGTTGGTCAAGTTGAAGAAAATAGAAAGGATAGCTTGTTGGAAAGTTCTTGGGGCATTATAAAGTCTAAAAGGTTGAATTAAGTAAGCAAACATTTTCCAAATACAAGTAAAAGTTATTTTCTATTGATCTTCACTATCAACTTGAATTTGATTGTATCCACTAAATCCATCAAGAAAACAAAAATAACTTTTTTCCAATGGATATATCTAACACTTGATCAATAAATAACAATAGGAAGTTGTCCTTGTGTGTGGCTTTATTTAATTCTTAATAATAAATACACACTCACATATTTCCATTTTTTTAATGATAAATGATAAAGAAATCCATTGGCTATCAAAAGTAGGGTAAATGAATCTCAACTCTAATAACTTCTCAATTTTATCTTTAATAATATCTTGTAGAGCTCTCCAGACTAAATTCTTGTCCCTTTCTTGGTGCTTTCAGTGATGTAAAAGGTTTAAAATGATCGTGGCATGGTGGTTATAGGGGCGGACTGCGTGAAGATATGTATGGCAGATTCTGGGGTGAACAACACAGAATACTATGGCGGCCATAAAAAGCTGGACAGCCTGCCCGAATTCGTGGCGGCTACGGATTCCACCATGTAAATTAAAAAAAAAAAACAAAAAAAATATATATCTTGTAGAGTAGGATTTAATCTCCTTTTTTGTTGTATTATAGGTTTAATATCCTCTATATATATTATGAGTACATATGTCTAGATGAATTTCTATCATATATTTGTATTCCAATGCAAACACTTTGGAAATTCAACTTAGCACATCAAACAACCTTTTCTCCTCATCATTATAGAACCAACTATTAATATTCAACAAAATCCATAGTTGTATCTCAATTTGTTTTGTAGATATATTTACTAAATTTATTCCTTCAAAGTTTCTAACCAAAGAGTTATGAGGATAATGGTGTGGCAAAAAATAATGGAAAATTCTTGTCTATTTATCAAAAGTGAATTTTGAAGGAATTATATTTGATATGGGGCAGTGAAAAGGTTAGAGGATATGATGATGCCATCCATGTGGTATATTAAAAGAGTTATCTTGTATTTGTATGGGTGACAAATATTCAGACTCCTAATCTTTGTCCTTCCATAATAATCTATAGATGGTAACTATTTCATATTTAAGTCTTATGTCACATAATTTATTGAGTAAAATAGCCTCATCTTCAAATATAACTCTTTTTGATGAATCTAATTCCTCTGCATGATATTTTACAACTATGGTGGCTAATGTGGAAATATTCTCTTCATTTTCTTCATCCAATTCAAGAAACCATAAACTACCAAAAAAATTAATTGAAGGTTTTGCAAGAGGGTATAATAAAATATTTTTATAATCAATTCCATTTGAGATAGTCATATCTCCTGACCTATAATAAATGAAAGTGGTAGTTATAGCAATCCAAAGACTTCCTATAATTATTGGAAAATAATTTACAATAGTTTAGGGTTATAATAACAAATATTCTACTAGATATTTTGATGATAAAATTGTTACATGAATGTTGCTTTTCATTTAGTCATTGATTTACTAGTCATTTCTATTATTGTAGGCATAGGATTTAAAGTTATAATTTTTGCATTGTATCCTTTGCTACAACATTAATATCTATCCCTAAGTTAATAAAAACAATAGAAATATGAATTGACCCTATTGTTACCATGACTACAGGACTTCCTAGATATCCATACTTTGGTGAAATAAGTTTTCTTGTAAGGGGGTATGCTAATTTTCCATCCACCTATATGGTTTTGGCATAGGCTTTGTTTTTCCTTTTTTTATTCATATTTCCTAAACATTCTTGGTGATCATGAGTACATATTTAATAGCTTGTAGTAAAGGGATTTTGATATTTAAATATTTTAACTCTTTTACCCAGTCAGACTCTAAAGAAGATGTTTTTGTTATTTCAAACCATTTACTATAAGGTACTTTTTTGATGAAGAGAGATAATTTTTTTGAGGGAGGATTTATTTTTCTTATTGTTGTTGCTTAGGTGTATTTAGTTATTCTTGATTATTCTCATCAACTCATATTTATACAAAATCTAGTGGAGTAGGATCGAGAATTGTTTCTTGAATGTATCTAGATGTTATCATAGTCAATGACATTAAGCATGGTCATATCTTCTAATTAAACCATATAGACAAGTGTTGCTTATCTAGTACTATTTGGGTTGGCCATAGGTTGAGCTAGAAGAGGAGGTTGTTTAAATTGTTTTTGTTGTTGTTGTTGTCCTTGAGGAAAATTATGGGTAGTCGTAGGTAACAAATATTTTTGTTGAATTTGGTACCAATGTTATCCCTAGTGTGGTTGGTGTTGTTCTTCCTATTGATGACCTTACATTTATGAAGGTAACAATGATGGATTTTATTAATTCCAATGTTGATTTATCCATCCAAGTTGAGACCACTCTTGATATGGTTTCCATGGTTGTTAACCCCAAGATTGTTGATGAGGTTTTGAAGTGTACAATGGCATGGAACAAGTTATGAGACTTTTAGTATGGATATTGAGAAAAATTTTCCCCTTGCCTCTGTCATACAAATTCAAGCTCTTTGGTAGGTTGGGTATGTTTTCCCATGGCATGTTTTAGTTCATGTAAAAAATGGCATTGGTTCATAAAATACCTTTTTTCATAAATACTAGATATATTGGATATGGAATTTTTATTCAAAGGGAATTCAGGTAGAGCATGCTTCTTTCTACATCATGGACAATAAACAACTAAAGGCTCAATAGACCTGTTATTTGCATTTATTTTTTCTAATATCATATTAATATGTACTAAATTACAAATATTTAGATTGGTAAATTCTTTCATCAATTATTTATGACATTCCTATTATTACCAATTTTGTTACTCTGATTTCTTATCCGAGAATATTTTTTAACAACTCAAAAATTTCTTGAAGTTCAAGTTTATTTATATCTCCTTTTCCAATAAAATCCAGTAATTCTCTTGGTTCTTATCATAATCCTCCCAAGAATATACTTTTACTTAGTTTTTGGTCTACACCTTCACATATTTTATGAAGGCAAATGTATCCAAATAGTCTTCCTAAGTTTCATATTCTTCCTACTTCATCCTAAATAGTTTATCCTTTCAATTCTTTACCCTACAATACTCTTGGTATTTAAAAAAAAATACTCTTTCCATTTCAACCTAGGTTTGAATTGAATCATGTGCTAGGATCATGAACCATCACATTCTAGAATCTTTTAGAATGGACAAAAATAGTATAAGTTTTTTATTGTCATTTTTCTAATCATAAGTTTGATAAAAAAACCTTAAACTCAAATAAAAACTGATTAGGATCTTCATACACTACTCCCCTAAATATTTGGTAATATAGAAGGTGAAGTAACATCCATGGGAGATTCTAGGTTAGGATTTAATAAAATAGGATATTGAAAATTTTGAGTAGGATGGTTAGTTTCATGAGCATGAATCACATTATTGGTTATTTCTACATTATCTTGTCTTTCTACCATTATTTCTTCTGAAAAAAAAAGTAAAGATCTTTTGAATTATTTCAATGGTTCAAATATTTTAGGAGTAGGTGGTTTTGACCTACTATTTTGTCCTTCTTGTGATTATTCCTCAATAAATCCTATGCTTCTTGAAGTTTATGATAGTGATTTATCTAAAATTTTAAAATCTTTGGGAACCACTGTTATAGGTAACTCAGGAGTTGGTATAGGATTAACCTCTTTTAGTGGATGTATTCTTCCTATGGCTCATTGAAATTTTGATCTAATGAATCTACCTCTTTCATATCTAGGTCTATTCATACATCCTATTTAAAAAAAAATCTATTCTAATATGCCAACTTCTTAAACACAATTATTGGCAATGTAATTCTATTGATGCAGAGTTGATTATTTTTTTGTTTTTATTTTTTATTTTTTTTGATTTCTATTTATTTTTAATATATATATTTATGTATTAAAAAAATTCCTAAGAATTTAGTCTACTCAGCTTTAAAAAAAAATTAACATTGAATGGATTTATTTATTTTCTAACAATGACAATGCATTCCTCAATGACACCAAAAAGTGATGAGTATCAATAATACTTTCACTTTAATCTATTACCAAACTAGGGTAGTTTTCTAAGGTTTTATGCATTGGAGGTCTAATAATTGTGTCTTGGATGTCAAGGCTCTAAACTATTCTATGAAATTTGTGAATCACAGTATCTTTGTACCATTCACAAATAAAATTATACTAAATTTAAAAATTTGTTATTGAAATATATCCTAGTTTTAATTATAATACAAATGTAATAATAAATATGGAAACAAATCATACTTAATTGAAAGGAACTAAGCTAATAAAAAATAAAATAAAACACAACTCATTTTTGAAAGAAAACAAGAATTAAGAAAAATTACATTGTGGAAAATATATGGAAATAACAACACACTCTAGTAGAAAAGTAAAGCAAATTACACTATATTTAAAACATAAATTAACTATAGACTAAAATAAAAGTAAACTCATAAAATTTCACTATGTTATTTCAGTTGCTGAAATAAATAACAAAAAGGAAATTAATAAAAAAAAAACCGTCAACTATGTTAATAATCCTTCCACTATTCTAGAGAGTGGGTCGTTGCTCCAAGGTTTAGCAAGAGGTAGAAAATATTAATACAAAACTAGTTTAAAGAATCAAAGCAACATATGCAATAGGTTTGAATAATTTAGATTTATGACAACGTACTAAAAGTCAAGTTACTGCATCCTTTATTTAGTTTTCTCATTACAACTACCAACTTGGTCAATAGGTGTAAAATTCTATTGGTAGTACAGTGTCTAACTATTAAGCCTATTAACATGGTTTATTTTAGGTAATGACCTATCTTATAATTTAATACATAATATTGCATGTTAAATTTGACCAATTAGATTATAATAGTTTGAATTGGATAAGTCCTTATTTCTACAATCCCATTGGTTATGTCTCGATAGGGATACAATAATAGAAAAATTCATTGGGATCTATTAATAGAGACCCAAGTTCAACTCATGAGAAGGTGGCCCCTGATATGCCCTCACTTTTCAAACTCTTTAAAAAAAATAAACAATCCTATTTATTACTAACTATTTATAAATAAATTGAAAGACTCCAGCATGTTCCCTAGCTTCGATTTGCATGCATCATACTCCTAGTCATTATGTGGTTGCATTTTATTATAGCACAAAATAACAATAACAACTCTAGAATAATCAATGAGTGATTCATATTTTTGTGTGTAATCACACATTTGTGTATATGCTATTGGTTAGTATTAGTTCCAATTGCATGATTCATAGTCTTAATCAATTACTTCCAAGGTAGTTTAACCACTAGATTTGTCTTTTGTTCCCATGCATAGACATTCTAAAGCACTCCATGTCTTGTTATTCTGGCATAGTAGTTGTACCCTATTATTATGATGGCTAACCTATTTTTGTACCTAGTTGGTGGAGAAAATATTATGACACACAACTAGTACCAAAATACTTCAATTTTTATTACTTAGGCATGGGATCTTCCTGTAGCACCTAAAAAGTATCAATTCTGCATGTGCCTAAGGTTATAATTAATAATATTGTAAAATCCCAAAGAAATCCCAAATTCTTCCAATCCCACCTTACAACCTTACTAAAATTAAAATCACCCTCCTTAGCCCCCCTTTTCCCCACTAAACACTCTTCTACACTAAGCCCCTAGCTACCACGTGCCTTCCTATCACCCCTAGTCTATGTGAACAATTCCATATCCTATGTACACATCCTATATATCCTTCCCACTTGAACTTATATTAGTCTAACCTTATCCTATCCTAGTCTATCCCTACTTTCCACATCCCATTGCATCCTCATCATCCTGATGTTCATTAATTCCAATTACAAAGGATGAAAATTCTTCCCACTTAAGCACATTTATGAAGTATGGTGTAAACATGCCACTTGAGTGGGGTGAGGTATTTCCCCACCCAAGGTCATTAAAAGAGTATGGTACAAGTAGAATACTCTAGATTTTCCAAATCCCTTCATCCATGCCACATAGTTGCCATGTCACTTCCAAGTTACCATCCCCTATCCCTTGAAAAAATTCCATAAATATCCCTTCCTCGTTTCCTCCATTCATAAGGATAATTGTAATCACAAGACAAAATTCTACCAAAATTTCAAGTGTACCCCTTTGTGTGTGCTCACTCTCATTTGTCATAATCCAATCTTTAAAATATAAATAAGCCATGGAGGCCAATGCAATATTTGACATGCATATATATTCCTTTTGAATTTGCTCATAAATAGAATATATAATTCATTTTAGATTGCAACTAGAGGCCATCATACCTTTTCAAAGGCCCATAATAAATTTAAACTAGGTTTGAGTAGTAGAGGTCTTGGTTGTCAATCCCTAATGGTTAGCAGTCATGGTCATTTGAACCCTAATGATATGCAAGTATTATTACTAGGCCCATGATGGTCACACAACAAAGCCTAAATTAGACATAGTTTAGTAGCACATAGAAAAGCAAGGTAAGAAAGGTATATTTCTTGTTTTTTGTAACCACTTGAGGTTATGTGTTTACTTTAATCAAGATTTGTATCATTTTATTATTTGCATATGTTGTTTATTTAGACCTAACTAAGATAGGACTATTTGATACTATTAAATTCTCATGTTTGGATGTGTGTAGGTACCATGGAGGTGCATGCTACCAATGGTGGTCAAGCCTTCAATCAAGCTAGAAACCCACCCCCACTTTGATGTATTTTGGAAGACATTTGGGTACCATTTGGTTCATATTTTTTAAAGAGGGCTATCTCTACCTTGGAAATCCCCACTTGTAAGCCCATAGTGGAACTTTTGTAAAATGATTACCATTTGTAACAATATTTTATAATTAATGGAAATGGTACATTTTCCATCTCACATTCTAGAAATCATGGTGGGACCTGAACCCAGACTACACTCAATATTTCTTGTTTTATAGACAATAGGATTAATAATTTTATTGTTATATTTTACTTGACACATGCCTTGTGTGTTCTTTTTAGACTTTTATAGTTATCTTCATCTGCTACTACACATATTTTGTAGTTACCTAATTCTACAAAGAGGTTTATAGTGTGTACTGATGCATCAATTAAAGGATTGGGAGGGGTTTTAACCTAAGATGATGCAGTAATTACCTTTGAATGAAGGAAACTAAACAAACATGAAGTAAATTATGCCACTCATGACTTGGATATGGAAGCTATGGTACATGCTCTTAATATTTGGAGGCACTACTTGATCGGGACACCGTTTGAACTTAAAATAGATCACGAAAGTTTAAAATACATATTTACTCAACCCTTGTTAAATTCTAGACAAGGATGTTGGATGGAGTTTCTAGCTAAGTACGATTTTGGTATAGAGTACCTCAAGGGTAGAGAGAACAAGGTTACTGACACTCTAAGTATGAAAGGGCGTATTGTTACAATGATGAAATATCACTATGATTTTTTATATTAGATTACGAACTTACAATAGAAATATGAATTTTATCAGTTATGTAATACTCAAGTTGAGCAAAACCCTTGAAAAGATATAGACTTTGTATATAAAGATGACTTATTATATTATAATAATAAATTGATTGTTTCTAATTTGGGTGGATTAAGGGAAAAAATCCTTAAGTAAGCACTTAACACTCCTTATTTGGTGCATCCTAGAGGGTTAAAGATGCGTGAAAGTTTGAGAAAGGCCTACTATTGGCGAGGTATGAAAAGAGATATCAATAATTATGCATCCAAGTGCTTAGAGTGCTAGAAAGTGAAAGCGAAGCATTTGCATTCAATGGGATATTTTTACCCACATAGTATACCAATGCAAAAATGGTAGGTGGTTTCAATGGATTTTATAGTGGGATTGCTTAAAACAAGGTTTAAACATGATACAAGGTGGTTGCAGATAAGTTAACCAAATTTGCACATTTTATACCTGGTAATGTGTAATATGATGCACCTTCTAAGCTAGTATTTTCACTAGAGAGATAGTGCAGCTACATGGTTTTCTTGAAGTGATAATCTTTGATAGAGATTCTCTCTTCACCTCAAAATTCTAGCAGGCTTTACATGAAGTATTGGGTACTAAACTGAATATCAATTCAGCCTATCACCATGAGATAGATGGTCATATTGAGAGGGAGAATTAGGTTTTATATAAAATGTTGAAACTGTATTGTATGGATCAACATACAAAATGGGAAGATTAATTATACCTAGTCAAGCTTGTGTATAATAAAAACTATCAAGCATAAATATGTATGAGATATTTCAAAGCTCTATATGAAAGAAGATGCAAGACTCCCTTTACTTGGAATAATCTGGAATATTGAGTAGTGATCAGATCAAAAACTATAAGAGAAATGGAAGATCAATTGAAAATAATTCAACAAAATCTGAAGGAGGTCGCAGATCGCTATAAAAGCTATGTGAACATCAAAAGAAAACTAAGGGAATACTCTATGGGAGACAAAATATTTTTAAGGGTGAAACCCACAAAAATTTCTATAAAGTCTTCCAAACTTGACCCAACATATGTGGGTCCATTCAAAATTGTGGGTAAGATAAGCCTTTTTGCATACAAACTTGATATGCGACCAAGATTATCTAAAATCCATAATATATTTCATGTGTCTCTCCTTAGGAAGTATATTTATGACCCCACTCGTGTTTGGTATGTTTCCAATTTGTATATGTCTGACCCACTGACAATTGAAGTTTAACCTATTCGTATAGTTGGTTTTAGGACCAAGAATGTAAGAAAAAGGAACATAGAGCAATTTTGGGTCCAATGGGACCACTACACTAACAAGAAAACCACATGGGAGAACGTGGTATATATGCAGTAGTATTTTACTTATCTATTTGAGTAGATATAAACATTTTAAAACAACTTATATGGACTGATGATGTATATGTATATATGTGTGTATGAGTGTATGGACTATTGAGTAGAGTAGCTTTTGATGTATGTTTTGGTTTGTGCATAAATATGTAGTTTAATACAATATGAAGCATCATGTGAATGGATTATGTAAACTAATTTTGCATTAGTAAATAATTATGAATGAATATAATTACATGATGTATGATTTATGAAATAAATCATACTGATGGATATGTGAATGAATATGTTTTAATTATCTTTTCTAACTATGCATGAAACACAGGGACTATGGTTATTTCTAGTGGGGGATGATGTAATGACCCTCCTTGCACGACCATTGAATAACAAATGAATTTAGGGTGAGTGTATTTTTTTTTTCCATAGAATGTGGTAATGTTGATTATCACTATGTATGTAGGATTAAGCATGTTTTTTTTATGAGTAAGAGAGAGAAATTCATCAAGGAAAAAAGTAAGTGGAATATGATGATGGTGTGAAACATCACCATGGCTCATAGGTTGCATCCATATAGTTTCATTTATTATGAGCAACTTGCATTATGTTATCGTTTGTGTTTGTTTGGTATGTGCATTATTTTACCTTTGAATAGTTTAATGGTTAAATGCTAGAATGGTAATGAAGATGCCAAAAAGGTATGAGAGCCAAAGTTATGAGCTGGTATTTTTTTAGTGCATGGTTGGAAATTAATAAATCATGATATAAAGGCATTTCATAGAAAATAAATTTTAAACGGTCTTACTAGATGTGTGTTGAGAATGAAACAGTAAGAATGACAATTTAATTAAGACTTATGCATTCATTTTAGCATGCATGTCATTTAGAAATGGATCCATATAATCCCAATGAGTGTTATTCAAATTTGCATCACTAGGCATGAAGAAAGAAATAAAAATAATAATTGGATATTATGTTTGTTTATCCTTCTCATGCAACGAGGGTGGAGAGCCTTCCTAATTTTGTTATTGTGTTACCTTATTGAATGATCGTGCGAACCAGAACATGTATTCAATTTGGTAGGAATCCATATATAGTGGCATTGTTACTTGGATAGATGCTCAAGACATAGAATAGAACAAGTTTTGTTTAATGTATTTACTATTATCAAGTTGTGCTATAGTAAAAAAAACCATTAGCCATATGGTGAAAATCGGTAGAAGTAACATATGACATGTAATATTTGCAGTCTATAAAATGTTGAAGTAATGATATTGTTGATGAAATGGTGAATGTATATTTTGAATTACATTCTTTAACTAATTAAACTTCATTTTGGACATGGCAATATATTATATTATGCCTATGGTAAAGTGTTGGGCGTAATTTTAGATTGGGTGTAATATTGTACATGAAATTGGAAACAAAATGCTTGTGCACATTTTTTTCTAGTAAGTATTTTTTTAATTTATATGGTGGAATCGATAGCTACCATGAATATGGGTAGGTTGTCCAACTTTTATGGCTACCACAGTATTCTACGTTTACCACCTCGGAAGCCACCACATAGTTATTTGCAAAATCCACCCCTATAACCACCATGACACAATAGTTTTAAACCTTTTATGTCACTGAAAGCACCAGGAAAGGGACACACATTCAATCCAATGAGGCTTGATATTTGAAACTTGGACCTCCACCCCCCTTACAAGGTTTGGTCGAACCCATTGGTCTACACCTTGAACCTCATTCCAACAAGTGTTAGAGTTTTAGAATAATTATTAACATTACTCGTGTTTATATTTTGAAACCACATTTGATACTTGTAATTCTTTTAATAGAATCACCGTATTTCTTCTCCAACCTACAATGGGGTTTATCGTAAAATAAAATTTTAGAAGGGACCTGAATGGTATTTATTATTGCTTTGTGAAGTAATTTTTTATATGGATTTATTATGTCAAAAGGTGACTAAAGTAATTTAGGTAATAGTCAAATCTACCCATAAATTAATATTGATTTAGGCATCTAGTGAAATCCACTCATAATCCCTTAGTTTCCTTAATATAACTAAGTCACCTTGGGTATTTTATGTGAACTATAAGTCTATTAAATAAATCTCTTTCTCTTTCAACACCATGGTAACTTTTTTTATATACTTTTAAAGAAAAACAGGGATTTGAAAGGGACCCCACAACCTTTTACAAAACCTCCTATAAAGCTGGAGAAACACTAGGAGCAAATCCGAACCAACTAGAGACCATACTCTAAATACAGAGAGGGTCCAAAGACAACATTAAAAAACTGAAAACACATGAAATCATACAATCATAGAGAAACAAAGAATAAAAAGAAATGAAGATAGAATCGAGGAAGTTCTATACTAGCGAATCAACTTCCTAGACCACATCATCTGCTAACTTGGATACTTCCTAAGAGTAGTTAATTACTCTCTTCAGTGCACCTAAAATTGCATGTTGTTTGATCTCCATAAAATTTAGATTATGGATCACTAAATTCTTTCGCTCAATAGCCTCTTCCAGGGAATAAAGTTCATTAACCAACTTTTCCTTATGGAATTATCTAGGCAAGAGCTTCGAGTCAGAGGGAAGAGAGATAGGAGAAGAGCCCTCCTCACATTTCTTATTACCAAGAAACTACTTGGATTTCCTAGTGCCACTACCCTCCACCTTACTCACAATCGATGCCTCGACCATCTCAGGACTGAGTTTGAGATCTTTGGATGAGCGCTCTGGAAAAGCATTGCCTTAATGCTTTGTTGTGGGATGCTTTACCTTTTACCCCTTTTTCCAAGATTTGAATCTTTCTTAAGATTTTGTCAGCCCCAGAACCTAGGGAATACGAATACAGGTCCTCACTTTCATTGCTCAAACCCCTCGAATCTTCCTTAGGAAAATAGGGCTCAGGAACCAATTGTTTCACCTCATCATCAATAGACAAAGAGGTCGGTTCGACATGAAGTTTAGATAGACATGATTTGGATCTATAGATTTTTGTCTTACCCATTAGTAAACCTCTTACTATCTCACCACTCTTCTGCACAACAAGCTCCCCCCATCTACAGATAGAAAAATTTGGATAGACACCATGGTAACTTTAATATTTTAGGTTAATTGGGATTAAAAACTATAATATTCTTTGATAATTTATGATGAATGCAATCGAATATTGAATAAAGTGATTTGTGTTGGTTAATGAAAATATACAAGTATTTATCCTTTAAATATTTTATTAAGTTGAAGGGCTACTTGAAATAGTGATAAAGTTTACCTCTCTATAAATAAATTCACCTTTTTAATTCAAGGAATCTCATAATAAGTATTTATTGAATTGAATAAATTACTAAGGTGATTAGATTCTTGTAAACCGTGTAACCATATTTAGCCATACTTTAAGTAAAAGACAAAGTGGAGAAAGTTATGCATTGCAAAAACATCAAGCAGGTAATTATGATGTGCTGAGCAAGAGAAAAGATGATATAATAGATTGAAATAATATTTTTCGGATAGATTTTATTTAATGATTTGGATTCCTAATAAAATAGATAAATAAAATCATGAGCCTTTTATGTTGTAATCATCTCTTAAAAGAGAATTACTTATCTATTTAGAAGTGATGTGCTATTTCTTTGATGTAGTGAACATATCCAAAAGTCAATGTTGGTTACTATGTAGAAGAACTGAACTACATGAAAAACATTAAAATACAACTAGTCTTAGTGAGTAGATTAGCAGTTTTGGATCTATACTTAAATATATACTTTATTTTTTCTAGAGAAAACCAAGTTGTGGTTTCTATTTGTTCATAACTAGAATAAAGAGGGAAGTGGGTAAGGAAATGGACTATGTGAAAGAATTTTTGTTGCTGAATGAACCTCAAATTCAGTTGAACCTTATGACCTAAGACTTTCAACAAGATTAATACTCCAATCAATATCATGATGAGGAAAGGTTGATGTCTTCCTCGGGGAAGATAACCAACATGAACACCCAATTTTTTTTAGGTGTGGGTATGCACACAATGGGTCTCGAGAGCAATTATTTTTTTGATGATATAGGTTATAAAAAGTGACATAGTCAAAAATAGTAAGGATAGGTAGTATGAGATATCACCTCTAGGTTGTTGCCTGGGTAGTATGGTGATAAGTCCTATGTTTCATTTGAATTAGCTAGTTCAACCATGTTGTTTGGTATGGTATAAATTAGCATGAGTCAGAATGGGCATGAGTGACTAAGATCAATGTGAAAGTAATGACATGGCTCTAGATGACTCCGAGTAGTAGGACAATCAGCTAGACACTAGGCATATGTACATTGAAACCCTTACATACAAATTTTAGAACAAGTCAATTGGATAGTTCAAGTTTGTGTATGTTAAGGGATGAATAAAGTACACGTTCACACTTAGGTGTTATGGGCTCTAGAGGATAACCCAAGTTGTGGTTTGACCCTCATGCTAGAACAAGAGGGCAATAAATGAGACAAGTTGATTCCACAAAATGACATCCTTTTTGGGATTTGGCCAATCTCATCCACTTGGGTGGTTGTTTGCAGCAGTATTGAAATCCAAATGTGGTTGATATGTTTGTACTAATTAAAACCTTGTATTAAATATTCTTTGGGTGGAACATAAATGCTATGAAAATGAAAGCACTTGCTCTGAATGTGAAAGCACCTTTTAGGTTAAACAATAAACTTAGAAAAAAAAATTACCCTGAGAAATTGCTTGGCTTGATTTTGTGGTACAAATAGGTGAGTAGATTGGGGTTGTTATAGATTTGTAACTCACATTTAGTTCTTTAGTTTTTTGTAGCCCAAACTTTGAAAGCATATGGTCTTGGAAAAAAACCCAAGAAATGAAAAATTAGTCCTCTTTTTTCTAGATCTTCAATGCTAGTCTGAATGTTGCCCATATCAAGCTTAACAATAGGAGTTCCATCAACTACCCTAGGATATATTGAATCAGTTTTCCTAAGATCAATCTTAGGCATTATTAGAGGTTTACGAGAAGCCCTGAGATTAATATTGGTATTATGCCGATATTGTCTATCATAGAGGGAATCCCTAAAATTCATTTTTGGGATCGAATCCTGGAAATCCTTACCCTTGAAAGGGGTTTCCATGATGGATTTATTTTGGGGTGCACCTTTGCACCGTATTTTCTTGAGATCTAAACCTTTTTTTAATCAGTTGCTTGAAACTTGTTTCGTGATCTCTTTAATCCATGCCCTAAAAGCCAAATAAAAGTATGATTTTTACTTTTGTTTTGTGTAGCAAATTGGAGGCCATTTTAAATCAAGTTCACTTCATGAAGATCTATTGAAAAATAAATTTCTAACCCATTTTGGATTTCCTACAACATATCCTACTAAAATCTTGAACAAAAACCACAAAAATATTGGCCGCTAGGGCCCAAAGGCCCCGAAAAACAACCTCTAGAATTTCTTGCACTCAACCTAGATGAAACTCTCTTCAAAAAAATCGTTAATTGATTTAAAAAAATTCTTATCTAGTAATTATAAAATTAAATATAAAATATAATAAAAGGAGAAAAATATTAATCTTATAATTCTACCTATGAATTACATCAAAGTGATCAAAGAATACCAATAAAGATATTTTTGGGCTACATCATGACATAGAACCATAGTTATGGAATGTATACATCTAAATATATCAACCAAAAAATGCTTCGACATCTCAGGATTTCATTTTTTTATATATATATATATGAAATACATGGGGTGCAACACAACGATTCAGGCTTTGGCTCTTCTTCAGGAGGTTCAAGGTTCAAACTGTGGCGTGGGCAAGTGTGTGATGGGGTGGGTGTGTGGTGGCTTTGTGTTAAATTCCCTATTGATAAGTATAGCTCTCGGCTTTATGAGGAGTCATGGTTGGGAGGAGACTACTCAACCCTATACGTCGGTCATAGGGTTTCTCACAATAACAAAATTCAAATATATATATATATATATATATATATATATATATATATAGAAATATTTTGAAGTGGTATTTAAAAATAATTTATTTTGTGTTAAATTTTTAATTAAAACTCAACTAAATATAAAAATTAATTTATTTTAAAAAAATTAATTAATTTTTAAATATTTAAAATTTTATAATTAATTTTTAATTAATATATAAAATTAAAAAAATTACTCAAAGATATATTTAATTTTTAATTAAGTTTTTAATTGGTTATATAATATTAAAATGTCTCCATCTATTATAAACTAATTACATGCAATATTATAACATCATTTTTGACAATACATGTAATTTGAATTTGAATTTTGTATTAATGTCCATTGGTGACCAAAAGAGGTCAATAGGACTATAAAGTAAGACATATACAAAGCAATGGGAGTGTCTAATGCATATCTAGAGAAAATAAAGTACGAAAAATAGTAAACAAGATGATATATGATATACAAGATCTGTGGATCAAGGATTATTCCAGGATTAGTCCCAACATTCAAGGCTGAAGAGAAGTGAGTGATGTAAGAGTTCGATGTTGTCGAAGATGTTCTTTTTCGACGATGAGTTGATCTTGTTGTATCTTTGTGATCACCTTGACGCTTCCTGGACATGGCCTCTATAGGCTGGAAGAATGAAGTGATAAAGTCGAGATCATGTTATCTTTTGCAAACTATTACTAAGTAGTTCTTTCCTGTGATTGAATAATTCCCACATGAAAAGGACAATGCATCTCTGATATTCATAATTAATCCAAGATTTTAGTGTGTGGGTGTCTCTTAATAAACAATAATATCTACCTCATATCTCGTAGTACACAAGACAGGTGAAAATAAAATGCTCCTTGGATTCCACATCAAGACTGATAAGATTTTAACTTTGATTTTCCCTTTAATATATTTTTCCCTTTAATATCTTTGTTAAATTCAATTTTTTTTTAATTATTTTTTATAATAATTAATGTAATAAAAAAAAAGTAATTATATTATTTATGAAGTATTAATTATTTTATTTATTTATTTACTATTAGATTTGGTTAGCATGAGAAATCCTTATGACCGATGCTTAGATGCTTAGGGTTGGGCATCCCATCCTACCATGACCTCTCATAATGGGGAGAACTATTCTTATCAATAGTGAATTTAGCATACAAGCACAAACACCCTTATGTTATTTATTTAATTTTTTTTTTGGTTACATAGATGAATTGGTTACAAACACAATTTTTAGTAACGGCCAGTATAGTTGGCAGTGTTTAAACTATTAGCGAAGGACTCCAACACATCCATTGTATCATTAATGATAACCTAGCATGATATGGGGACCATTAGATACACATGGTTCACCCCGTCTTCATTATTCTGGTTCAGCACATGGTATGAAAGGGACCGTCGGATAAGCGTAAAATAGATCACCATCATCAGTCAGGTGCAGCACACAGAGGATTCATATTAGACTACTGGCTATGCATGGGCACGCCCATGGGATTGGAACCTAGATCTCCTCTTGGTAAGCACCCTAACTTACCAATCCACCTAGACCCACAGACTTATTTATTTCTGTAATTTTTATTAAAATGTAAAATAATGTCCCAAGTGGAAAAATGCAATGGTTTGGGCTTTAACTTTTATTTGGGAGGTCTAAGGTTCAAACCACGGTGTAGATGAATTTGTTAGGGGTGGGTGTGTATGAATGTATATAACAAAAAATGTAAAACAATGTATATTATCTTTTAAATATATTTTAATAATTTTTTTTTTAATTTACATGGTGGAAATTTTTTAATTTTTTTCTTTTACATGGTGGAATCGGTAGCCACCACCACCACGAATTCGGGCAGGTTATCCAAATTTTATGTTCATAATAGTATTTTATGTTGTCCACCCCAAAAACTATCCAAATTTTATGGCTACCATAGTATTTTGTATTGTCCACCCCGGAAGAAGCTGTCACATAGTTCTTCGCACAGTTTTCCCTATAACCACCATGCAACAATCATTTTAAACCTTTTACACCCAGGAAAAAGAACAAGCATTCAGTTCAATGAAACCCGAGATTTGAACCTTGGACCTCTGCCATAAATTAATTATTTTAATATATATTATTTTTTAATAAAATTAAGTTATAATCTTGGAAACTAAACATCTCATTTTCTTGAAATCTAAAATTTAAATTCAAACTTTTTTGCTATTTTCCAAACATTTCTACATAACCATAAAACTAATCTACTAACTCTTAGATGGACAAAAAAAAACATCAATGTTTTAGAGGTATTTTTACACATTAGCTACAATTTAGTGTTCTAATAATATGTTTTAGCAATTACGTATGTGTAGTTTGGTATAATTCAAACTTAGCTCTCTTCGTTGAATATCTCAATTGAATTCATACCATTTTGATATATATATATATATATATGAAAGACCTACGATATCCTCTTCTTTATAGAGACTCTCTTGTAAGAATGTTACTTTGAATTACTAACCAAAAAAAATATTCAGGCCTTACAAAGAACCTCTAGTGGCCAAATATTTTTCCAAGAAAAAATTTTGGAAGTAGGAAATTTGAATTGTTCTAAATTCTCATATCTCAACTTGAAAGAGTATTCACCATATTTCAAGAGATTCTAAACCAACTCATGCTTTTGTGTAAAAATTGAGAAATAAAAACCTGGAAGCATATTTTGAAGTTTATCTACAATTTACATGAGTTCCTCTCCTTCAACTAGGTTAGTAATAAAAATCCATAATCCAAAGTTGTTGCTCACATTGATATAATATTTTACCTTTGGAAATTTACAAGCTAGGCATGCTCAAGTAAATAGTTGTCAATTTGAATCAAACATAAAATGATAAGTCTTCAACAAAGTATTAGACTAAAAATTTGGTTAATTCCCCTCATTTATAAACCATCTCATATGATTTTGATTCAATTACAAACTATTTTATCTTATGATCATGTTGACAATCCTTTGGGTAAGGTTCTTTTCCTGAATAATTTCATTGTGTCAAGAGAACTTACATATCTTTGAAGTAAAAAAAAATTTCCATTCTTTCCTTGATATTTGAATAGTTTCCATCTAATTTTTGACCCTAATACCAAACTCATAAGTCTGCAATTTCATATTCCTACTCTATAATATTGTTTCCTTTGTAAACCTTATCACGCTTACTAAGAGGAAACCTAAATTTTTCCTTGCTTCCTTTCTCAAATAAATTATCTCTCAACTTTAGCAATCTATGATGTTATACCTACTAAGTACCATGAAAGATACATAATATAAATAAGTATGGATGGCAATATGATCTTTATGAATTGTAACCTTCCTTCCATGGTTAAGAACTCATTTTTCGACCAACATACCAACTAGACTTTCATTCTATCCAAACAAGAGATCCAAAGCTCCTTTTTATATCTTTAATGAGGCAAGAGAATACCCCAATTTGATGAGAGATTTTTTTAAACTTTACAAACCTAAACTAGTCATAGTAATTCATTGATAATCTAAGGAAGTGCTGATAAAAAATCCTAGATTTTTTATTATTTTTTTATTTGGTTATTGTGAGAAACCTCTATGACCGATGCACAGGGTTGAGCAGTCTCCTCCCAACCATGACCTCTCATAAAGCTGAGAGTTTTAATTATTAATAGAGAATTTAACACAAAGCCACCACATACCCACCCCCTCACACACTCGCCCATGACACGGTTTTAACCTTGGACCTCCCGAAGAAGAGCCAAAGCCCCAACTGTTGTGTTGCACCCCTAGGTGCACTAGATTTTGTAGTATTAATAAATTGTCTACTAGCCTTTTCATAACATAATAATATTGACTTAAATACATGGCCTTATAGATTGAGTGATGACCTAAAATAAAAGTATAATTAGCAAATTGGAGATGATATTTGAAGGGACTATACCTTTAATTTTTTTTTCTATTTTTTCCTTTTAGAAAGCTCTCCTTATGCTTTTGTGATAGTAATGAATAGTTAAGAAGATAGTGGATAACCTTGGTAGGGTCTATAAAATAACTTAATGTAACGAGTAGGATAATCATTACTCCAAATAGAATATTTCATTGTGTTATCATAACATTTAGTCCATCACACAAATTATAGCCAAAATAAAACTTCTTGATAATATCATGTAGAAAAATCCAAGGAACCCTATATTATTCTTTGTTTATATCTATTTTCATAAGCATACTTGGATTTTTATTGAACAAAAAAAGTGCACAACCTCTAATGCAATAATTATGCCATTAACAATTTGTTGGCCATGAGCAAAACAACCTTGTTCACATGTGATAATATAATCTATAATACCTTTCAACCTATTTACAATAATTTTTGAAATTATCTTATAAATCATAATACAAAGACTTCCTAGATAATAATTATCAAAATATTTTGATGTGCCTTTCATGGTATTTTGAAAATATAATATTATTCATGGACAAAAGTCACTGTTGTGTTATCTATTGGACAAGCCTAAGGAAATTTTATTATACAATGTATTAATTATTTTATAATATTTTATTATGTAATCCATATAGGTCATGGTTAACCTGGTTATGGTTAAGCCCTACTTATGACTTGTAATTAATCTAGTGTCCTCTTGTTATGTTAACATGGGTTAAATGTTATAATGTAATTAGGGTTTTTGTATTACTATAAATACCTGTCACACTCACAGATTCAGTGGAGTGTTGTGTAGTACTATATATAGATATAATAATTATTTATTACACTTATAGGTGTCCTAAATCTCTTTCCTCTTTTGTTTAATTTTTATATTTGAACGAATGTTTTGCTTCCATTCATTTGTGTAAAATTTTGTGAGTTCCAACATGGTATCAGAGCATGTGTGGGGTAGCAAGGGTCAGTCATGTAGAAATTTTTTTTTTTTTTGGTAGATAAGATACTATAGCATTAATATCGGGTTTTACAGATTGACCCAAAATCTTTTACAAAAATTAGCCCAGGGCTGTTGATGAACATATCCTTACTAAGGATCCTATATATGTAAAATCTACATGCCGCCAAAGCCATTACATCCGGTAAGGCACATAGCCTGTTATAAAAAATAAACTTCCCATACAACATTTTTGGTATACCCCGAGAAAACACACATGCATCATAATTACAAAAAATAAACAGACATGGATCCCTTCCTTGAGACAATGGAGAAACAAAAAGCTGTAGACACACATAGCAGAGTACTGAAAAAAACTCCCACAAACTCTGTATTGATAGTTACTCTTAATAATTCTTTGTTAATTGATTTCTTTCGTATATGACATGCTTTGGTACCACATACTATCTTGGCCAATCAACCTTGGAGAAGTGAACCCGCTGGCTAGATTTATGGCGATGGCTATCTGGTGGTCCACATGGCTTTGGTTCGAAGTATTATATTATCGTTTATTTCCTTACCTGTGATTATCAACCAACATAAAATTACTAAGATGACTAGGAGCCATATTATTTGACATTTTACTATCCCCATTAGTCTTTGTGGTATTTCTAAGTAGCATCCATGAATACTGACAGCTCAAATAATTTTTATTGTGAGTCCAATTCAAAAAAGAGACGGGAATACTCCTAGCATTCAAACTTAGAGTGTTTTCCCTACTGGTAAATTCGACTATCATTCATAGCATTCTTGTTGAATAAGCTCCTCTACTTCACTCGGGACATCATGTTCCCATTTGAAAATTCTATCACCATCAATACCCAAGTGAACCAGCTTATCAAAAATTTTGTTAGCTTCCTGAAAGACATGTTGGGCTTTTCTATCCTGTCTTCCCTAGAAAAGGACCCTATCCTCTTCAACAATTGTTTTAATCCTCAAAGGAGGTGTTTTCCAATTATTGGTGAGATTTATAACATGCATAGAGTCTCCTTCTACGATAAAATTACTTTCTAAGTCTTGAGTCATTTGAAGGCCTCTCCATATAGCTCTAGCTTCAGCTTCGATGTTTGTCTTTGTTCCCAACTATTAAAAAAACATAAGCATCATATTCCCTTTATGATCTCACATAATACCACCAACGCCTGATCTACCAGGATTTTCCTTAGCTGCTCCATAAAAATTAAGCTTAAACCAACCCGTAGGAGGTGGAGACCACTTAACATTGGCTCTAGGGTTGACTACCCTAGGCACAAACTCATCTAACAAGGTTAATCTTAAATATTGAGAAATCGTGGTCTCTTGCAGATGAGGTTTATAGCTATCAAAAGGGATAAGGTTCACATTCTCGTTGGCAAAGGATAGGATCCTGGAAATGATAGTTTGATGATCATGGATAGACTCATTAAAGACTCTATGGTTCCTTTCTAACCACACTTGCCAAAGATAGTGATTGAGACAAATTTTCCACATGTATCTAAGTATTTGGATTGAAAAGGGGCAAGGCCACTGGATGAATAAATCAAATATGATGGCTGGTTTAACCCATGAAATATTGAAGGCCTAAAAAACCCCACTTAGGATAGTCAAGGAAAAAGGGCACTCAAGGAAAATGTGATAAATGGTCTCCAAATTAGTCTTGCACATTTAATAATGATTAGTGATACAAATACCTTTATGCATCATATTATCAATGGTTATAATTCTTCCTTGGATAACTAGCCATGAAAAGACTATAATTTTTGGAATTAAATTTTTTATCCAAACTAAGTCCTTTTGGAGGACAAAATCCTCGTCATCAAGCAGAAGCTTGTAAGATGATTTAACAGTGAACTGCCCGTTTTTCATAGGAGCCCAGGTCATTTTATCTTCCTTGGGTCTCATGGGGATAAACTATTGCCCAAGAAAGTTACAAAGATCATTTGATTCAGCTTGAAATCCCTGAATTCTTATCTATTTCCACTTCATTCTACCTTTGTCCTCAACCATATAATCAAAGACTTTTCTGCCAATGAGCTCTTCTATGATATCTCTGATTCGAGCTAAGTTAGTATATTGCGTCAGTGGTTCATCCTTAGCCCACCTATCATTCTAGTAATTTATCCTCTTGCCATTGCCTAAAACCCATCTTAAACCTTTTTTGATGATTTCCTTACAATTAAGAATTGCTTTCCAAAAAGCAGAACCTCTGATTGGAACTGAGTCACTTAGAAATTCCATATTTTGAAGATACTTTCGTTTGATGATAGCTGTCCATTCATTTTCTTCACCAAAAATGAGACGCCACACCTTCTTAGCTAGTAAAGCTAAATTTATATGAGCAATTATCCTCAGACCTAAGCCCCCATTTTCCCTGGGTCTGCACACTTTGATCCATCCTACAAGGTGTATCCTTTTTTTCTCCTTTGATCCAGTTCATAAAAAATATTGTTGGAGTTTCTCAATTTTCTGAAAAACCTTCATAGGAGCTTTGAAAACGGAGAGGAAATAGACTGGAATGCTCTGAAGAGAGGCCTTAGAGAAGGTCAGCTTTCTTGCTTGAGATAGAATATGACCTTTCCATACAACAAGTTTTTTTTTTATTTTTTCAATAACCCTATCCCACATTGACTCTCTCGGAGAACCAATGAAAAGAGGGAGACCAAGATACGAAGTGGGGAGGTTTGCTATATCACACCCTAAAATTTCTACAATCCTTCTTTGCCTCTAAATTGGGGTGTTCAAGAAATATAACTTGCTTTTACTAAAATTAACTTTCTGACCAACAACGCCCTCGTAGATTTACAGGATGTATTTAATTATTTTGGCCTCAACCACTGATGCCTTAGTCAATATAATGGTATCGTCGATGAATTGTTGGTGAGAAACATCCCTAGTGAGAGATGTTGCCTTGATTCCCAATATTAGCCTTAAACTACAAGCATTTTTTATGTTTCTACCTAAATCTTCTGCCACAATGATGAATAATATGGGCCTGATAGGGTCCCCCTATTGAATTCCTCTGCGACTTTGAAAGTAACTAGTAGTTGTTCCATTAAATAGAATCAAGAACCATGCTTTAGAAATACATTATTTGATCAAATTAACCCATTGGTGGTGAAAACCAAACTTAAGGAGGACAACAATCAAAAAGTCCCAATTTAGCCTATCAAATGCTTTGTTCATATCAAGCTTGAGGGCAAAAACAAACCTGTTAGTCTTATGAGCAGAGTGCAGAGCTTCATGAACTATGATAACTCCATCCAAGATTGACCTACCCTAGATAGAGCTTCCCTAGCATGGATCTATGATGCGGGCAGAATATCTCTCATTCTATTTGTAATGGATTTAGTTAGGATCTTGTAAGAAACATTACACAGATTGATTGGCCTGAAGTCAGCCATAGATTCAAGGGTTTGCTTCTTAGGAATTAGAAAAATAAAATTAGAGTTGATACCTTTTGGGATATGATTGCTTGTTTGGAATTCTCTAATAGCAGAAATGACATCCTCACTTACGATGTCCCAAAAAGCTTGATAGAAACGAGGGGGAAAGTCATTGGGTCCCGGGGCTTTGTCTGGATCCATGCTAAACAAGGCTTCCTTAATTTTCTCATCAGAAAAGGGAGCTAGAAGCTTAAGGTTTATATCCTCATTTATTATGCTAGGAATGGATTGCAAGAGAATAACTTTGGCCTCCTCATTGCACTGTGATTCCTGACCAAGGATAAAATTGAAATAAGTTACTGCCTCCTTTCTGATTTCTATTAAGTCTTGAGTAATAGAACCATCTATTTTTTTTTTTAAATTTATCTTGTTATTGCTTTTGTTTCTAAGCGTGGTGATGTGAAAAAACTTGGAATTTAAATCTCCATATTTCAACCAAAGAGCCCTTGATTTTTGCCTCCAATAGATTTCCTCACAGGCCAAAATGTTATGAAACTCTACTAGTTTTCTTCGTTCCTCATGCCTAATAGTTTCATCAGCATCACCATGTTGGATCCTCTGATCGATTATCTTCAAACTTTCAACAACCTATTTTTATTTTCAAAGATGTTCCCAAAGACCTCTTTGTTCCAAGTTCAAAGTTTTTCTTTAACAAACTTTAATTTACCAATAAGTTTAAAAGTTGCACTACCCTTGACAGGCTGCTGCCACCACTGACTTAAGTTATCTATGAAACTGGAATGTTTGATCCACATAGATTAAAATTTGAAATGTTTCTTGAAGGATAGAGATTTAGGGATCTCCAAAAAAATGGGATTATGATTAGAGGCAATTTTAGGAAGGGCTTGTAGGGTAGAATAATCGAACAAAGTTGTAGCCTCCTTTGATAGAAAAAATCTATCAAGCCTTTATTGAATGAGATGACATCCTATCCGTCGATTGCTCCAAGTATAATTCACTCCTCTAAGTTTTACATCCATCAACATGTTGGAGTTCACAAAGTCATTGAACTCATCCATGCTCCTGATAGGTGGTCCATTTCCATCCATTTTTTTTGAAGGGTAAAGAGGATTGTTAAAATTCCCAGCTAGAATCTAGGGGATATTATGGAATATTTCACTCAGATTGCCTAAGTACTCCCATAGTAGAGCTCTCCCTTGAATTAAAGTCAGGGCATAAATATTTGAAAGGATCTATGACCTGTTGTTGTTTATTTTATTAAATAAAACACTAAGAACCCTATCATATTTTTATATAATGGTGCCTTCTACTATTTGTGGATCCCACAAAGTCATAAGGACTCCAGATACTCCTCTGGATAATTTGCAAACCATCTCCCCTTGATTCCAGATTTTTTTTGCTATTTTTTTTTACTGAATCTCATCATTTTTTGTTTCTTGCAACATGATAATAGTTGGATTCACTTGATTTCTTATTGCACTGACTTACCTATGTTTGGGCAGGCCATTGAGGCCTCTCACGTTCCATGAGAGGAACTTCATTTAGATTGTTTGGGATTTCTTCCTCTCCCCCTCCCTTGAGGATGTTTTCCTAATTTGTTGTCTTCAGAACCCAGAATAACCTGTTGAAACAAGGTTTTCTATTTTCCATTGGCAATTTCATTATCAATTTTAATTTTTTGATGCTCAACATTTGATATTCTCCCTCTTCTTTTTTACTACCAAAATATATAGGAGACTTCATAGTGCTCTTGGTTTGTTTAGGACTAAACTGATGGGAGGTAATTTGTTGCAAAATCGGACTGCCATAATCCTTAGTCTGAAGTGTTTCACATATCTCCACCCCTACATCCAAATCTTCTCCTTTTTTCCAGCATTCCCCTAGTCTGCAGGACAACCCCTTAGTAGGATTCACTTGGCTCCTAGTGATGATGTTTAGGAGATGAGATTTTTTATTTTCCAATGCCTCAACTTTCTTCCTAAGTTCTTCAACATTATGGTTTGGCTTTGGGGTTCCCCCTGGGCTTGAAGTATTTCTAGCATTGGGGTTTAAGGATCCTGACTTGGATTTGGATTCTAGATATCGTGCATTAGGGTTTAAATTTGTGATGCCCATGGGCCTTACAATAATTTTAGCATTAGGGTTTGAGGATCCTAACTTGTATGGGGATTCGATAGAGTCAGAAAGGTTAGCCTGAAGGTGCTGGGCTTCCATGTCTTTTGATAATCCTCCTACTCCCATATTGGATAGAATTGAAAATTTATTTGAAACTAGAGGATTGTAACTTACCTGAGTATTTTGGTTGCCAAAAACCTATTATTTTCCTTTGTCTTGTTGGGACCTTGCACCCTCTCTTTTATTTTTTTGGTAGAAATAGTTTGTCTGATTGAAATCGCCTCTGCCAGGGAAACTCCTCAAATTTCCTCTATCTAGAATTCCCTGTTTCTGCTTTTCTCTATTCATTGCCAGGTTAGGCCACTGATTGCATAGATGTCCTTGATTTTTACATTATGCATAGAATGTCGGTCTTTTCTTGTATTCTACCGGTTGTTTTCTATAGTATTCTACATACTCTAGCTCCACAAACATTGGCAATTAATTATTCAAATTAGCATTTACATAGATTCGTGCATGAGTCATCCTTATCCTGGCCAAGGTTGTCTGGTCAATGGAGATCAAGTCTCCTATAGTTCTGGCTATGCCCTGCAGCCAATATTCATTGAAGAACTGGGCAGGTAGACTCGGGAGACAAACCCAAATAGGGGTAATGTTAATATTTTTCTTTTCAGGGTTGAAATATTCACCCCATCGTCTGAGAAAAAGGCTCCTTTTTCCTAGAAACCAAGGACATCCTATTAAAATGTAGTTAGCATCCTCCATATTATTAAAATGGATAATGAAGAACCCTTGAGTTAGATCTACTAACTCCAAGTTGCCTACCAGTCACAATTTATCCATCGTCCAAGCCCTGATAGTCTCCATGTTCGACCTACCTCCCAAAAACTTGCCTACCAGGGAGAATTCTTCCATTAAAATAAAAGGGCTCATGGAACTTGTTGGGGCTGAAATTTTATTATTTACTAGAACTAGGGGCGGAAGAGAGAGAACCTCCTTTATTTTTCCTCTAATAGTCTTAGCAAAATACAGCCACTTCTTGGGCCCCACATTGACCTTCATATCTTTTTTTTTGGGGTCTTTCTGAGGAGGGTCAGGCCCGCGTGTGGTGCCCGCCTCCAAATCTACTGTAGCATAACCACATTCTTCTAGATCCTCACTTGATCCATGCTCAAGGTTCCCACCTGCCCCTTCCGTACTCGCTCTACCTCTACCGCCTTGGTTGAGATTCCTGCCCATAAAATTCAAACCCTCACTCCCGTCACACCTACTAAACCTCAGCTCACTCATTCCTCTTACTGAAGGAGAATGGAAGAAAAAATAATCACTCCAAGTTTATATTTTATATTTCAATCTCAAGGGTAAAAATTATTGCATTGTCTCATAAAGTATATTTTTAAAATAAGTAGGTCAATTATCCCATGGTTTTTTAAATCCATCTTGTCAATTTTAAAGGATATATTTTTTGTAATTTTGTTCCTCCCTTGTTATCACTAAGAATATTTTAATTTATCTATTTTTTTCATTCAAAATGGATCTAGGTCCCCATGCAGTATCCATGGATTTGGTAACATGAGTGGAAGTTGGTACAAAGTATACCCTTTTTTAAAAATATTAAGTACACTTTTGATAGGGATACATATCATGCTTTATGAAATATGACATGATAAATTCCATAAAATGACCAATAGTTGAGTTGGATTAAAGAATATTATTTTATGTTAAGACATTCATTGTTCATGGTTTCAAAATATCATCTACTAACTCTATAGAAATATCATTTTTATAGTAACAAGGTTTGATCAGTATGAAAGGTAGACACGGTTCAATAATTAGGGTATTGTTGGTCAGAGAATCTATTTAATGGAAAGGTTTGTGTACCCATTGGCCTTGACCAACATTGAAATAGATAGCAGTGTATGCATGTTGTATTGGTCAATCTTCAAAGGAGGTCGATTCCTTGTAGTCCTGGCTAAATATTCCTAAAAGCAAAGGGGAAAAGGGTTTTGAAAGAAATAATTGAAACTATCCAAAACTTAAAGTGGTACATATTAAGCAACATCAAGACACATGCAATAACAAGGATATGCAACTAAACAACCAACTACCTAATAGACCAACTCGTTGCACAAACAGTCATAGAGTATTCACTTATGATCTATCATATATTAATGAGACTGCAAATTCCAAACAAGGAATGAGTATGATTGAAATTTAGGATTCATAGTTATCACCACAAAACATCCAACATGCTTAAATTATAAATATGCAACCATCATAGAATATACAATTTTAACCTAAATGCATTTAACAGACCCCAAATTCTAGAAAAGTGAATAAATATGGTGGAAATGCAGAATTTATAATTATCGCCACAAACATCCAATAGGCTCAAATTAGAAATAAAATAATTTGCACACACACATACATGCTCTACAAATAAATTGAACCAAAGTCCAAATAATAGTCTGTTTACATTAAGTTTCAGTATATGTCCTTGCATATGAATTGTAAATACCTAAGAGTTGACTTGTTTTACATTTTACATCCTTGTATATATATAGACATTTACAATATTAATTCATTATCGAAAGATATCATTATTCTATAAATATAATGTTGTTATGTCATAGGGGGTGTTAGATAATTGGGCTACTGAGAAGTATAGCCATACCAACTAACTCATGATGGCCTATTGGTTTAGCTAAAATCTATGCTATGTTAGGTAGTGTTGAGTCTGTTGCTTGCATCAGGTTGATAATTTCTAGTTGAGTCGCCCTATCGTCTATATGATTGCTATGAAGATAACCACCTTACAAAGATTCTTTTGATAGATGATCCTATCCTCCAAGTGTCCTATGATAGCATTAATTCCTATTCAAGTGGTTTAGAATTGAATTTTATTGGATCAACTTTCATACTTTATGTATCATGGAGTCATACTATTAGATATTCGACATTCTATAGGACTTTGACCAAGTAGTGGGGGCTCACTGATATCAACACTTGTTTCTCTCATTATTCAATAGCTTCCAGTATTATGTCAAAGATCAGGTACTCATCCGAGCATTGATTAGAAAAAATATTTTGGGCCTCCCAAACTTAGATCTTAGCAATAGGCCAGGGAATTGATGTCCTTCTGAGATTTGATCGAATAGAAATATTTTGATTTCCTCTAGATTTCATTTTTTTTACCTCCAATATCATGGCGGGTAGTTGGTCATCCTCTGGTTCTCTCCTAGGTTGGGTCGTGGACACAAATTTTGAATACAAAAGCGATAAATGATATTGGTTTGGTGGTAACAGCATCAAAATTGTGCATGAGGACCCTTGGAGGTTGGGAATTTTCCAGTAGACTCAGGCTAGGGTATGGGTCAAGATACAGGTTGTTTCAAGATCAAGATGGGTGCTTTAAGAGATCATCATTCTTCTATTTGTTGTGCTTCTCATTTCCTTCCCTTTTTCTTGATTCAACCTAGTAGGATGCCTTTCATTGTTACTTATATTAAGTAAATTTTGCAAGTATCATTGATTTGACTTGGGGTGGTACAAACATTGACACGTGTTCAATTTTTAGTTTTGATGATCTGGTGGTAATTTATCATTGCTACTTTCTTATTTATTATGTTAGACACGGATCTTACACCTATCTCTCAATATCGTTTTACACCTATTCCATTGGGCTTTAGAGTCACTATTATTAACAAGACGTTATGGATACGAAATATAGGGAATCATATAATATATAGATTCTTCTAATCATCCCTTGGTGATGTATGTTGCTTAGATCCCTATGTCTACTTGTTTAATTTTTAACTCATTCTATAATTATTGCCTCCTTTTGATTTACTTTTATTTCTCTTCCTTCAGTATCTATATATTTGTAATTTTATGAGATGCTTTTGAGCTTGAATGATGTTTTCATATCTTGTTGGACTTGGAACTTTGACCAGAATACTCATGCGAACCTTTTGAGGGGACCCTTGATGCTTTAGGTTTTCTTGCTCCTTTGATTTATTTTTTGGGTGGATTTTTGGGTAGCAACACCTCTTCTACTTATACATCTTGTACGGTCTAGGTTGCTATAGTTTGTTTTAGGGATTCTACTTTAGACTCTTGCTTTGTTCCATATGCTATATCTTAGACCATTGGGATCTATAGAACCTTGGTAAATAGCTCTTTCTTATGTTTTCCCATCCAACTGTCATGATATTTTTCAATATTTTTGTTGAATAGCTTATCTACAATATTGAGCTTGGCTTTCTTAATCATGTTACATTCACAGTGCATTATCCACCATTGCTCAACCTTATATTCCTTCCATCCCTTATCCTCCATTATGGTATAAACTAGCTCTAGATCTAGAAATTGGTCTTGATTCCTTTTCGGATCAAATACTCACTTATATGTGTAACACTTCCTCCATCCTAGCCTATCGTGCATCTTCAAGTAGTTGATCAATGTCATTTTATCCTCTAGTTGATTCTTGAGCCTTTCAATTTTTGGCTACAATAACTGACTGAATCCGGTCACTTTGGCTTTTTATTTTAAATTTCCATCTAATATGCCCTCGGAATCATAGTTCCACATATATGAGACTATAGGTAATTTTAATGTGGATATATTGTCTTCTAGGTCTTGGTATTGTTGTGGCTCTCTTTTGGACATAATTATGTGCTTCGCCTTGACTGACAACCTGAATAATTGGGATTTCTTTTTTCCTTACCCTAGGGTTTTCTCTACTACATATTCTTGTCTACAGTACACCAATCTGAATACCTACTCAGTAGCATAATACAACAGCAATTATGGGTTTAGAGAATCCATACACTTTGATGATGGTGCCCTACTTGAGGAAATACCAATCTCCATTTCTAGTGATTTTTTATTATTTTGTCAATTGCTTTCATAGACAGGTGCAGACACCTTCCATATATTTCTACCATTACATCTGAGTTCAAGTTATGGGGAGCTATCTCTAAGAACATGATTCCATTCCATCATTGGGTTGTCCTTGCCTTCCTTGTGAGTGTTTTGTAGTGGAATGCCATTCCGATTTGTAATGTCATATAATAGAAAAATAACCAGGTTACATATGATGAGTATGTGAACACACCATGCTTTCTATCCTTTCATATCCTCAATTGGTCTTGAATGTTGACTACTAGGAATTATACCGAATCCAATGCGATGGAAGAAAATGCCTTCATTATTATATTGATCATGCCCATCTGGTATGGGTAAATTATTACATAATTTCTTAGTCCTATGATTATTTCTAGCATGGATAAAATATACTGTCTCATCATAGAATTTGACCAATCCCTTGGGTGTCTTCATATAGTCGTATAGTAGCTTTCCTCCAATTGTGATTAACCAGTCCTGACCTTGGGCATTTTGTATGTATTTTCTTTTCTCGTCCACATTAATTTCTTTCATTTGGGTATCTAGGCTACATTTGAATACAAATGTTGCTCATGTTCGAGAAATCGGATGTGCCACCAAGGTGCACCTCGGAATTTTTTTTGGCTTTTTCTCATAGACAATTTAGGTCATTTTGATTTTAGATTGAATTGTAAGTATTAGATCCTGTATGCCTGCCAACTTATCTACCAACTCATCGATGGATTTCTATATAATATTTCTCTTCTTACCTTGGGGCATTATTCTAACTCTATTTCTAACTTTCGCTTCTACAATTAATATAGCACTGGTTTTATGCAACTCTTGTGTTATTCTTCTTTTGTAGTTTGCATTCCAGAGAGTGATAAAAAGGGGTACATCTGGTATAAGGGCCAATAATTTATAGTGTCCATGTAGATATCTTAGTAGTTAGGTGAAATTAATGTTTTTGTGGAGTGGATTATGCATGCCAAAGAGGATTTTGTTAGATTTTGAGGATGTATGTTGTGGAGAGATCTAACACAGATCCTAATAAAATACAAGACATTTGAAATAAAGTGAAACAATGATATGATTGAAATATGCTATAAATAGAAATGAAAAAATTACAATGTGGTATGGAGAAAATGGACATTCCATTACTATAATCTAAAGGGCTACATGGTATTCCATATTGGAGAACCACTATCTACTACACTGCACTAGATGAGAACTTGACTTCCTATCACCTTGATCATTTAATCTACCACTATGAGGCCCTTTATATAGGAAGATGTATTCCTTGGCCAGCACTCTACCTAGTTGTACAAGGGGGCACCTTGCACATTACAACTTGCACATTTCCACTTGTGCATTTATTACATATAATGAAGTAACTAGATAAATTTCCCCTAAATTAATATCGTATCCTAATTATGTACCTAAGGTGGTAAATTTACATGACCCAAATGATATAATATACTCTAATTCTAACACCCCCTTGTATTACATTATTTGGATATTTAAATATTCAATATGGATCTTCTTCCTTGTCTTGGAGCTTATAATTTTCTTCTCTATTTTCTATAACATGTTCAAGCAAGTAGTTAGTGTCTTCATAACCTGATGTTCTTGCTAAAAGAGCTTTGACTTCATAGTCATATGTATATTCTTCTAGTTATTCAATTTCTTATATCCTTTGAGCTAGGTGTCCTTTCTGATTCTCTTTTTGATACTCCAATTGGGGATAATTGATTGGACATTGAGCTTGTGGATGATTCTAGTATTGTCTTGATTGAGATCTGCTTCTATTATACATATGGTTCCCTTTATTCTTATTTTTAGAATTGAATCTGAATAGTTAGTGTTATGACCTTTTATCTTGCATATCTAACAATACTTTTTGTACCATGGTTTTCGTCCTCTTGATGATGAAGCAATATTTCTATATGAATTATCATTTGATGCCAATGCAAAGTTAGTCATTTCATATTTAACTGTATTCTCTACCTCATATTCTTGAAGAATATTTATTAGGTCATCAAAATAAGTATATTTACTTATAACTTATAAGGATGTTATCAAATTTTTGTAGCTATCTAGAAGTGCTCTCATGGTTACTTGAGTAAGAATTTCATCTTTGATTTATTCTCCTAAGGTTAATAATTTCCCTTTGATATTGAATACTTTTCTTAGGAATAGTTCTATGCTCTCGCCACTGTTCATTTTTAAATAATGTAGTTGAATTTGAAGATGACGGATGGTAGCTTTATTGTTTCCTTCAAATATCTTGTTTAAGCTTTTCCATGCTTCTGTAGATGTCTTTGTTGAACTGATATAAGTTTGTATTTTATTAGTTATGTCAAATGTTATTATCATTAGGGCTTTTGCATCTTTTTCATGAAATTTTTGGATTTCAATATCATCTAAAGTTGATATTTTTTCTATTCCGTAATTTATCTCCCAATTTTTTTCATATACTAAAATCACTTTAACCTTGTTTTTCGAGGAGAAATAGTTTGGCCCCATAAGTAATTGGGATTATGCAAGAAATAATTTGTTTTATGCCATGATGATCATTGTAGTCTTTATTTTCCTTAGTATTGATTTGATTTTGCCTTGGTGAAATTCTAGGTTTTGTAGAATACCTTATGTCTCCCTAGTAATTTTGGAAATGCTATATGATAGATAAAGTGCTTTTGAGAATGATAGTTCAATTTTGAGTTCATTTTGTAAATTTTTGTAAATAGAAAAAATCAACTTCTTTTACACCTTATTACACCTATTAAACTTGAGAACTTTGTATTTTGATGAGGTTTAATAGTTATATTTATTTTTTCCCTTTAATGTATTTTGGGACAAGCATACCAATTAATTTCCAACTCTTATTATTCTTTAATAAACCTCTTTTTATAGCCCTTAATAATTTGATATTTATTGTTTCTAATTTCCAATTTCCTACTTTGATGTAGTGTTCCTTATAACTCCCTAATGTGGAATATTAAAAAATAATTATTTGCAATAATAGAAATTCAAGTAGAAATCCTTATTTCTCCTATGCTTTAATATTGCAAATATTTATACTAATTTAATAGTTATTTCCTCTTAGATATTGATTTCAAATATGGTTGATTTCTATTGATATTTCAACATTATAATATACCTTATAACTCCCTATTTAAAGAAAGCAATATTGATGGAGTATAAACCTTACCTTTAGTGTTGTATTTCCAATGTATTCAGTTTAGGTTTTGAATGTTTATGATAGTCCTCTTAATACCTTCTCCTTGAACGTTATGGAAAATATTGATTCACCTTTGACTTCAGGTTTGGATGGTGGCACTTCAACTATTTATATTTGACCTTCCTTGAATGCCTTGACCAGAGCTTTTAATGCTCTTTACCTCTCCTTCAAATTGTGATACAAACTATTGTAAGTTCTATGACTCCTATGAATACTCTGAATGTTGTTCTCTGTAGCATTTTATACCTTTTAATAGATGGAGGATCTTGAACTTTGTGATAAGTGTCATAGTGGTTACTCTGAAGGACTTGATATGGTGTTTGTGAAACTTTACCAGGTAGGTGAGCATTACGATCTTGAATGTGTGATCATTCTTCTTCTTCCTTTGTAACATTATTTTGTAATGGATGGGTTCTTTTGTGGGAAATATTTTATTTTCTTCTAGGTGATAAGTGTCACCTTTCCTTCAAGCATGGTATTTTTAGCATAACTCTTCTCCAACGTATCTTGTAATCTTCCTATTAACCATGCAATGTTGTGAGATCTATTGGACATTTTGAGTCCTCTAAGTCAAATTTATCATTGATATCACATGATAGAGTTATCACTCATCTAAAGGAATTAGGCAAGAAATAAAGTCGCCCAAGTCATCCAGGAAAAAGCTTCATCAGTGCAGAAATGAAAGGAAAAAGAATCCATAATATTTTAATATTATTGGGAGCATAGGTTAAGTGATTGGTTTATAAAAAACCAAGATGGGTTATTGCAAAGGTTAAAAAGGCAGGATTTTATTATTATTTTTAAATAACCTAAGGGTTTTAAAAATAATAATTAATTAACAAAGGTTTTAAAGGTTTAAAAAAAAAACCTTATGCTTTCAATTTTTGAGCGTCGACATTATGAAAGGAGGACAAAAATTTATTTATTTAAAGCCCCCCTTCGAAACATTAAAATCATCCTCGCAATATTTCGTGAGAGAAAGGCATGTGAAATAAAAGCTCATGCAAAATATTTTCACTTATTCAAGACAGATGAAAAAGGGTTTGCATGAAGGTTTCAATCGCTAGGCGGATGTGGCCTAGCGGTTTGTGCTATGTGAATAGCAGGAGGTCCTACATTTGAATCATGTCGAGGAGGTTGGCAGAGTTGTAAAGCACGTGATGTGTGTTTTTGAGATTTTAAAGAGCGACGAAGACTTTTGTGTTAATTCGTGCCCTTTGAGGCACGTGAGGGCTTATGTCCCAACGGTGGCTTGACCATAGGCAAGACGTTGGCAGAGGAAGTGTCGGGGGATCGAATCCCATCGATGGCAAGGAAAGTGGATTTAATTTTTGATGTTGTTTAATATTTTAATTTTTTCCAAGGTTACCTAAGGAGAAATAAGGATATGGTATGCCCTAGGAAAGATAGAGATTTCTTATGATTTTCTTTTTGGAAGTATATCATATTATATATCATTCGAAAGCTCTTTTCGAGATCTATTTGTTTAAATTGATTAGAGGGAGAAATAAGATGTGTGTAAGGATATATTTATAGTTTTTTCAAGGGGTTTCAAAAGTGAGTTTGATTCATTCTTTTGAGGTTTTATTTCTTGCATAAGAGGATATGGTGCATTTTATTGAGTAGGAGTAATAATGTTTTATTGAGATATTATTTTTATTATTGTGTTATTACTCAAGACCTCTAACCTTTTTGATATTGAAAAAAAAATGTGTTGAGTGTGGCAGATTTAGTGGACAAATCATAAGGCATAAAAAGGGTATGGACAATATTCTTCATTGATTTATTTGGGTGATTGATTTCTGAAAATATTTTTGGAGAGAAAAGGATTGATTGTGGTTTCCTTTTGAGGAGTTTTTGGTTTAATGCTTCGAGGTTTTCTAGTTTGAGAGTTGTGAGTTAACCTTGTTTTATAAGCATTGTTTTTGAAGCCAATTGGTCATGCAAATAAATTGAACTTGAGTTAAGAATATGAGTATCATTGGTATGTGAGATTTTTTGCTGAGCATTGTTGGAAATATTTTGAGTTGGTTCATACATGCTTGGACTAGGTCTTGTGGAAAGGATTGTTCCTTAAGGTGATTGGTTGAGTAGATTTGATTGAGCCTATTAAAGTAATTGTGTAAAGTGGTTGTTCAAGTTCCATGAAATAAACTATTATATATTCTGATTTGAGTTGAGATTGAGATTTGAGAATAGAACATATAGAGTCTCTAACAATTCTCTTTATTCTTCTATGAGATTGATTTGAGTTGAGATTGGGATTTGAGTATAGAACATATTGAGTCTTTAACAATTCTCTTTATGTTTCTATGAGATTGAGATTGATTTGAGATTGGGATTTGAGTATAGAACATATTGAGTCTCAAAAAATTCTTTTTATGCTTCTATGATATTGATTTGAGTTGAGATTTGGATTTGAGTATAGAATATATTGAGTCTCTAACAATTCTCTTTATGCTTCTATGAGATTGAGATTGAGTTGTGATTGGGATTTGAGTATAGAACATATTGAGTCTCTAAAAATTCTCTTCATGCTTCTATAAGATTTAATTGAGATACTGATTGAGCATTGAGTATAGAACATATTAAGTCTCTCACAATTCTCTTTATGATTCTATGAGATTGGACAAGTTCCGTGTGAGCTTGTTAAACTTATTTTAGGTAAGTCTTTGAAAAGGCTTGTGGACTGATTTTATGTAAGTTTTTATGGAAGCTTGCTATGCAGATTTGAGGAAGTCCTAGAGAGGACTTATTAAGCATATTTGGAAAGGTCCTAGAGAAGAATTATTGAGAATATTTGGACAAGTCCTAGAGAGAATTTATTGAGCATTATTTGACAAGTCCTAGAGAGGACTTGTTGAGAAGATTTGAGTAGGTTCTGTGTGGACCTGTTGAGCCGATTTAAGCATGTTCTATGTGGACCTATTGAGAAAATTTGAGCAGGTTCTATGTGGACATATCAAGCATATTTGATAAGGTTCTTTGTGGACCTGTTGAGCATATTTGAGTAGGTTCTGTGTGGACCTATTGAGCAGATTTGAGAAGGTTTTGTGGGGATCTATTGAGTAGATTTGTGCTATAACGAATGAACTATGCTTAGTGTAGATTTAAGTGGACTTGTGCTAGACCAAATGAACTATGTTTAGTGTAAGATATTGAGAAGAGTTATGCTAGACTAAATAAAATATGTTTAGTACAAGATATTGAGGAGAGCTATGCTAGACCGACTAGACTATGTTTAGTATAGTATTGAGATAGAGCTTTAGAGGTGATAGAGAATAGAGGATAGAGTCTCAGTGAGAAACCAAGACAATTGAAGATAGATCTGAGTGAGGAGTCTTCAAGTGGAGAGAGATCCACCAGTTAGTGCAGTAGAGAGAGACAAAGTCTTCTAGAATATCACTAGCCAGAGTAGAAGGGGAAATATTTCTCTTATGGAAGAGATCCACAAACTTGAGATTTAGGGGATCAACATCTCCTTTGGATAGAGGTCCATAAACATTATAACTGGAAATTATTCCCATGAGATTATTTGAGAAATATTTAGAAGAAATATTTTCTCTGTGGAGGTAGCCCACATTGGGTGAACCATGTTAAAATTGGTGTCTTTATTGTGTGTGATGATTTATGCATTTCTTTGGTTATCGCTATTAATACTGCCATTGATTATATTGATTCATACTATTTGGGAAAGAAAAGTAAAAAGTTGTCTTATAGTGGTCACCCCCCATCTCAGTATAATCTTGTGTTCTTTAATTTGTATCAAAGTAGGTTCCTTTGAAAGAAGTTTAACATCTTGAAGTAAGATCCTACAAGAATGCAAATGGTAAAGAAAGGCAAGAGTAGAAGAATGAGACATAAGAAGAAAAGAAAACCTATGGTCATAAAAGAAAAGGAATATGAGTTTAATATTGTTGTGTTGGGAGGACACATATAAATAGATTCAAGAGATGAATCAAGTAATGAAGAAATATCCAGACTGATAAATTTTTGTACCAGGAGTGGGAACACAGGTTACCATGCAGCTTATTGTCCACAACAATGGTTTTTTTTGTGGTAAACTTGGTCATGATGCAAGATATTGTAATGAGTTTAGTAGTAGTGAATATGAAGATGATATTATCATAAATGAAATCCTGGAGATTGGTTCAATAAAGGATAACAGGGACAATAAAAATAGGTATGAAGAAGAAACTCTACTTTTAGTAATAGAAGAAAAAGAAGATGCTTCAAAAAAAGAAAAAGGGATAGCCACTCTTAAGGATCTTATTTAATTTAAAAGAGAGAATTTAGAATTGAAGGATCAAATACAAGAAGATGAGAAATGTAAGACAAAGCTTCTACAAGATATCTCTGTCTTGAGAGATAAGGTTGAAAAAGCAAGAAGAGTTGAAGAAGGTATGATTAAACAGTCAAAGGCAAAAGAGATAGAATGTGAAATGATTATGATTATTCTTGAAGAACTAAAAAGGGAGAACTAATAATTAAGGTTGCAAGCTCAAGAATATGAAAAAGAAAAAACAAGGTGTCTACAAGAACTCACTAACTTCAAAATCAAAGTTAAAGAGACAAGAAAAATTGAAGAAGGTATGGCCAAAAAATTAAAAAAACAAAAGATCCAGAGTGTGAAATATTAGAGCGTGACATAGTTTCACTAAGGTTGGAAGTAAAAGGTTCTAAGGAAAATCTACACAAGTTCGAGGAAAATTCAAAGACCTTGTAAAGGACTATAAATGCACAAAATTCATCAGTAACCATAATAGGACTTAGTTCTAAAGAAGAAAAAGGGAAACAAGAAGCAGAAAAAATGAGAGTCAAGCTCAAACACTAGAAAAGAAGAAGAGTTGAAAGAAGTAAAAGATAGAGTGATACCTCTAAGGATAAGTTGGACAATAGAAATTTCAACAAGGAAAGGAACAATGCATAAGTTAGGAACATATGGAATAGGAAACAGGTAGAAGAGACTAGGAGAACAAGGAGTTCAATACAAGGAAGCTTCAATAGAAGATTTTTTTCATGTCATAGGTTTGGGCACATGGCTTCACAGTGCAAGACACATCAAATACAGGAGTATGGAAAGGGATAGCTTTTCCAATGATATTGTTACTCATGCAAAAGTTTGGTCACAAGACCATGAATTACAAGATTCAAGATAGAAGAGGATATGGCTTCACTAGGAGAAGTCCTAAGATAGTTGCACCTCCAAGGAATAACAACATTAAGTGTTATAAATGCAATAATTATGGTCACATAGAAATATGGTGTAGAGGAAATATTCCAAAAATAGGCATGAACATGAACATGAATATGAAAAAGAATAGGAATATGAACAGAAATAGGAACATGAATAGAAGCAAGAATATGAACATGAATAGAGACTCAAAAAAAAATAGAGACTCAAAAAATAACAAGAATAGGAACAAGGATAAGAACAGGAACAAGAATAGGAATAGAAACATGGATGAGAACAAGAATAGGAACAGGAACAAAAGTTATGACAAGAACAGGTATGATGACTTGGAAAGAAACAGTGAGAGGATCCAAAGAACTCATAAAAGAAGAGAAAAATATGAAGGTAAAGAATAGTGGTTTCAGGAAGTAGAAATACTCCCACCCTAGAATTAACCACCTCATGTGGATATGAGGAAGGGGCTAAGCTAAGAGGCTCATTCTTAACCCCAAGCCCCAAAGGTGACCATTTTCCATTGATGCCAAAGGGGGAGAGATTTGTGTATATTGGGAAGAGATTTGATATGGGGAGAGACTTGATGTTTGAGATAGCACTGAGCCAGGGGGAGCAAAGTACCAAGAGGAGCATAAAAGAAGGTCAAGTTTTAGTAAAAGGATAAGGGTTGCCATCAATGAAAAAGGGAGAGATTGTTGGACATTTTGAGTCCTCTAAGTCAAAGTTTTGATTCATGTCACCTGATAGAGTTATCACTCATCTAAAGGAATTCGAAAAGAAATAAAGTCGCCCAAGTCATCTAGGAAAAAGCTTTATTAGTGCAAAAGTGAAAGGAAAAAGGCTCCATAATATTTTCATATTATTGGGAGTACATGTTAGGTGATTGGTTTATAAAAACCCAAGATGGGTTATTGCAAAGGTTAAAAATGTAAGGTTTAATTATTATTTTTAAATAACCTAAGGGTTTTAAAAATAATAATTAATTAACAAAGGTTTAAAAAAAAAAAAACTTATGCTTTCAATTTTTGAGTGCCAACGTTATGAAAGGACGACAAAACTTTATTTATTTAAAGCCCCCTTCGAAACATTAAAATCATCCTCGCAATATTTCATGAGAGAAGGGCATGCAAAATAAAATCTCGTGCAAAATATTTTCACGATTTCAAGGCAGCTAAAAAAGGGCTTGTGTTAAGGTTTCGATCGCATAGGCGGGTGTGGCCTAGTGGCTTGTATTCTATGTGAATAGTAGAAGGTCATGCATTTGAATCATGTTGAGGAGGCTGGCAGAGTTGTAAAGCACGTGACGCGCATTTTTGATATTTTAAAGAGCGACGAAGGATTTTGTATTAATTCCTACCCTTTGAGGCACGTGAGGGCTTGTGGCCCAATGGTGGCTTGACCATGGGCAAGACATTGGTAGAGGAAGCATCTGGGGATCAAATCCTATCAATGAAAAAGCAATTGGATTTAATTTTTGATGTTGTTTAATATTTTAATTTTTGCCAAGGTTGGCTAAGGAGAAATAAGGATATGGTATGCCCTAGGAAAGACAGATATTTCTGCTGATTTTCTTTTTGGAAGTATATCATATTATATATAATTCGAAAGCTCTTTTCGAGAGCGATTTTTTAGATTGCTTAGAGGGAGAAATAAGGTGTGTGCAAGGATATATTTATGGTTTTTTCAAGGGGTTTCAAAAGTGAGTTTGATTCATTCTTTTGAGGGTTTATTTCTTGCATAAGAGGATATGGTGCATTTTATTGAGTAGGAGTAATAAGGTGTTATTGAGATATTATTTTTATTATTGTGTTATTACTCAAGACCTCTAACCCTTGTTGATATTGTAAAAAGAAAATGTGTTGAGTGTGGCAATTTTAGTGGACAACTCATAAGGCATAAAAAAGGTATGGGTAATATTCTAAATTGACTTATTTGGGTGATTGATTTTTGAAAATATATTTGGAGATAAAAGGATTTATTGTGGTTTCTTTTTGAGGATTTGTTGGTTTAATGCTTCAATATTTTCTAGTTTGAGAGTTGTGATTAAACCTTGTTTTATAAGCATTGTTGTTGAATCCAATTGGTCATGCAAAGAAATTGAACTTGAGTTAAGATTATGAGTATCATTGGTATGTGAGATTTATTGTTGAGCATTGTTGGAAAAATTTTGAGTTGGTTGATACATGCTTGGACTAGGGTTTGTGGAAAGGATTATTCCTTAAGGTGATTGGTTGAGTAGAGTTGATTGAGCCTAGTCAAGTAATTGTGTGAAGTGGTTGTTCAAGTTCCATGAAACAAACTATTCTATATTCTTATTTGAATTGAGATTGAGATTTGAGAATAGAACATATAGATTCTCTAACAATTCTCTTTATGCTTATATGAGATTGATTTGAGTTGAGATTGGGATTTGAGTATAGAACATATTGAGTCTCTAACAATTCTCTTTATGCTTCTATGATATTGAGATTGAGTTGATATTGGGATTTGAGTATAGAACATATTGAGTCTCTAAAAATTCTCTTTATGCTTCTATGATATTGATTTGAGTTGAGATTGGTATTTGAGTATAGAACATATTGAGTCTCTAACAATTCTCTTTATGCTTCTATGAGATTGAGATTGAGTTGAGATTGGAATTTGAGTATAGAACATATTGAGTCTCTAAAAATTCTCTTTATGCTTCTATGATATTGAGTTGAGATATTTATTGAGCATTGAGTATATAACATATTTATTCTCTAACAATTCTCTTTATGATTCTATGAGATTGGACAAGTTCTATGTGAGCTTGTTAAACTGATTTGAGGTAAGTCTTTGAGAAGGCTTGTGAACTAATTTTGTGTAAGATTTTGTGGAAGCTTGCTATGCAGATTTGAGGAAGTCCTAGAGAGGACTTATTGAGTAGATTTGGACAAGTCCTAGAGAGGACTTATTGAGTAGATTTGGACAAGTCCTAGAGAGGACTTATTGAGCAGATTTGGACAAGTCCTAGAGAGGACTTGTTGAGTAGATTTGAGCAGGTTCTGTGTGGACCTGTTGATCATATTTGAGCAAGTTCTTTGTGGACCTGTTGATAATATTTTACCAGGTTCTATGTGGACCTATTAAGCAGATTTGAGCAGGTTTTGTGTGGACCTGTTGAGCAGATTTGAGCAAGTTCTATGTGGACCTATTTAGCAGATTTGAGAAGGTTCTGTGTGAAACTATTGAGCATATTTGTGCTAGACTAAATGAATTATGTTTTTTGTAAATTTGAGTGGAATTGTGCTAGAATGAATGAACTGTGTTTAGTGTAAGAGATTGAGTAGAGTTTTGCTATACTGAATGAACTATGTTTAGTACAAGATATTAAGCAGAGCTATGCTAGACCGACTAGACTATGTTTAGTATAGTATTGAGACAGAGCTTTGGAGGTGACAAAGTATAGAGGACAGAGTCTCAATGGATAGAGATCCACCAGCCAGTACAATTTAAAATGGATGTGAGTGAGGAGTTTTAAAGTGGAGAGAGATCCACCAGTAAGTACAGTAGAGAGATATAGGGTCTTCTAGAAGATCACTAGCTAGAGAAAAATGGGAAAGAATTCTCCTATGAAAGAGATCCACGAACTTGAGATTTAGGGGATCAAAATCTCCTTTAGACAGAGGTCCATAAACATTGTAATTGGTAAGGATTCCCATGAGATTATTTGAGAAATATTTAGAAGAAATATTTTCTCTATGGAGGTAGCCCACATTGGGTGAACCACATTAAAATTGGTGTCTCTATTCTGTGTGATGATTTGTGCATTTCTTTATTTATTGCTATTAATATCACCATTAATTATATTGATTAATACTATTTGGGAAAGAAAAGTAAAAAGTGGTATTATATTTTTCACCCCCCCTCTCAGTATAGGCTTGTGTTATTCAACCTCTTCCTTTGTTTGATGGAGCTTGATATGAGATGAATCCATTAGTACCTTGAGATCTTGAAGCAATGCTTTTTAATGCTTGAGTGGAGTTTTTGGGCTACTATAATGGTGCTCCTTGGATGTACGTCCTTCAACCTGTTCTACCTTAATTTTAGTAGATGCTATTGCCTTTTGATTTAATGCTTCTCCTTGCTTTGTTTGCTTTTAGGTTTGGCTATCCATAACATAGTAAATGTGATCCTTTTGAGTGGCTTTATTCCCTTGCATGGAGAATGCTTTTGCACGGTTTCCTTAGAATATTTTTCTCCTTGTAAAGAGTGTGCCTCTTTGGCATAGAATTTCTATCCTCTTTATAACGTAGAGTAGATTATATTAGAGAAAAAAAAATGTAAATACTTTGTATATAAGATGCATTTTTGTACCTCCTTTTGCAATCTGATTTTCTTGGTTGTATGGCAATTTTTTGAAATAGGCAATGGTAGATTTCATGTTATATTTTTTGCTAGAAAAATCTCTCTATTGCTTGGTAAATTTGGTAATAAACCCAAGCTATTAACCATTTAGATAGAATCTCTTTCTTGTAGAAGTAATTTTTGCAAGTTTTTTATAAATAGCCTTTAGTGCACTTTGAATCTGAGACACATAATGTCTCGATTTGAATCTTCTATTGCTATTTTTGATAGTGGATTTTGTTTTCCACTCCTTGGAGGAATATTATCTATTTTTTTGGCTTATTTGGGACACAATATGTTGTAGGTTTTTTGAACTAATATTTTCTTTATACACTTTGATAATCTACTATATTTTGTGCTCTTGATTCTTTAATCAACAAACACAAACTAGCATTTTTTTAGAGTAATTAGTGTAGTGAAAATGATATTTATAATAAAAATTTAATGCACTAAAAATATCACATTATCACTCCAATAAAATCTCAAAATAATTTTAGATGCACTTAATAATCTCTACAACTTTTAAGAGTAATTTGTAATGAACCCTTAATAAGTATTCTGTAAATTTTTACTACAATCAATATTGTAGGATACAATATTCTTGCTTTATGGATAGAAAATAGGTAGATGATAATTTATTTCTCTTGAAAATATCCAAATCCTATTAATTGTGCAAATAATACTTAAGAGGAATTCTTTATTTTTACACTTGAATACTATAATGTAATCTATTCTTCTATAAATTTTAATCCAAATACGGTGCTTAATGGAATTTGAAAATGAACCCTGATTTGAAGTTCAACTAATTGCACCCTAGTTTCTTACCTTTAATGGCTTCTATAGATGATGTAGAACTTGGTTTTTGGATTCACCAAGTTGTTGCTTTGTAGTGTATGGATATGCAACTTATTTGTTGGTTGTCCCAAACAACTTTTTCCTTCACCAATCTCTAGCCTCAAAATTTCTATCTTGAGCCTTGGATTCGGTGGCTTAATCCTTCCAGTGATATTCTACTTTCTGGTATAGATTCAAAGAACTCCTTTCTCTAAACTATACCTTCTTATTGTGAGAGGTGATATCCAAACCTTCTAGATTTGGTAGGCTTATTTTGTTTGAGTATTCCTTCAATATTATTGTCAAACTCTGACTTCAAACAAGATCTTCTTCTTCTCAAGATTCTAATTTTCTTGAGGTCTTCACTAGAATATTCTTTTGGAATTTGCAACTCCTTGTCAAATTCTTCTTATTGGATTTGGCACTCCTTGCCAAATTCTTCTTCTCATATTTGACACTCCTTGCCAAAATTTTCTTCTCAAATTTGACACTCATTGCTGAATTCTTCTTATTGAATTTGGCACTCCTTGTCAAATTCTTCTTCTCTTGGTCTTGTTTTCAGATGACAATAGTTATTCCAAGTCCTTCACTATAAGGAAATTTTCCTTAGTAGTGGAATTCTCCAATGAGTTCTCCTGGGAACTCTTTTGATGATGATTTTTTTTAACTCTACAACAAGGCTCTCCAAACCTTCTTCTTTTTCCTCCTTGAGACTTCTCCAAGGTATTCTATCTTGCAACTTCTCTAGTCTTCCACCTAAGAAATTTTCTTCAACATTCTACTTATGGATGAGATCTTCTTGGATCTCTATTTTTGTTGCTTCTGGATTCTAGAGTAGGACTTCATTGGTCCTTTCTCTTTCTTCCTAAAATGGAAGTTCTTCAATGAGATATGCTTTGGATCTCTTCAGCTTCTTCTAAAAGAATTATTTAATTAGTAAAGGATATCACCAATATCCTATTTATTGGAATCTTCTTAGGAGTCTTCTTCAAGAACCTTTTTTTAGAGTTTTCTTCTAAATTCAAGAGTCTATATTTTGAATTAGGATATCTTCTTTAAATTTTTTCTTCAGGATTAAGGTTTTTATGGCCTTTGTCATTTTCTAGGCTTCTCTTGCCTATTCTTTTTCTAGTATTCTCTAGTTTATTCTTCTACTACACTTTTTAGGTATTAATATTGAATGGAGATCACCAATTCCTCTCTCCTCATTGACTCAATGTCTAGAGTCTCTTCTTCCTTGATTTTGCAATAAGGCTACTAGGGATTTTTCTTTACCTCTACAATTTGTAGGATTGCAGCTCTTGTAATGGGATCTTCCTCGAGGTATTTGAAATATTTAGTCTTCTACATTGTTGTTGCAAGTGCTGGAATTAATCTTAAAGATTTTCTTCCTAATTCTCTTGTAGGAAGCTTCCCAACATTTTCTTGAATCTCCTTTTCCTAAAATAAGTTTTTAAAAATTAAAACGGAAGAATCTATAATTCTAGAGATAATAATCTTCATTAGTTGATTTGTCAAACTAGTGGCTTGAATGCTAAGTCCTAGTCTTCATGAGTTTTTCTGCAACTCAGTGGAAAGACTTTATCCAAATATAATCTTAGGTTTTCTACAACTTAGATTTATTTTAGTCTTCACTTTCCAAATCCTGTTGACTACTATGATAATTTCTATCAACTAATCCTAATGGTACCTTTTGCATATAATGGAAAATATGTAGGCAATAGTAGTAATGGTGACTCTCCCTATTCCTCTTGACCTACTAAAATTATCTTATGATGGATGTAGGTCCTTCTATCTCGAAGCACCATGGATATTATACCACTATTAGATTTTGAAGATGTATGTTGCGGAGAGATATAATAAGGTCCTAATGAAATACAAAAAATGTGAAAGAAAGTGAAGCAACAATATGAATGAAATATTCTATAAATATAAATGATGAAATTAAAATGTAGTATGGATGAAATGGACACTCCATTACTATGAGCTAAAGAGCTACATGGTACTCCATATGGGATCACCACTATCTGCTACACTACACTAGATGAGAACTTAACTTCCTATCGCCTTAATAATTTAATTTACCACTATGACGCCCTTTATATAGGAAGATAGATTCATTTGCCAACACTCTACCTAGTTGTACAAGGGGACACCTTGCACATTACAACTTGCATATTGCCACTTGTGCATTTATTACATTGCATGAAGTAACTAGATAAATTTCCCTTAAAGTAATATCCTATCCTAAATATGTATCCAAGGTGGTATATTTACATGATCAAAATTATGTAATATACTCTAACTCTAGCATATTTCCTAATGAAATGATTGTCTTATTTGAGAGACCTAACAATTTCGATTGGAAGGAGTACCGCCACTCTACGTTGGCCCATTGCATTTTGATATCTAGTGCTTGATAACAAATTGATCTCCTCATGCTTTTCTAATTTAAATTAGGGTTGCATAATTTTTTGTACTCATTCCTCTTCAGTAAATCTCATCAGGATTCCCAATCATCAATGCATTAATTTTACACATTGCATTTATTATGTTACCCTCTAATGATTTTGAGGTATTTACATTGGATTGAGTGTTGAGAATTGTTACTCAAGCAACTGGCCAAGAGATATGTCAATTTCTTCAATGATTCTTCAGATCTATCACCTGATGACTCAATAGATATACAATAGGAGAGTGTGCAGCCCAAGGCAGCAAATAAGCCAACCACCTAGTACCTTTTGATCATTTATATCAGGTATGATTATTCTCTTAAGTCCATGGTAAAATTTGTACTTTATACACAATTTATAGGTGTCCTATCTACACATATATAAGTAAGATTTCACTTGTCCTAAGCATCATGCTTGAGATGCAGATCATCTACTAAGGTGGATAGTAAATGGCCCTTTAGTTTGTGCAACTAAAGGATGGTTGACATTTTTTTTGTTCTATCATGTAAGGGTCGGACCATATAGGATTAAATCCTTGGTATATCCCTTGTTTTTCTCTATCCAAGTCCCATTTGAGCACCAAATCATCCTCCAATGCTATTTCCATATTTAAATGGTGCAATCCTTTCGGGATGATATCTTTGGTAACATTGATGCCAAAAAAAATTACTTTAGTGATATAACCTTTCCCTCATGAACCTGAGAGCATGACAATATCTTCAAAGCTCTTTCAATTATTATTCTATTAGCCCACAAGGATAGATTTTGTAGCCAATAACAACTCTCAAGATCATTCTCAATATTACCCTTGATTATCTTTAGAATAATTTTGTAGGTGGATTCGATTGAAAGTTGTAGCTCTCTTTGAGGATATTGAAAAATATTCCATCATATTATGGATTACCTTACCAGGTCTAAATTTTTTGCTTTTATAGGAGGTTTGACATTGTGTGAGACTATAGTGGCTATCTAGAATCTAGGGATTAGAGATTTAAGAAATTTAATTACTGTATCTTGCTTAGGATACTTGGTTGCTTCTTTTTTCATCAGGCTCTTAATTTTGAAATTATCTAGCCTCTCTTTCTATCGAAATAGCTTCACATATGGTAACCGCTCCATAGTGTGTTGGATTGTGTCTTCAATGTATACGTTAGGAACATCATATATCTAGGTTATAATATTATTGAATTCCTTGCATAACTCTAAATTTTGGTTGAACTCTTATTCTAAACAGTGTACACCAATGTTGATATTTTTTCTAGGTCTAATTCACACCTCTTTATAGCTATTACTATCAACCTTGACCCCATGAGAATTCAGTATATCATTGTTGTCAAATTGATTCTCACAATATGTGCATACTTTGGGTATATGAACACTTTTGATTTGCATTATTTCTTTCTATTCACCATCCTACTCTTCTTCTTCTTCCAACAGATGAGCATTCCCTATTTGATTTTGGTTAGGAATTTCACCTACTAAAGTTGTGCTTTCAGCAACTTTCGACCTTATGATTAAGTGCCTATCCATATTTCAATAATGGTATTGAAATATTCCATGGAGAACTATTCTTCTAGTTTTGGTTCATTCAATTTTTCTTCCATCAAGTTTATTTCTTCAGTGATCAAGTTCACTGCATCCATTTGCAACTCTTCCCTGTGCCTCTCAATGTGAAATGAAGATGGTATTTCTGAATGTATCTTGACTATTTGGTATTTTAAATGGATATCCATATGGTAGTAGTCTATGGACAAGTAACCACTTAATTTAGTAATAAATTATCTTGATAGACACATTCCAAAATAAGGTTCCAAGTCTACTACCATAATTTCTTGAATAACAGTGATTTGGAGCATTTGGTGCAATTTGATTAGGACATCCTTGATTACTCCAACTATGTTTACTAGTGTTCCATACAATTTTAGCACTGTGTGGTTGCTTATAGTGTATTCCATACCCATTATCTCACAAACTACTTTTGGCATGATGGTAGTGGCTACTCTGGAATCAATCATGCAATTATTTACTACCCACCCTTCCATTTGTAAGGACAAATAAAAATGAGGTGTCGGTTCTTTCTAGTTATTGATGTGGGGTGTCCCTAAGATATATTCTATTTTTTCAACCATTTTCATTGAATCTTGATGGATTCAAGATATGCTTACACAAGATCTACCTATCCCAGGATGAGGAGAGCATCATACATACTAATTTTGGATGGTGTTTTCTTCAGTTCTTCTACAATGTTGAAGCTGAAAGACTTTGGTTGTTTCCTCACCTTCTTAATAGATTCCTCATATTTATCTTTGTAATCTTGGACCACTTCAATCCTATAGCATTTGGTAATGGAAGAATACCTTAGTATCTCTTTAGCACATTCCCTTCCTTCAACCTCCTTGGCTCCTTTTTGTTGTTGTTGAATTATCTCTTGGACTGGGGTAGGTAGAGGTATATCCTTCTTTGGAATATCTTTTGGTTTGGAATGTGTAGACACCAAAACCTAGCCACTTTTTATCCATCCATGGTTTCCCACCATATTTATCCATTATTTATATATATTTGTTTAATATATATTTAAATAATAATATTTTATATATTTTATTTATATATTTAATAAATATATATTTATATGAATTAATCCCAACCATCCATCATGATTTAATCCTAGCCACTCCTTTGCCTTGATCCATGCCTTATGCCTATATTTAATCTCTACCCTTCGTCATGTTTTAATCTTGACCACACAAATTGTGTCATTGAAACCCTAATGTGACCTATGAGATATTATAAAGAGGATTCATTTCGATGACTCAACCCCTAACAAGTTTTCTCTAAGTTTACCAAGAATTTTGGATCCTAATTTTTTCCAAGTCCAAGATTCCTTCCTCCCTTAAAATCCTTGCCCTCGTTATCACATTCATAACCATTAACCTCGCCTAACCAGATATGATTTTATAGATTATTTTCCATTTCTCAAGTGCCCTTAGGTGTTTCCTATTACCGTCGAACACCTTTGGATGCTTCATTCTACCACTGAGTGCCTTTGGGCACCTTCCCTCATCATTAAGCACCTCTAGCCACCTTCTACCTTTGCCCCGCACCTACGAGTGTCTCAAACCCTAGTTATGCAATCCAATGAACCCTTGGGTGTTGCTAGAGCATCTACATACATGTTTCTTGCAATGATGAATGATAAATTAGAAAGTAAAAATTTCATAGGGTAAATCTTCTATTATTATATATATTTCATTATTTCTATATTTACATGTAGTTTTATCATTTGATAGCTAGGATTTTACTAATTTCTAAGGGTCTCACACAATGGATCCCTTATAGTTATTACTAACTCTCTTTGTTGTATGTGTAGATATAGATATATATAGGCATTGAGCAACTGTTTAAGCTGGAGTGATCCAACCAATGGATATTTGAATCCCACTCACTTTTGTTTGGAGAAAAGACATGCTTTGAAGACACCACAAGTATTGCTAGCTAGGATTTTGGAGAACCCTAGCATATTGTATTCATTTGTATCAAAATAATAAATAGTACAAACCCTATTTGGGGTACATTTGATTGTATTGAGATCCACCCGACATAATAATATAAAATTCATTCTTTATGCAATCTCTTGTATCATTGTTTATTCATTTTCTTATATATATATATATATATATATATATATATATATATATATATATATATATATATATATATATATATATATATATATATATATATATATATATTATTTGTGGAAAACATCCCAAAAGGGATGCCACTTTCGGGTAAGACCCAAGGAGGCAGGGGTATCCATTCCGCCAAAAATGCCCAGGACTCGGACCTGGCCTACCACCTTTGACACACTCAAGGAGCAAACAAACACACAAACCCAATTAAAAATAAGCAAATAACAACAAAAATAATAAAATAAAATAAAAAACATGCTCCTTGAGTGTGTCAAAAACAAAAGCACAACCAAACACACACAATAAGATAAAAGAAACCACAACACAAACCACATAGAAAAACACAAGAAACACATAACAAAACACAAACAAGACAAAAACAACAGAACACTACAAAGACATAACCCAAAAAAAAAACAAGAAAAATAAACACAACCAAAACCTAAAAAATTAAAAAATAAAACAAAAATAAAAATAAAAAACAACCAACAACAGACAATAAAAAAAAAACAAAAAATATAGAAAACACTCACCCATAAAAACACGAAATAACACAAACAAAGAGAAACCCAAGAACAAGAACGAAAAAAAACACAAGAACAATAACAAAAAACATAAAAAAAAAACAAAACAACAAAAACACAAGAACAACAAAAAACAACACAAAGAACACAAAAACAAAACAAAATAAAAAAACCCACCCACCTTAAAAAACTAAACAAAAAAAACAAAAAGGAAAAAAGAAATAAAAAATGAACAAAACAAAGACCTATCTAGACCAGAAGACTATTAAGGCAAGAATCAACAGAGGAAACAAAATAAAGAATAGAATGAGCTAGGGAACTAAAAAAAAACTGAATGAACCAAAGAGAAGCAAAAAAAAAAAACAAGAAGAAACTAGGTACCTTCAGAACTGGAGCCATCCAAAGAAATGATAGAAAGAAGAGCTTCCCTAATTTGAGAAGCCCACCATATAGGAGGGTGGCCATAACAAGTAAGATCACCTTTGTCCAAAGCCCAATTAGCTAAAGCATCAACACTCTTGTTTTGATCTCCGACCACATGATTGTAATCAACTTTCAAAAATCCCATCTGGATTAAACGAATCTTCTCAATAATTCTTTTTATTCTCCAATCCACCTTATGATTCTTAGAAGGATTCTTCAAGAGATTAATCATAAGTTGAGAGTCAGACTCAACTATCACCTTTTCCCATCCAACCTTAGTAGCCTCCTGAAGACCTCTGAGGATACCATACCCCTCAGCAAGGTTATTGGAAAGAATACCCAAATTCTTAGCAAAAGTAAAAACCAGGGAGCCATCTGAAAGTCTACCAATTCCTCCCACACTGGCTTTTCCAGGGTTCCCTCTAGAGGCTCCATCAGTATTGACTTTTCCAAAATCCTTAGGAGGAGGTTGCCAATTTCTATTCCTATCCAATTTACTAATACTCACATTCCCTTTAAGATGGTTGCCCTTAGAAGGTTTAATATTCAATCTTTGCATCACTTGATCCCATATTTGGTGGGAGTTTTGGGGGTGATTAAGGAGATGATGGACTGATTCAACTAAGTTGGCTATGGTCTTTTGCCAAATATAGTGAATATCCTTACTATCTTGATTAAAAATTTGGTTGTTCCTTTCATTCCAAATATTCCAAAGAAGAATGGTAGAACCCATCCAAACTAACTGCCTAATAAAATGATCAACACCCTCTTGATTAGGCCAATCCCTCCAAAGTTGTTCAAAAGTAAAAAAATTGGACCACTTGTAAGCCAAGTAAAGTGGCCATTCTCCTCCATAGCTCAGAGGCTAAAGTACACTCAATAAAAATATGGTTGATATTTTCTACATTCTCTTCACACATTTCACATCTAAAAGGGCCATGAAAACCATGCTTCATAAGTTGCTCACCAGTAAGCACCCTACGATGCAATAAAAGCCAATTAAAGAACCTCACCTTAGGCCAGAGCTTTTGAGCCCACAATTGAGAAAATATGTCAGAAGAATGGTTGGGATTATTATGGCATAAGGTCAAATAACCTTGAGCAACTGAATACTCACCCTTAGTAGTGTTGTTCCATCCAAAACAATCTTTTTCATGGGACCAAGAGAGGGATCTCATATGAAGGATGCCTTGGATATCTTGTCTTTGCCTTTCTGGGATTTGAATAGGCCAGTCCTCAATAGGGATCCAATATCTACCAACCTTTGAATTACCAGTATGGTACCGACAATAATTAGCCACCTTTATCCAATTAGCTCGGTGAAGCTCCTCCATCCAAGGCCTCCAATCGAGAAATTGAGTTATCAAAGGCTTGTGACCATCCCAAGAATCTGTCCAAAAATTTGCATGTTGACCATTATGAATGATCCAAAATAATTTTTTCTTTATCAAATCCTCACCAGTCTTAAGAACTACTAAAATGGGAGAACCTTTGGTAGGAAGTTGATAGCGAACAAGGTCTTCAGGACTTTTGTTCTCAGCATATTTAGCACGAAGATTATTGGCCCAAAGAGCATTGGGGTTATGCAACATCCTCCAATATAATTTAGCAGCTAAAGCTTTGTTGTTATTAATTGAAGACCGTAAACCTAACCCCCCTTCACTCTTAGGAAGACATAAAGTATCCCATTTCACCAAGGCCCATTTTCTTTTCTCCTTAGTACCACTCCAAAGGAAACGATGACTGATTTGATCCAATTCTCGAAGAACAACCTTTGGAATATTCAAAATGGAAGAAACATAAATAGGAATAGCTTGAAGGACTGATTTTACCAAGGTGATTCTACCCCCATAAGAAAGCCACTTGTTGGTCCACTTTCCAATTTTCTTCTTGACTTTGTCCAACAACCAATTCCAATATTTATTTTTCTGCCTTTGAATATTTATGGGAATACCTAAATAAGTGATTGGAAGAGAGGTCTTCTTATATCTTAGCTTATCCAAGACCATGGATTCCTGTCTAGCAGAGCGGTGAAAGAAAATAACTTTAGATTTGTCTTCATTGATCAACTGCCCGATAGCCTTAGAAAAATAGCTAATGATTTGCTTAATATTAGAAGCTTCCTTAACCGTAGCTTTACCTAAAATAGTAGAGTCATCCACAAATTGAAGATGAGAGATAGGTCTAGCTCCATGAGCAATGGTAACTCCCTCAAGGGTTTTGTTTTCCCTCTTTTTGGTTATAGTCCTACCCAAGCATTCAGCAAGAATGATGAATAAATAAGGGGATAGCGGGTCACCTTGCCTAATACCTCTAGAAGCTGGGAAAGACTGAGAAGGCCTGCCATTGATAAGAACTAAGTAGGAAACTGAAGAGATACATCCCATAATCCAATCCATCCAATCCTTAGAGAAACCAAATTGCCTCAAAACTTTGATAAGGAAGTGCCAATCCACTCTGTCATAAGCTTTGGATAAGTCTAACCGAATGAACATGGAAGGAGAATTTTGCATATCCATGGAATGGATGGCTTCCTGAGCAAGAACTATCTCATCTACTATTTGACGTCCTTCCACATAACCCCCTTGCTCTAGGGAAATAATCTTATGCAAAAGAGGCTTCAACCTTTACTGCCATGATTTTAGTAATGATTTTGAGAAGAACATTACATAAAGCAATAGGTCTAAAAGCTGAGATATGATCAACCTCTTGAGATTTTGGAACAAGAGTAATATAAGTTTTATTGATAACCTTCAAAATTTCTTTGGATTTCCTGGCTTCTTCCACCACCTCTAATAAATCAACATGAAGGATATCCCAGAACTCTTGGTAGAACTCAATAGGAAAACCATCAGGACCCGGGGTTTTCCCTTTTGCATTTTAAAAACTACTTGTTGAAGCTCATTGATAGTAACAGGAGCAGTTAAAATAGAGTTCTCCTCAGAAGTGATAAGATAAGGGATTGCTTGAAGAACATTATATTGTGAAGCTGAGTCAAGGGGAGTAGCAACAAAAATATTGGAAAAGTAATCAACAACAATAGAGTTCATGCCATCCCAAGTATAAACAACATCTCCAGAATCTGATTTTAAGGAAGAAATAAAGTTGTGAGATCTTCGAGCTAGAAGATATTTGTGGAAAAAAATTGTGTTTCGATCTCCTTCTTTGAGCCATTGAATTCTAGATTTTTGCTTCCATAAGATTTCTTCTCTTTTTTCCCATTCCTCTAAGCTGAGTTGTGAGTTTAATTTCATCTGCACTTCTCTTCTCTGTGAGGCCATCTAAATGGATTTTCTTATTCAAATTTTCAAGATGAGCAATAACTTCATGTTTTTTTTATGAACATCCCCAAACTCTTTCTAGTTCCAAGTCTTGATTTTGGATTTAATGTATTGCAATCTTTTGACAAAACAGAACATCTTAGTCCCATGCCTAGGTTTACCTTCCTTCCACCATTGTTGCACATGAGGTCTGAAGGAAATGTCTCTAAGCCACATTAATTGAAAACAAAAAGGAGAGAAACTCACATTGGTTTTCCACATTTCCACCATGATTGGCCAATGATCCGAACCAGCATTATTAAGAGTCTTCACTTTAGGAATGTGACCATGGATTAAGAAATTTTTAGAGAGCAAAAACCTATCCAATCTCTCCATTATACAAGCTAAGCCTTGCCTTCTGTTAGACAAATTCATAAGGCCATTATCTGGTTGGATATCCACAAGATGGAGGTTTGCAATATATTCGCTCATGAGGTCAGTGCTTTTGTCCAAATTTCTATTTCCCCCATTTTCTCATCCAGAGAGAGGATGGTATTGAAATCTCCTCCAATCAAGATCTAAGCTTTAGAAAAATGAGAGATAATGAGTAATATCCTTCCACTGTCTTCTTTTTTCCTCCAAAGAAGTCGGAGCATAAACAGTCATGCAGAGCATAATCTGGTTGGAATGTCTACTTTGAATAGCTATAGCCAACAAACCCCAACTGCCAACCATATGGTGAATAACTACCTCTTTTGGATCCCAAAGACAAGCAATGCCACCCGAAGTCCCTTGGGAATTGAGGGAAACCACTTTTCTAGCTGGCCAAATTTTACTGGCAATTAAGTCCATATCCTCCATTGACATCTTAGTTTCTTGAAGGAAAACAAGATGTGGATGATTTACCTGAATCATTCTTCTAATTTCATTTTTTTCTGTTATATATTTGATGTTGCATTTTTATCTTCATAAATTGTTATCACAGTGGGATCCCCTAATGGTTTCTTAATTTTATTTATCTTGTGATCTAACTTGTTTTTTTATTTTATCTTGTAGGTTTTCAAAAGCACGAATCACATGATTTTCACAAAATTTGGATTTTTGGAACAACATAGAAGTTTCTAAAGATGCACAGAAGCCCTACGACATTCATGGGTCATTTAGGAAATGCCCAGGTGGATTTCACAGGTGTTACAGGTGCCCAAGTGAATTTTGTGGAGAAGAGGAAAATACGTAGGCTTCTTTGTAAGATTACCTAGAAACCCTAGTCTCTATTTTATGCATTTTTACATCTTACATTTTTTTCTGTTTTCTTTTAGATATTGGATTAAAAAGAATATAATAATAATATATCTATTAGAAACAATAATTCTAGTGTGCATTTAGGCATCAAAGTAGTTGTTGCATATAGTTGCATTTACACATAACACATTTATATTTTAAAAGAATTCATGCTTTCTGGTGTGATGCATCTTTTGTCTATATATGAAATATTAAGAGCATAAAGTAGTGTGCATCCTAGGGTTAGAAATTTATATTTTTATTAATCTAAGTAGGAACAACATTTGTAATACCAAAATTACCCCCTCATTTGGTGACTCAAGGTGGAGGAGTAGATGAACCCTCCTCTATTTTAGAGAAATGTTTTAAGCGATGTACTCTACCTCCTTTGGGAAAATTGGTATTTTGATGTTGGATTATGATTTAGATTGATGAAAGTAGTTATTTTTTGATATTGTATGAGCGTAATAGAAAACTGAATCTTTTAAAAGAAATATCACACACTGCACAGGGCAATTAAAAATGGTTGGATTTCATCACCAACCATTGCTTGAGATTTGGTTATGGTGGGTTTCATATCCATCCACCAATATCTACCCCTAGACACCATAGGTTACCCCCAAGTAAACTTGCTGAATTTCATCACTAGTAAGAATCTCGTTACCCATTCCTAGCCATAGTGTTCACCCATTGTAATTTCATATTAGTACATTCAAACACACAGAATCCAAAAAAAAAAATGAAATAAATGAAATAATAGGAGATAATTAATGAATGAAGTAAGACACAATTTTTTAAACATAGCATTGATTGTCTTCATTTGATTTCTATGAATTTTTATTTTTGCATTTTCTTTTACAACACATTTTACATTTGGTTTAAGTTTCGTATATTCTTAATAAGCAATCAGAAAAAATCTTAAAACCAAAATAATAAATCTATGAACTATTCATCTTCATTTCCTACTATTTTTATGGAAAATCCTATTAGTATGGTTCAAACAGATTGCACATATTTATCTGTGGATCCATCATATGATGTGTAGGCTACTGATGTCTTGCATACCTCCACATATCTTCCATAAACCAAATCATTCTCACCCACAATTGACCATAATATTACCTACAAATACATGGCCCAAGTAGAGGCTTTCTACAGATCGGATAATTATGTCTTGTAGCCCATCCATAATGTCCCAGATCAATATCCTTCTTTACAGTAGGAACTTATTCCCTCCCAGCCATCCAACTTCACTTAGGTTTACACAAACCCTCTCTTGGATGCATCAATTACATCTTCCCACTATTTCTCCATTCCCCAATTATCATGTGCTCCTATAACTTCATACACATTTATCTATACCAACCCCTAGTATGAAGCATAGGCCAATACTACTTAACAAGTGCCCATTTCCTCTAGTCAAGTTGCAATTCCCATTGCCACTTATCCCCCAACCACATAAAATATTCCATCTTCCTCCATGCCCTCCAATTATGATATGGAAATTCATGAAGCATGGGAGCATTTGAAAAAATTTCTTAAGAAGCTATCAGAATTCTCAATAGTGAGTTCAGGTGAATCCTAAGCCTCAACCAATTTCAACTTAGCCCACATTCATCACACAAAGTCCATCTTGCGTACCACAATATTATGTGGTTTCCATTCCAACACCACCATCAACCCACACCCATACCATTTCAATAAATCATCATATTCATAGCCCCCACACATCATCTCCTTTTCCTCATTCATAATTATTTCTTCACCAACCTCATCATCATAAATTTCAATCCATGCTTCCCAATTCATCACATCACCAACAACACACTCAATATCATCCATTCATCAATCCATCCACCACATCTCAATACACTCAACAAGCAAACTAGGGCTTACAATCAAATTATCAACACACTTTTATTTTACAACAAATTTTAACTCGACTTACTAACATTGAGTTAGAGTTTATTCATCAATTTCATCATTATCCATCTCAACAATCACAGTAGTTGCAAAATCTAGTTCCACAATCCATATCTTAGGTTATGATACCTATACCACAAATTCAACATCCAACATAACCAGATAAACGGACCAAGCATCCTACAAAGCCCCATCGAGACTACATAGTGCTTTCAAAATCTTATTCAACCATTTTTTGAAGGCTTTATGAAGCACAAGATATTTCACTTCCATAAATTAAATCAAGAGACCCAACCAAATGATGCAAACACTTTAAGGAGCACTTATTCTATCCCTACCATCAACAAATGGGCCATGACATCAATAACTATCATGTATTTAAATATGTTGTCCAAGATCTTATTGATATGAAAGTCTTTCCCATAAACGATCCATCCAACTCATCTAATTAGGACATTGGTACCAACTCAATCATCAAGCATATTGAGGATTCTCAGGATATCACATCCTCCCAATAACTCATAGAATAAATCATCAAACAAATTGAGTATGTTTAAGGTATCATACCTTCCTAAAAAAAAAAAGGATCCAAAGATACCAAATCCCTTTGGTAAAATATAAATTTTAAAAATATCCAAAGGTATGAAATCCCTTTGATCAAATGTCAATTTCAAAAAGTTCCAAAGATACCTAACACCTTTGGTCACATCTCAATTTCAAAAAAAAAATTATCTTAAGGTACCAAATCCCTTTGGTCACATCTCAATTTCAAAAAAAATCCAAAGGTACCAAAATTCAAAAGGCTCCAAAGGCACTTAACACCTTTGGTCACACATCAAATCAAAGGTATTTTCATATATACATATTTCTTGTTGTTATCTGAGTTCACAAGGTTCAAGGAGCACATTAGCTTACCAGTCTAAGGGGAGTAAAAGAACCCAAGCCACTGAACATTATACACTTAAAAGTGTTCCATGCCTAATGTGATATATATATATGTATATACATGGCTATTACAAAAAAATAATATTACATTTCATACATTTCATTTCACACATTGCATTGCATAAATTACATTACACACATTTCTTTTACACAAATTTCATTTCATACATTGCATTTCACAAATTATATTTCATACATTGCATTCACAACCACATTTCACATTTCATATTAGAAATCATTTATTCAATTCAAGATATTAATTGGTTCAATAACATCATTTTGCCTTAATCAAGGGCACCTTCATATCATCCATTATAGTACATCATTCCATAAAGATAAATTGTCATTAGAAAAAGTCACATGTCCATAATTCCTAGGTTTTTTCGGTCACTTAGCCACTCTTAGTGTTTTAAGCAACCTCCAAATACATGTCGAGTTTTATTTAGGACCAAGACACAATATTAACTAATAAATATTGAGTTTTGGAAATTGACTCCAAAACATTCTTGAACCAAACACAATCACACATCTTAAAAACATCTTGTGTCAAAGAGGGAAAATACCATACCTGGGTTGTACCTCAAAGTGAACAAGGTATTCCTTGCTTTTCCCATCATGCAACATAGTCCGCAAAAATAGTGGTTTTCACCACTATCACAATTCCAAAAATAAAATAAAAAAGAAGGAAAATATCCCTAAAAACTCTAAATATTTTACATCACACACCACTGATCATTGGGTTGTAAGGATCATACTACATTTCCATTCATATAGTTAGGTAGTCATCCCCAAGACATAAGAGATCAAATCCTTGGACTATGGATTTACCCTCAACTGGAGCTATAGACGCTTGACTAGAAGTGGAGTACACTCATGCATTGTAACACATCTCTTTTAAAGAGACCTCTGATCATACATAAGGACAAGCTAAATTTTTGGTATCATCCATAATAGGTCACACTCAATTTACTCAATATGAGTTAATGAACTCACTTGTACACACATTAGTTCTTGATTGCCATGATTCATTACCATGCACATGATTCGATAAATAAATTCATTGCACACACATTTTATCCTAGAGTAATTAGGTATTTTTATTGAGTTTGTTTGATGCCACTAGTATGTTTGAGTCTCTAACAGTCAGTTTTCAACATCAAAATCCAAATCTTCTTCCATATCTTCTTCCATGTCAACATCCATGTTAGTTCATGAGTCTTTCACCCCACATACCACCAATTTTGGTTCCCATGATTAACAAAAATGCTAAACATGGCCAATAAAAATTGAAACTATGAATGATCATTAGAACATTTGCATCCATACACATTACCATTGCATTAATCATCCATATACATTTGCATCCACAAAAGCATTTCCACAATAAGCATTCACATAAAAGCATAACACAAAAGTAAAATCCATGTATATATATATATGTAGACACCAAATCGCAGCCACTAAACCTCCATCCTAACCATCCCACCACCCACTTGTCTTCCATTCCACCTTCCCACCAATTATTTGGCCCAAATCCACCTTCCCGCCATTTCCTAGCCTAATTGGGGTTATTTTAATATTATTTTATAATATTTTATATTTTATATAATATTTTATTATATTTTAATATATTTATTATAAAATATATATAAATAAACTCAATTAACCTTAGCCGTCCGATTTCATTTAATCTCCACCATCCATTTTCATTAATCCATGTCACATTCAAAAAGTAATCTCAACCCTAGGATATGACTTAATCTTAGCCACACGATCAAAAGTGCAAGGCTAAAACCCTAAGAAAACCCTAGGTTGGATTATAAATAGGGTATTTTGCAAATGCCCAAACCCTGGAACCTAGAGATTAAGAGATATACTTGGAGAAGCATTTGTTGATGCCCTAGTGAAGCGAAGATAGAGAGAATTGAAGATCTGATGCCCTAGCTAAGCCAACAATACTTCTACCATTCTAGCCATCATCCATCCATCCTCGCTCACCGCCATAGCCGTATTCCATCCACCACCTCCATCACCATCCTTCCTGATCTATTTTTGTAGATCTGCCCTACCCTACGAGCGTTGTGCCGAGCTTGTGAAGCTCACTGCAGAGCTTGCCAAGCGCCCACTAGAGCTTGCCCTATCTGCAAGTGCACACTAGAGCTTGCCAAGCTTGCTATAGAGCCTGCCTAGCGCCTTCCAGAGCCTATGATAGTCCTAGGTGTGAACCAGAGCTTGCGAAGCTCACGTCAGAGCTTGCTATGACACTGAAATGAAGATCTGAATCTGCTACACCACGAAATCTGCAACAATGAAGCAAGGTATATTTAGTATTGTTTTATTTCATTTATTCGTTGGTTTGGCATGCATTTTAAATTGATTCTTAAGCTAGGGTTTTGTTAATGTCTGAGGGTCTCACACTGTGGAGCCCTCACAGGTATTATTGATGCTCTTGTGTTTTTTTTTACATGCAGATCTACGAATTCAACATATTCTTTGATGGTTGTTGAAGCTGGAGTGGCCCCACATTGGATATTCAAAGCCCACTCAACCTATTGGGATCAAGGACACACTCAGATCTGAAGACACTTCTGTTATATCTAACTAGGGTTTTGGAGAACCCTAGTTCCATTGTAAATTATTGTATCAAATATTTGCATTGGATACTGATTGTAACAAAGGAGTCTATTGGCCCCCCCATTGAATACATATTTCTTTTGTGCAATCTGTTTTGTCTCATTGCTTTATTTGATTCTACCATTTTATTTTCAAGTGTCATGTCTTTGCATCCACAAATGGTGATCACGGTGGGACCCCACAAGGGTTTCATAATTTGATAGATCTACCTTGCTAATTTTTTGTTGTTGCTATTGTTGCAGGTTTTTTAGAAAGCGTAAAAACTATCGCATTCATTGCTAGGGTTTCTGAAGCATTCTGCAATAGTTCTAGGGATCGTGCAGGCACCCTTCCATGCTTTGTAAGTGCTCTCCTACGCCTGAGTAGGTGCACAACTATGCCTAGCATTAATTTGAAGCAGAGCTGAGGCTTCCAAGTGAGTTACGTAACCCTAGTTTGCCATTCAACAATTTACGTATTTTGTTTCTTGTTGTTGTTTTTTCACTATTTCTGTGTTCACATTAAGAAATCAGGGAAAGAATTAGTAGTAAGTTACATCTAGGGTTTTTGTGTGATTTAGGATATAAAATATACTTCTTGTTCTGAAATTGCAAGTCTAGGTGATTTGTCTGCATTTTTGAGTGCATATAAAACACAAAAGCATCTTAGAGTTGCATTTTAGGGTTAAAAATTATTTCAAACTTGCATATCTAAATAGGAACAACATTTAGAAGCATAAAGTAATCCTGCCCTAGGCTGGCCCCTTTGGCAGAGAGGTGGACGAACCCTTCGGTGCTCTTGTGATTTTTATCACTTGTAGGCAGGGGTTTTAAGGGTGTACTCTGCGCTCTATCGATGAAATTTGCGTCTTTATGTTGGATTCTGATTTAGATTAGTGAGGTTGGTAATTTTTAATATTTTTTGCACACTATAAAGAACAAGGAACATAAAATTAATCAATCACACACTTGCACGCTGCACTTTTTAACAATAATAGTTGGATTTCATCACCAACTATTGCTTGAGGTTTGGTGACGATGGCTTTCATCTCCATCCATCAAATATCTGCCCCTAGACACCATAGGAATACCCTCGAGCAAACTTGTTGGAGGTCATTACCAACAAGAATCTCGTTGCCTTGGCCAACCATAGTTTTTACCTTTGTTTTTCATTAAACAAGATTAGGCTACACCGAAACACACAAACCCAACAATTTTAAAAGGAACTTCACATTAAAGGAAGAAAATAATTAATGAACCTGAGGTAAGCCACACAAGGTGAAACCTAGGATTGGTTGTTTTCTTTGCTTTATTTCTTTAGAAAGGAAATTGTTAATTTGTGTGATCTAGATTAATCTTGAATTTTTGGTTTAATTGCTTTATGGTGTTAACACGTCAACAAAAGAAGGTAATGAACCAAAATAATTTAATGGAAAATAATTCCCATGAGCCTGCTACTTCGGTAGCCCCATCCACTATGATTCAGACTACTTTGTTTGGATCATCCCATCCATCCCACTCTCAAGAGGAGTCCCATCCACTTAATGTGGAAGCCGCCACCACCTACATAGACATGGATAGAGTGCAGGCCATCTACAAGGCCTCTAACTATGTCATGGAGCCCCTTAGCCAAGATGATTTTGAAGAACCTGAATTGGCTACCACCTACCTTACCCAAGGATATCCTAATTCAAGATATGAATATGGTATGCCTTCCACCGCAAGCCAACCACCACAAAGCCCAAGTGTTCAAAACACTTACTTCACATCCACCTACACCAACCCCTTGTATGAGGAGCATGTCAATGCCACCTCGCAAGTCCCCAACCTTCAAGTTGTAACATCAAATGCAACTTGCACCATACCCATGACCTCTCATCTATCATCCACACCTCCATCATCACATTTAGCCAACATGACCATGTCATCCACACCTCCATCATCACATTTAGCCAACATGACCATGTCATCCACACCTCCATCATCTCATTTAGCCAACATGACCATGTCATCCATCCCTCCATCATCTCACTTAGCCAACATGACCATGCCTAATATTCCATCATCATCAGCCCAACCATCATCTCATCCAACCTCAACCCCATCATTCAACACATGGTCAAATCAGGAACTCATGAATACATTAGGGCTCATCAATAGATTGCTTTCACAATGAACAAAAGGAAAGCAACCGGTTAACACAAACCCTATGACTCAAGGAGTTCCAACTCAACCTCCACTCATCAATAAAAATTCCTCATGGGTCCCTCAATCCTCCATAGTGACCATCCCTAACCCACCACCACTCCACACATCCACCATACCAATCAACATTACCACCAATCAACAATCCAATCCTTTCCTCCATCATCCTCATCAATCATCCCCATCCTTCAATCATCCATATTCTCCACACACCCAACCCAATCCATTCCACAACACCATGTTGGTCACACCCCAACATCCATCATCAAGCCCATCAACCAACCACCACCTAATCCAGGGTCCTCACATTCCAGCAGAAGACCTTAGACTTCAAGCAATGCAAAAGCAAATCGATCAGTTGATGCAAAATTCATCAAGAACAACGAGCCAAAAGCTCACATTAAGCCAACTGATCCATCAACCAATTCATCCATCGGTACCATCACCGCCATATCCGATAGATTTTACGGTACCAAAATTTGACAAGTTCAGGGGAACTGAGGATCCCAAAGAGCATGTGAGCTCATTTGTCCACGTATGTTTTTGGATTAGCGATGATAACGCTCTCATGCTCTGAATATTTCCTCAAACGCTAGGGGGGATGCCATAGAATGGTACAATCAATTGACCACACATAGTATATACACTTTTGATCAATTGATAGATCTATTCTTAGAGCGCTTCACCCTAAATATTAAAAAGAAGGTATCCTTATCAGATATTTATTATTTGAAACAATGGGATGAGGAACCTATCTATGACTTTGGAAACCATTGGAGGGCAGTCATAACTAAATTGCCATTCTCCCTACCAATGGAAGAGATTATAAAGCTTTTTACCAAGATTTGCTTAAAACCCATCTCTTGGATGCTACAACTAAACACTTATAGAACATTTGAAGAAGCTTTAGCATAGGCTAGTGTCATTGAGGAGATCAAAATCCAAGAGGGTGTCATTAAGCCTAAAAGGAAAGAATGGCAAAATAAGGGCCAATACCAAAATAACCAATCTAGCCAAAACAAATCCACACAAGCCTCAACGGCTAACACAACAAACCAAGTTAATCAAGTGGTGATGAGCCAGCCCGTAGTGGCTCAAAAATTGGTGCAACAACAAATTTCATATCATGCGGTCCCATCAGTTACCCAAGCACCAATGGTTCAAAACACAACGCCAACTATGGAACAACCTATCCACCACCAATTCAATCGCCCCCAAAGACAATACACTTCATTAAATGAGTCGTATTCATCCCTGTTTAGAAGGTTGTATGAAACCAACAAATTAGCCTTGCTAGACATTAGGCCCCTTGATCCCACCAAAAGGCCTAGGACTTATAGAGAGCACTTGTTTTGTCCATACCATCGACAAAATGGGCATGATATCAATTCATGTAATGTGTTCAAAAACATAGTGCAAGACCTCATAGACTTAGGGGCCATCAACGTGGATAACCCCTTAGCTCCACAAAATCAAAATTTGGGCATATATCAGACACCTCTACCTAACCATGGGGAGGTTCAACACAATGAAGGAGGTAACAATCAACAACAACCTCCTAATCAAGTAAATCATGTCCAACAATATCAAAACTTTGTCGGAGCAGTCAATGTGGTCACTAGAGGGCAAAGGAAAAATCAACAACATGATCAACAACCTTCAAATAGACCACCCATCCAAACATCACCAAATCCATATCCTCCCATCAATCTATCCAACCCATCCCATCCACCTATCCTTCATTCGATTAGGCCAACAGTAACCTTAACCAGCCGGTTAACCACTAGTTTGAAGATGGCATCGGCCAAAATTTCTGTCTATGAGCTCATTCAACAATCCCCTAGGCATAGAGAAGCTTTTATGGAAATACTCAAGTCAATTGAGTTAGAATCCCAAGACTCCAATGCCTTCAATAATTTTGTAGGGAGTGTTAGAACATGCATGGACCCATCAATCACCTTTTATGACTTTGAGATAAAACCAATGAGTTCAGAATCGGTGGACCCTCCATTGCATATAATGGCCTTAATAGACATAAAGCCCTTCAAAAGAGTGTTAATCGATACTGGCTCATCAATCAACATCATTACTACCGCTGCCCTTATCCATCTCAACTTACCGCCATCCCACATTACCAAGTCATCACTCACCCTCAAAGCATTTAATGATGCTTTGTGTACCATAGTTGGCACTATCATTTTACCTATAGAAGTAGGGGCCAAAATGTTGCACACCATGTTTCACATCTTGGAAGGTGCCATGGCATATAATATACTCCTTGGTAGACCTTGGATGAGGGAAATGAAATGTGTCCCATCAATTCTTCATCAATGCTTAAAATATGTTCATGATGGACAAGTCCATTGCATCCCCACGGATGTTGAACCCTTTAAGTATTGTAACTTCATTTCAAATCCCTATGAATCCATGTTACCTTCCACACATTTGTTCTTGGCGCCATCATCAGATCCATCAACGTCATCTTCCAATCTATCTTCTTCCTCTAATCCACATTCATATTATTCTAAGGCTCCCATCATAGAGGAGCTACCCATCACATCATCTTCTCAATCATCCATTTCTTCTTGTACATGTAATTGTGGACAAGATTCCGTTAGCACATCGTACATCACAAAAACTTATTCTACTAAAACCACTTCTTCTAGGCCATATCATCATGCACCGCCACCATCCAATCCAACTCCATCAGCCAATGTGTCACAAGTTGAACTTTTTTATTGTGACATATTTAATTCCTCACCATCCACAACCAATCTAGAGCCATCCGAGACTTCACCATCCACCTCATCAACCCAAGTCGAAGTGCACATCACCAATCCTGGTATAGGTGAGTATGTGGTCCAAGACGTCACCATCACCCCCTTAGCCATTCCAATAGCCAAGGATTTTGGATGTCCCAAAGATCTTTCTCTATCTATCGGTTCTTTCTATGACATAAGTACCGCTCCAAATAGCATTAAATTTGTTTATGGAGGGTTGGATTGCTCAACTAGGGCAAACCCTCCTGAAGAACTAAAATATCCTAGGCATACCAATATACTGATGCGCCAATATACCCCACGTGGAAGAGTTTCCAGCTAGATACTTCAACATGTTCCATTTGCAGGGTCAAGGTTTAGGTTCCCATGAACAAGGAATGCATGATATCCTGGATATCCCATATATAGGTGTTCATAATTTTAGATTAGGTTATACCCCATTGTCCTCCACCGCTTCTCTTGAGAAATCCTTCAAAAAGCTTAGCCTTAATGATGAAGATCCCTCCATGCATCCATTGCCATCAACATTCTCTCTTGAATAGAACCTTCAAGAACTTCACATTGATGAAGTAGACGAGGATGATCCCATTAATTTCTCCTCTCCAGTATTTTATTCCGATGATGAAAGTTATGAAGAATTTGAAGTCATGTCAAATGCTTCTGATGATTCTGAAGAGGAATCACTCCTCATTGTCCCCATCGCCTAACATGAAGAGTTTTACCTTCGAATGTTTCCCATCCAAAATCCCATTTTTTGGTTGCTTCTTCCACAAGATCAAGATGATCCACCTGGAAATCCACCTTGAGCCCCACATAAGCCAAGAATTGTAACATATGTACATACAAAAAAACAACAAAACAAAAACATAAAAAAAAGAGAAAAATGTTGCTCTGATGTTTCACGTTCACTATTATAGGGATACCATGCCTTGACATCGGTTTTGATTCAATTGTTCCATCCGTGCATCCATCCTAGCCACCTTCTGTTCCCCTAAGTCAATATGAATCCTATTGACTTATTCACCCCGCTCCGCAATCCATACAATTTGGCTAAGCCAATTCCAATTGACAACAACCTCATTGAATTGTACCAGATTTCCTCCCCACCCTCCCTCTCGGAGTTCATCCTATTTGAGGAATTTTTAAGGGCTTCAGCCTATTAAATTCCTCCTTCGCCTCCACCTTCACCCTCGCCATATTCAGCTAGCAGTTCTGAGATTTTCCAGGAAGAGTTAGACAACGATAATCAAGAGAGTCTAGATGACATCTTAGATAACTTCAATTTGATTACAACACCACATCAACTTGAGGAAGGTTCACATATTTCCAATGAAGAAACCACTGACGTGAACCTTAGTTCATATCTTGACAATCCCCAAATTATCAAGCTTGGAAAATTTTTAACACCCAATGAACAAGATCAATTCAGTGCTCTCCTCAAGAAGAAGAAATATGTGTTTGCATGGTCCTACAAGGATATGCCTAGCCTTGATCTTGACCTTGTTGTCCAAAATCTCACCTTGCGACCTAATGCCAAGCTGTTAAGATCCTGCTATAAAATAAACTCAAATAACACACTCTCACACAATTGCTTGGAAATAAACTCACATAAACATCACATTAATATAACAGAAATTTGCATAAAGAACAATCTCACAATAAGACAGAATCGCGGGCCTCTTCGAGGGGGCAACCTCCTTCAATACTTCATTAATTTTGCAAAAGATGGTTACATTGGTGCCTTTTCGGGTATTTAAGGAGTTTCCTTCCAAGGTTGGCTTACATGCAAAATGCCACCTGGATTACATGCATAATGCCACCCGAATTACATGCATAGTGCCACTTTGAATTACATGCACAATGCCACTCGAATTACATGCATAATGCCACACGAATTACATGCACAATGCCACCTATCTACCATGTGTTACATAAAAAGGGTGCCATTTGTCATAGGCACTACCTAAGCTAAAACTTAGAACATTACAAAATATTAATCATGGGTACTACCCACGTTCACTAGGAATTATTACATCAAGGAAGTTATTACATTAAGGGTTAGGATGAGATCCTAACATGCCCTTCTCCTTGAAGAAGCTTTGTCCTCAAAGCTGAAAATGAGGAAACTGTTGCTGGAGTTGATGGAGAGACTCCCATGTAGCATCCTCAGGTTGAAGTCCACGCCACTGAACCAGGACCTCTGTAATGGTACGGTTGCGCAGAGTGCGAGTTCGACGATCCAGCAGCTGCTTTGGTGCAAGTAAGATGGAGCCTTCTTCATCCAATTCGGGGAGTGTTGATGGAACCTGTACCTTGGAGCTGCCCGAAATGTAGGAGGAATGCGTGAGTGGAGGGCGCCCGTAAACTGCCTCAAACGGTGTGAGTTTGGTGGCGGTATGATAGGAAGTGTTGTACCACCATTCGGCCAAAGAAAGCCATTTTGCCCAATGAGTAGGATGATCGGAGGCAAGGCAGCAAGGGTAAGTTTCCAAGCATTTATTAACAACCTCTGTTTGACCATCCGTTTGCGGATGGTAGGCTGAACTCATTTTGAGCTGAGTCCCCTGCAACTTAAACAACTCTTGCCACAAATTGCTAGTAAAGGTGGGATCACGATCAGATACAATGGAGGTTGGCATGCCATGAAGGTGAAATATGGAGTCAAGAAAAATTTGGGCAATAGTGAATGTTGTGTAAGGATGGGTTAGGGCACAAAAGTGAGCATACTTTGAAAGGCGGTCCACTACCACGAAAATAACAGACTTGCCTCCAGATTTAGGTAGCCCTTCTATGAAGTCCCTAGAGATGTCAGTCCACACCTGATCCGGTATTGGCAATGGTGGAAGAGTGCCCAGAGAGCGCACTGTTTCTCCTTTCATCCTTTGACCTGTGTCGCAGTCTGCCACCAAAGAGCGAATGTCCTGTTTCCTACCTTTCCAAAATAAGGTGCGCTTGAGTCGCTCATAAGGTGGTCTGATATTGGGAGGTGTACTATCCGGCAATAATGGAATGGCATGGTCGTGAGAGCGATGCGGTGGTAGTGTGGTTGGTTCTGAAAAGATGGCCTCTTGTTTGGGGAGAATCTGTTGCATGTCTTGTGGGATTTCACCCATTGGAGATGTGGATGGTTGGATGGAGAATAGTTGTGCAATGACCCCACGTGATGATTTTTTTAGCAATTTCTCCATGCCGTTTGAACTGATAATTTGAGGTGTTCTTGTCGGGGAGCCCTTGATGATGTGTGTTTGTCCGTTCTGGGAGAACTGCATCCAGAGTTCAGCAAAGTTCCAACTGATAGTGCCCAACGTACTCAACCATTGGGATCCCAAAACAATATCACATCCACCCAACTGGAGGGCAAACATGTCCTGCTTGAGTTCATAGTCCCCTATCTTGATTTTAACATTGCGACACTTTCCTTTACAAGGTAAGGTTCCCCCATTGGCTACCATGACCTCAAAGGAATTACAAGTGTGGATATAGCAATTTGCCCGTTGAGCAACTCTAGGGTCAATGAAGTTGTGCGTGCTTCCCGAATCCAGAAGGATGGAAAGACGTTGGCCCTTGAAAAATCCTGTAACCTTCATGGTTTGAGGAGTAGTAATGTCTGCAAGGGCATGGATTGTAATTGCTGTCTCAGGTTCCTGTTTCATTTCTGGAGGGTCCTCATCCTCATCACTCTCGTCAGCGGTATCAGGTTCTTCAACATCTATCAAGAACAATTTTTTGTGTGCACACTTATGCCCTTTGAAAAACTTTTCATCACAATTGTAGCATAATCCTTGGGCACGACGTGCATCCATCTCTTCGGTGGTGAGGCGCTTGGGTGCAGCAGGTTTATTATCATCTAGGTGTTGGGCTCTAGGAGGAAATGAAGGTCTATTTTGAGGAAACTTTGATGGGTGTCTTTGGGCAGAGAGTTTAGATTCGGCCAAACGGGCCAAACTGATAGCTTCCATCATAGTTCGTGGTTTCAACATTTTTACTTCTGCTTGGAGTTCCACCTTCAACCCACTGATATAACAACTCTGGAAGAACCCTTCACTCAATCCTCTTGTCCTATTGGCCAATTTCTCAAATTGAGCTTGGTACTCTCGGACTGACCCTGTTTGTTGCAGTTTGGTCAAGGCTCCTGTAAAGTCCTCAAACTCACTAGGACCAAATCGAGTGAGTAGTTGGGATTCAAAATCCTCCCAAGAGAGATTTGGGTAGGCAAGACGCAACCATTGAAACCAGTGTAGAGCCTCAGATTCCAAGTTAAAGGAAGCCATCTGGACTCGATGAAATATGGGTACATTATGAAGTCGAAAGAATTGGTCAACCCGACATAGCCACCCATCAACATCCTTCCCACTGAATTTGGGAAAGTCCAATTTGGGCATTCTAAAGGGTGGATCATGGTCACGATTCCTTGTAGAACTCTCAGCTTGGTATTCTGATTTGGGTGGTTCTCTTCTCAGTTTGTTGTCTACTTCTGTCAATGCTTCTTCTAAGCGATTGCTAGTGGCCTCATGCTCTAGGCGAAGACCTTGGACTTCTTCCCTTATGGAGTGAAAAGCCGAGTTCAAGTTCTCAATGGCTTTTGTTAGGGATTCCAAGTGTTCTAGTTCTTTCTGGTGTCCACGGGTACCCTGGGCCATTTTTTAGACCTTTTGTGACCAGTTACTAAAAATAGAATTGAATTTTTAGGACTTACTATTTTTAGTAAGTGCCCAAAAAAGTGCTTGGGTGCTATATATCAAAATGATCAGCAGAAGGAGGTGGTCACAATGAGCTATATCTCTCAACACTACTTTTTGGCACCCCAGACTTTTTTTTTTATCTCCTGTTTTGCTGAGTCTAACGGTGTTTACAGTTTCTAATTCTGAGCTACTGAGCAAAAGTTGGGTACTGGAGCACTATCTATAACTGGCCGTGTTTCACACTCAAGATTCTCTGTATTTTGCAGGTGACTGATATGACAGTTCTGTTCTGACCCTGAAGACTGTGAATTCTGCCTTGACTGTGCTGACCTCTCTGACCTGATCGACTTGATCTGTGATCGCCATCTGTAAATTTTCTTGTTATTCTCCAGACTGTCAACTTAAGTGTCACCCTCATGGCTTATCCCGAATGCATGTCCCTTCTATTATTTTTTTAGTAGAGGACTCCTTTCTCATATGCTCACTTTTGAAATGCAGGTTTACGAACAGGGATGTTTGGATTTTTATTTTTATTTTTTATTTTTTTGCATTTTTTACAGGTTGAAGTTTTAACAGAACCAGGGAATGCTAAGTATAGGAGTATGTACCACCCATAGGCCCTCTAATATACCGACAATGACGAACAATAGTGCTCGGACCAATATTTCAGGCCACTACTCAAGGAGGATTCCACACATACCCTTGAGCACACTACCTGCCTCTCTGACAATACGGGAGGGTAATCGTCCAGGATGTTGTGTCCCGTAGACTATGAGTAATACAAGGCCGAAGAGCTTCCTAATGGCTAAAAGTTTGTTTAATCCTAGATGGTCTCCCGATATACCCGAAGATACGTGGGAGCTCAAGTCCGTGCGCGAGTTCTGTCTGAGGCCTGGGTATTGGAGCCTGATCGCCCCTCACTTCACTAGACGCTTTATGGGCTATCTAGCTTAGCCAATAACGACAGATCCTTCGCGATATTTTAAAACCCCAGGTACAGGGTTTCTACCTACTCAACTAACAATATATTTTTTTGTTTTTGGTCTGGAAAAAAAAACACTGTATTTTTTTTGGATTTTTTTAATAAGGAAAAACAGAATGGAAAAAACACACGGAATTTATACCTAACAGGCGGATTGGATGGCAAGAATCGTTGCAGTTGCAGCAGAACTTGGCCCTGGAAAGCGCTCTGATACCACTTGTTAAGATCCTGCTATAAAATAAACTCAAATAACACACTCTCACACAATTGCTTGGAAATAAACTCACATAAACATCACATTAATATAACAGAAATTTGCATAAAGAACAATCTCACAATAAGACAGAATCGCGGGCCTCTTCGAGGGGGCAACCTCCTTCAATACTTCATTAATTTTGCAAAAGATGGTTACATTGGTGCCTTTTCGGGTATTTAAGGAGTTTCCTTCCAAGGTTGGCTTACATGCAAAATGCCACCTGGATTACATGCATAATGCCACCCGAATTACATGCATAGTGCCACTTTGAATTACATGCACAATGCCACTCGAATTACATGCATAATGCCACACGAATTACATGCACAATGCCACCTATCTACCATGTGTTACATAAAAAGGGTGCCATTTGTCATAGGCACTACCTAAGCTAAAACTTAGAACATTACAAAATATTAATCATGGGTACTACCCACGTTCACTAGGAATTATTACATCAAGGAAGTTATTACATTAAGGGTTAGGATGAGATCCTAACACAAGCTGATCAAAAAAAATCTTAGAAGAATTCATCCTACCATAACACTCATAGTCAAAGAGGAAATACAAAAATTGCTAGATGTTCACTTTATCGTCCTTATTGACTATCTTGAGTGGATTTCAAATATGGTACCCATTCGCAAGCCCAATGGGGGGATACGCATTTGCAATGAATTTTGAGACCTAAATAAAGTGTGTCCTAAGGATGATTTCCCTCTACCAAACATTGATACTCTTATCGACACCTACGCAGGCCATAAAATGCTTTCCTTCATGGATGGTTTCTCAGGATAGAACCAAATTTGAATAAATCCTGATGATCAACATAAAACAATATTTACAACACCATGGGGAGCATTTTGTTTTAGGGTTATGCCCTTTGGCCTCAAAAATGTAGGAACTACTTATAAAAGATCCACGACTTACATCTTTCATGATTACATGCATAAAATCATTGCAGACTATGTAGATGATCTCTTGGCTAAATCTAAAACCCGACAAAAATATATTGATGTTTTGGACAAGATTTTTGATCGGCTATTAGAATTCAAGGTGAGGTTAAATCCCAAAAAGTGTGTCTTTGGTGTTACCTCTGGTAAAATTTTAGGATTCATTGTCTCTAGGTGAGGCATTTAAGTAGACCCAAATAAGGTTAATGCCATCATGGAAATGCCACCCCCAACTAACATCAAGGAATTGCGTAGCTTACAAGGCAAACTTCAATCTATCAAACACTTCATTGCACAAATTTTTGATAAATGGAGGTTATTTAACCACTTTCTACAAAAGGGGGTAGCATTCATATGGATAGATGAATGTTAAAAAGCATTTTACGACGTCAAGAGTTATCTAACTTCACCACCAATTTTAACTCCTCCTAAGTCGAGGGTCCCTTTCCATCTATATATCTCAGCCATAGAGGCTGCTTTAGGGACGATGCTTGCACAAAAAAATGAACAAAATCGAGAGCAAGCAATCTATTACATGAGTCGAACATTGGTAAGTTATAAAACAAGATATGCTTATGTAGAAAATTTATGCTTAGCAGTGGTTTTAGCCACTAAGAAACTTTGAAATTATATGCTAAGCCAAAAAACCTATGTCATAGCTAGATAAAATCATCTATGTTACATGATATCTCACACTTATAACAATACCCGTACGCTAAATGGATAATGTTGCTTACAAAATTTGATCTCGAATTCATTAGAAAAAAATCCATTAAAGGTCAAGTCATTGTCGATCACCTTGCAGAAGCTCCACTACCTAGTGATCATCCTTTTATTATTGAGCTCCAAGATGATTCGGTATTTTCAGTAACTAAAGAAGGAAAAGATATCATTCCCAATGAGGATGTCAACAGCACATTATTATTTTATGGATCTAAGTGTGAAAAAGGTTAAGCTGCAGGAGTTGTCTTTCACACACCACAGGGGATTCCCATCCCTTTATCATTCAAGTTAGAATTCTCATGCACAAACAACACAACAGAGTGTGAAGCCTTAATATTAGCTCTTCAATCAGCTATAGCTATGGGTATTAAGAGTATCCTAATATTTGGATATTCTCAACTTATTGTAAAACAAGTAACAGGAGAATACCAATGCAATGAACCTACCATTAAGCTTTATCATGAAATAGCAATGAAATTGCTATCAACATTCGAATGGTATGAAATCAATAACTTGCTTCATTCGACTAAAATTTTTTTAGATGCAATGGCCTCTCTTGGATCCTTTATTCTAAAGAATTACTTAGAAGAGGTACAACCCCTAATAATATCAACAATCTCTAAAGCAGTCGTGAAGCATGCTAACCCATAGGATGGAAAAGATGTTTGTTTTATCCATGCAAAATCATGTGAGCCTTGGTCAAACCCCATAATTTCCTTTTTAAAATTTGGAACACTCCCATATGACATGTCTCGGTCTGCCAAATGTGCCTTCAAGTAAATGGTAGCCCGTTTCATTCTCTTGGGTGACGTGTTGTATAAACAGGGTTATGATGGAATCTTGATTTGATGCCTCAAACCATAAGAGGCCCAAAGGGCTATAGAGGAATCCCATGATGGTACTCATGGTGGTAATTTTAGTGGAATGGCCATTGCAAATCATATTTTATGCATGGGTTATTATTGGCCCACCATGGAACGTGACTGTTGCACATATGTCAAAAATTATAAACAATGTCAATCACATGCCAATTTAACACATGTACCATCACAAGCTTTACAGCCTATACATAGTCTCTGGCCCTTTTCACAATGGGACCTCGATCTTATCGATAAAATTTTGCCCTCCTCTTCAAGCCAACATACTTTCATCATAACTGCCACAGAATACTTCACAAAGTGGGTTGATTCAATTCCTCAAACCAGTACGACTAGACCTAGAATTGTGCATTTTATACTCCATCACATCATTTGTCATTTTGGTATCCCCTCTAAAATAATTTTGGATAATTGTAAGTCTTTTAAGAACAAGGATGTTAGAACACTTTGTGAGAAATATAATATCCAACATAGTTTCTCAACTCCTTATTACCCATAAGCAAATGGACAAGCTGAAGCTACCAACAAGACCTTAATTACCATTCTTAAGAAACTTGTCAAAGAAAATCATAAATATTGGCATACACAAATCCCTTTGGCACTTTGGGATTATTGAAAAAGCATCCGAACATCGATGGGAGCAACACCATTTTATTTGGTCTATGGAGAAGAAACTATTATACCTCTTGAGCTCGATATTCCTTCCACGAATTTCCTTGCAAGAATTAATAGATGATGATACAGCTAGACAAGCACAACTTGACCAACTCACACTCTTATATGAAAGGTGTGTCAACGCATTAAAACATTTACGAGTTTATCAAGACCACCTCAAGCGTGCTTACAATGCTAAAGTCCATCTTCAAGAATTTCAAGTAGGGGACCTCGCCCTCAAAGAGAACCAAAAAAACACCAATGCGTTGCCACATCTTTGTGACAAATTCATGGAAAATTGGTTAGTTCCATATGTGATCACTCAAAAAGTGGGTAATGGTAATTATAGGATTGTCGATTTAGAGGGTAAAGAGGATCCTAAACCACTTAATGCTCTTCATTTAAAATCATTCCATTGTTAAACATGACACACTATATGTATATATACATGGCTAAAAAAAACAAAAAACAAACAAATTGCATGCTCTTACATAGGCATTTCCACATTGCATACATTTCATTTGCATTTAGGCATTTATATTCAATCATACATATTTTGTTACATTGTACAATTTCCATTGGCATATTATGAGTCATTACACTAGGCATACACATTTGCATTCATCCCATCCCTTGCTCAATGAGCTGGCATAGTAATGATGATATGGCCACAAAACAAAATTCAAAGTTATATAAATTGGGGGTACCTAGTTTGAAACAATCATGCAACTTTCATAAGCCAACAACATCACATGTCAAAATCATAAAAGCCTAAAATTTTAGTCACTTAGCCATTACTAGTGTTGAAAGCAACCTCCAAGTGGATGTCCAATTTTATTTAGGACCAAAAGCATAATTTACACACTAAGAAAGTCTTGAGTGATGTCAATTGATTCCAAATGCAATCTTGAACCAATCACATTCCATCACATCTTAAAAATATTATGAGTCAAGGAGGGTTAGTTCCATACTTGGGTAGTACCTTGAAGTGAAAAGGGATAATCTTCGCTTGTCCCATAATGAAACATAGTCCAAAGCAAAAATAGTGGTTTTCACCATTACCTCAATTACTCTTCAAATATAAGCATAAAAACATAGAGTAGTAAGGATAGGGTCATAATTCTCATCACACTTCAGTTGAGAATCTGATTCCCCAAAGCTCTATACAAAATTAATAAATAAAACTCGCAAATACCCTTGATCCCTAAAGTCATAAGGATTCATACTACATACCCCTGAAAAGGATGGGTAGTCATCCCCAAGGCCTAAAAGATCAAATCCCATTGTACTATGGAGTGAATATTCATCGAGGCTATATATGCCTGAGTGGCAGTGGAGTAAGCTCATGTGGGATGATATGTATCCTTGGAAAATAAGAAGACCTCTGACCACACATAATGGTAATCTAGCATTAGGTAATCTTCATAACAGGTCATGCCCAATTTACTCATAGTGGGTCAATGAACTTCACATTCACACACACTGGTTCTTGATTGATAGGGTCATTGTCACACTTAAATATTTGGTAATTGAACCTCACTTACACACACATTGGTCCTAAAGAAATTTAGGCAACCCAAGTGAGTTTAGTTGATAACACTAGTATGTTTGAGTCTTTGAAAATTTTGCCGTACTCATTCCATATCAACATCCCTATCTTCTTATGTGTCAAATTCCATTATTTCTTCCACATCAATGTCCATATTTTTTGACATGTCCACATTCATGTATTCATGGTAAATCAAGTTACAAAACATAACAATGGACAACAAAAATGGCCAATAGTATTTTTGAACTATAATAGATCATATGAACAACATGCATTCCTATCATGTAATTCTGCATTCATTTAGCATTAACTTGCATTAATCATATCAAATTATCATAATATTGCATATAGTTTATAGTCGTCATGCATTTACTTACAATAATAACTCATCATTAGCTTGAAAACATCAAATCAAATAAACATTAGGCATATACATCATAGTCATTAGCTTGCATACATCATCATAAACATTAAATAAAGCATTGCATAACACATAAAAACATCCACACAAAAAGACAACACGCATATATGAAAAGGCCATGTATATATATATAAGCGTCCAATATACAATAGAGTGCCAAGAAGGCTACAAAAGGGAGAACCAATGCTCACATGTATAAAAGAGTGCAGATAATAACTACACCAACTATCCATGAGAAGACCCTTGAGACCCGGTAGGAGCCCTCGACCTAGTACTCTACCTCGACTTCATATACTTCGATGGATCGATCATAGATGAAGAAGGAGGATATGACAAGATGATGTGATGCTACATACACACATCCTCCAAGGAATGTGCATATGCCTCACTAGCTTGATGTCACCGCAAGTCCTTCTAATGTTGTTGCTCCTTCACCAAAATCTCTACCTATAGCCTTGCAACTATCTCTTGCTCCTGAGCTATAGTTTCCCTGGCCTCCCTCTAAGACTCTAGCATAGTCTATTGCTCCTCCTACAACTACTCAATATCAGCCCATAGCCTAGACACCTTAGATATCTCGCCCATCTCCTCATCATCCTCCATCTACCTTGCCATAAAACCCACCTTCGAAGCCTATTGGTCCGCTACCCTCGATCATCTTCGTACTATCGACCATTGAGGCCTCATCCTCTTCAAATTCAACCTTGACCCCACCGCTATCACATCCTCACCTACCACCTTTGGTACCCATACTGGCTGGGCACCAAACCACTCCACATACTCTGAAGTCACACTGACATCATCCACATCAGTCACCTCCAGCTGCTCATCATCCTCCAATGGCAACCACCATGGTTTGGGACAAGGTAGTATCACCTCATCAGGAACTCCTTGAGGTAAACCAAACTACCTCAGCACCCGTGAGTACTGGAAGTACTCCACCTCATCATCCCTTCGCCCAAATATCCATCAACCCTGCCTCACCTACCACTACTATCTCCCATCTCCATCCCACCTAGCTCCTCATCATGGCCTCCATCACATGTCTGCCTGAGCCAAGCATTACCACATGTCTCGGTACCATTTCCCAATGTGTACCTCTCGACTAGGCTAAAACTCTTCAGTCACATCCCATCACCTTGCATACGACTCATCCATATTCCATGACTCACATGGCAACCCCTCAGGCTGAGCTATCATAAAATACTCCCAAGCCCAACATTGAAGGAGAAAGCTACAACCAATCCCCTTTCTCCCCCTTCGTGCTACCTCATATAGCTCTCGATATAGTTGCACCAATAAAGAATGTGCCTATGCGTACTCCCAAGGATCCATTAGTAGATCACTCACTAAGCCCAATAGGTTCCAAGGGAACCTACACCCAGTGCTATTAGGTAGCACTATGTTGGCCAACACAAACATGATCAAGGCGGGGAGTGCATCTAACCCCTTCACCTTGTACATGCTCAGGTACAGTATCCCTCCATACCCTATTCAGGCCTCCTACCACTGATCCCCAAGCATCTTCTCCATCTCTGCCTTCTTATCCCTCCCCATCATCACCTTCTCTCCCTCTATTGGCACTTTGAGAATACAATAAACATCCTCAAGAGTAACAGTAACCTCTCCAGTTGGTAGCTGGAAAGTCCCTCTATTCGGGTCCCACCTCTCAATCAAAGCTAAGAGGTAGCCCTCATTAGCCTCACCACATCCAATCGGGCCACACAATCTAGGCCTACCCTACTTAGAAGCCCCCAATTGAGGGAGAGTCGAAATTGCAGAAAAAGAAAATAGTTTTATTTTGTTTATTTCTGTTTGTTTTCATGCAGCTGAGTATTACAGTCGCATCACCATGTTCGCAGAGAGAAAAAAAAAAGAACAGTTTTGCTTTATTCACATGAAGAAAAAAAATTATAGCCGCAGCGAGCATCCATTTATTCACATACAAAAAAATTATAGTCGCAGCCGATGATCCATAAGTCGCAAAGGAATTGTGACTTTTTCGAGCTTCTCCCCTCTGGAAATACCACGAGATTATCTTCTATTTTTTTTAGCAATTTTTCTCCATCCTTGTGCATGCCTTTGTTTCCCTTTTTAAAGATTCCTAGGTGGCGCTCCATTTCCAGCTGGCGGCCCTTTGTTTGCTCTTCCAAAACTATCGTTTCGCCTCTCTGTGTCCCTTCGACGTCCAGGTATTTGCCACGTGTCAATTACCGCCTCTTCGTCTTCGACTCCATGTTTTTTTTTTGGCGTGAAAAAAAAATCACCTATCGTGATATCACGACATGTCGTGATATCGCGACCCTCCATCCGCTGTGTCATCGGCCCTGCATATTGGTGCGATATCACGACATGTCACGATATCGCGACCCTCTGTCTGTTGCGTTGTCAACCTGCATATTGGTCGCGATATCGTGACGTCGCGATATCGTGGCATGTCATGATATCGCGACCCTCCGACTGTTGCCTTGCCAGCTCCGCTTTTGGTCGTGATATCATGACATGTCACCATATCATGACCCTTCCGCCTTTGGCACTGCTTGCTCCGCTTTTGTCGTGATATTCGCGATATCGTGACCCTTCATTCTATGGCACTGCTCGCTTCACTTTTGTCATGATTTTGTGACCTTTCTGCCTTTCACATTGCTTGCTCCTCTCTTGGTCGCGATATCATGACATGTCGCGATATCGTGACATGTCACGATTTCGCGACCCTACAACTTCTACCCCTTTTTTTTTTTTTAAAGCAAGATTGTTGCTGCCCCCCGGATGCTCCTGCATCAGACATCCGAGGTAGATTGAGAAGTGATCCTCACTTCTAAACTGTTAGAGGGAGACCCAAGCGGTCAACCTCCATTTTAGACAACCAAGTTGCATCTTCTACCGGTCTGCCCTTCCACTTGACTAAATATTCAAAATACTGTCTATTTTTGGTACTTCTACCTTCTCGAGTGTCCAGTATTTCCTCAATCTCATCTATGTTTGGAGTAGATGCTGGAATACTCCACAATTCTACACATGGTGCCTCACTACTATCCCCTTCATGGTATTTCACTAAATATGATATGTTAAAAACAAGTGAAATGTCAAGCCCACTTGGCAATTCCACTTTATATGCATTGCCTGACTCCCATTTTTCCAGTATTCTGCATGGCCCAAATTTCTTCATCTTCAATTTGTTATAAGTTTTGGCTAGAAACCTTTCTTTTCTGAGATGGACCATGACTTCATCTCCCACTTCAAACTCTTTAAACCGCCTCTTTTGGTCTGCTCGTCTTGTACTGAGTATTCATTTTTGTAATTTGTTTCTTTACTTCTTCATGTAGGTTTTTCATCTATTTCGCAAATTCCTCAACCTCAACACTGCACTTTTCTCCTTTATCTAATTTTCTTAGTTCAAAAAAAATTCTTGGGCTATTTCCATATATGACTTGGAATGGATATTTGTTTGTACTCCTGTTGACAGAATTGTTGTATGCAAATTCCGCCTGCGGCAAAACCAAATCCCATCCCTTGGGTTTATCTGCTATCAAGCATATTAATAAATTACCCAGACTTCTATTTACCATCTCTGTCTGTCCATCAGTCTATGGGTGGTATGCAAAACTGAAATTTAGATCTGTCTTCAACTTCTTCCATAATGTTCTCCAAAAATACCCAACAAACTTTGTATCTCTGTCAGAAACTATGCTTTTTGGTAGACCGTGAAGTCGTACCACTTCCTTGAAAAATAACCCTGCAATGTGAACCACGTCACTTGTTTTTTGGCAGGGAATAAAATGTGCCATCTTAGAGAATCTGTCAACCACCACAAATACGGAGTCATTTCCCCTCTATGTTCTTGGCAACCCAAGAATGAAATCCATGCTGATGTCCTCCCATGGCCTCTCAGGTACGGGTAACGGCTGATATAATCCTATGTTCTACCTCACTCCCTTTGCCATTTGGCATATTATGCAACTTTACACAAACTTGTTCACATCCTGCTGCAGTTGCGGCCAGTAATAGTTCTCACTCACCAAGGCAATGGTCTTATCCCGGCCAAAATGTCCAACCAGTCCTCCGCTGTGTTTCTCTTTGACTAAGTTTTCCCGCATGGAACTCCTTGGAATGCATAATTTACTTCCTCTAAACAACATTCCATCTTGGATTAGAAAAGCCAACCATTTTGTCCTGTCCACAGTAACAGGTGCCAAGCAAGCCGTCTAGGCTTCTGCAAAATTAGGATCTTCAGGGTACAGGCACTTCAGTTCTTCGAATCCTACCACTTCCACTATCATTTCAATCAGCAAATTCTACCTTCCACTTAAGGCATCTGCAACTCTGTTTGATTTTCTGCTTCTGTGCTTTAACACAAAGGTATAGCTTTGGAGAAACTCAACCCACTTCAAGTGCCTCTGGTTTAGTTTTCCCTGGCTGTTTATATACTGTAAGGCTTGATGATCAGTATATAACACACTCTTTTGGCAGCAAATAATGTCTCCACTTCTTCAGGGACTTAACTATGGCATAGAATTCTTGATCATACACTGAATACTTTTTCCTGGCATCATTGAGTTTCTCACTGAAGTAAGCCACAGGCTTACCTTCTTGACTCAACACGACTCCAATGGCACTACCACTGGCATCATAGTCTACTTGAAATACCTTATTAAAGTACGGAAGTGCTAAAACAGAGTTGCTCAGGTGACCTTCTTCTTCAACATATCAAAGCTTTTGTCAGCTCCCAAGGTCCACTTAAAATCTTTCCTATCCCCTCTCATTGTTTACGTAAGGGGTGCACAAATACTGCTAAAATTTCTGATAAATTTCTTGTAAAAATTGTCTAAACCATGAAATGATCTCACTTCAAAAGTGCTTCTTGGAGTAGGCCATTCAATGATAGCCCTCACCTTTTCTGGATCCATTTTTAGACATTCAACTGAGATGACAAATCCCAGGTATACCAACTCCTTCTTCACAAAATTGCACTTCTTCAAGTTGATCAACAACTGTTCTTCCCTTAGCTTCTCAAAAACCCTCCTGATATGCATCAGGTGCTCTTCCAGGGTTCTGCTGAATATCAAAATGTCATCCAAATAGAAAATCACAAACTTGCCTAAGCACTCCTTCAACACTTCATTCATCAACCGCATGAATGTGTTTGGTGTGTTGGTTAGCCCAAATGGTATGACCAACCACTCATACAAACCTTCTCTGGTTTTGAAAGTAGTTTTCCACTCATCTCCTTATCTGATTTGAATCTGATGGTAGCCACTCTTCAGGTCAATCTTGGTGAAGTACTTGGCTCCACTCAAACAGTCCATAATATCATCCATCCTGGGTAATTGAAATGTGTATTTTATGGTGATCTTGTTTATAGCTCGTTAGTCCGTACACATCCTCCACTCCCCATCCTTCTTTGGTGCTAGTACTGTAGGTACCGCACATGGAATCAAGCTTTCTTGAATCAGTCCCTTTTTCAACAACTCATGGACTTGCCTGCTCATATCCTCACTTTCCATAGGAGTCATTCTGTGGGCTGCCTTGTTGGGTAAACTAGATCCAGGAACCAAATCAATATGGTGACTGATCTTCCTCATTGGCGGTAAACCCTCAGGCACATTATCTGATATGATGTCTGGAAATTCTTCTAACAAGTGTTTGGCCTTTGTTGGAACATCTATGTACTGTTCATTATTAACAATAGGGATTAATGCATAACACATTGAATCCCCCTTTAGACCATCCAAAAACTGTCTTCCTTCCACCAGGCAGATTCTAGCACTACTACACACTTTCTCATCCACTTCCTTCAGTGGCTTCAATTTGTGACGTACTCCATCCTTCGTTAGAGAGTACGTATTTGCATGCCCATCATGCAATGCACGTCTGTCAAATTGCCATGGTCTTCCCAACAACAAATGGCAAGCATCCATCGGCAATACATCACATAGGACCTCATCTTGATAATTCCCAATGTGAAATTTGACCAAGCACTGTTCACTGACAAGTGCTCTATGGTCTTTCTGCAACCATGCAATCCGATATGGATGCAGGTGCTTTATCTTACCCAAATTCAATTTATTAACCATATCTTCTGAAACCAGGTTGTCTGTGCTATCATTATCAATGATAACATTACAGACCTTCCCTGCACATTTGCACCTCGTGCAAAATAGGCTCTTCCTCTGTTCTGGTTATTTTTCCTCATTCAATAGTGTTCTTCTCATCATCAACACTTCTCCTCCTTCTACTTCTTTAGAGTGTTCTGACTCTGCACCTTCATCTACCACAACAGCTCTAGCATGACCCTCAGGTCTCTTGTCCGTCCTTTCTTGGTGTTGAGGACATTCGTATGACCGATGTCCTTCTTCTCCACATTGGAAACAGGTTCCATGGAATACCCCTCTTCCATACCCACATCTAGGTCTACCTCTTCCTCTCTAGTAGTCATTGTTCTGATCATGTGGGTGGTAGGTATTCTCCTTTTTCTATTCCTGGGGTTTGCTTGTTTCCCCAGTCTTCTTCTGGTCTCGATAATTTCCTCCATCGGTTCTTCCACAACGATCCCTTCCTCTCTGGTTGCCTTTGAATCTTCTATTTAATTTATCTTCTACATTTAAGGCCAACTGGTATGCATCTTCTATGGTGGCTATTCTGATTAAACTAAGCTCTTCTTGAATGTTCATTCTCAACCCGTTGATGTATCTGGATACTTTCTCCTTATTAGCCCCTGAATGGCCAGTTCTGATGGAGATCTTGTAGAATTCTTCTGTGTATTATTGGACAGACTTGCCTACTTACCTCAGAATCTACATTCTCCTCAATAGGTCCAAGTCATAATCTACAGGAATAAATTGTCTCTTCAGCTTCTCCACCATTCGATCCCATCTGGTTATTTTCTCCTTTCCATTTTTATTTCTTTCGAGTTGTATTCCTTTCCACCATAAAATCACATGGCATTTTAATCTTGTTTTTGCAAATTTTATCCGGTATGGATCCTCCACCTCCTCATACTCAAAGTATTCCTCCATATCGTTGATCCAGTCAATCAACTCTTTTGGGTTGAGGTGCCTAGAGTATGTAGAGACATCAAACTTTGGTCTCTTCCCGGCCTGAGATAGAGATTTCAACAGTCTAGCTTCAGAAGGATCCAATGCATCTTCATCATCTAATGGACCCTCAGTTTCCTAGGCTTCATTGTCACTTTGTTCTTCTCCCTTAGGTTCGGTCCTTTTTCATAATTCTTCCTGTAGGGCTTGCACTTGTCTCTGCAATGCTCTAAAATCTTCATCCTGCACCACATTTCTCCCATGACCATGATTTCTTTTTGGAGGCATCCTGCTCACAATTTCTCTGTTACACTACTCAGGCACTCCTGTTCTCTCTTCTCAGAATCCTTCCACAGATCCTAGTACAAACTACCTCATTTTCGGTGTCTGTTTGCACACTCAGAATCACTCACTTTGATACCACTTGATCGAGAGCCAGAATTGTAGAAAAAGAAAATAGTTTTATTTTTTTTATTTTTGTTTGTTTTCATGTAGCCGAGTATTACAGTCGCATCACCATGTTCGCAGATAGAAAAAAAAAAGAACATTTTTGCTTTATTCACATGAAGAAAAAAAATTACAGTCGTAGCCGAGTATCCATTTATTCACATACAAAAAAATTACAGTCGCAGCCGATGATCCATAAGTTGCAAAGGAATTGCGACTTTTTCGAGCTTCTCCCCTCTGGAAATACCATGAGATTATCTTCTATTTTTTTAGCAATTTTTCTCCATCCTTGTGCATGCCTTTGTTTCCATTTTTAAATATTCCTAGGTGGTGCTCCATTTCCAACTTGTGGCCCATCGTTTGCTCTTCTAGAACTGTTGTTTCGCCTCTTCGTGTCCCTTCGATGCCCAGGTATTCGCCATGTGTCAATTACCGCCTCTTCGTCTTCGACTCCATGTTTTTTTTGGCACGAAAAAAAAATCACCTGTCGCAATATCACGACATGTCACGATATCGCGACCCTCCATCCGCTACATCGTCGGCCTTGCATATTGGTCACGATTCCACGACCAAAAGTGGAGCTGATGAGGAAACAGTCGGAGGGTTGCGATATCATGACATGTTGCAATATCACGACATCGTGATATCATGACCAATATGCAGGCCGACGATGCAACAGACGGAGGGTCGCGATACAAAGTGAGCTGCGAAACAATTCAAATTTGACACGTCCAAGTGCCTTAGTGAAAATGTCTGCAACTTGAGCATCGGTGGGAATGTGCTGAAGCTGAATTCGGTGCTTTGGAACTTCATCTCGAATGAAATGACATTGTGTGTCAATGTGCTTTGTTCTTTCATGATGGACAAGATTCTTGACGAGGTTCAGAACACCCTGATTGTCGCAAAACAAGCGTATTGGAGATTTTGATGGATGGACCATACTTGTCAGAATGCGACGCAACCATATCACTTCGCACATAGCTTCACGTGAGGCACGATACTCTGCCTCTGTTGATGAAATAGCAACCACCTGTTGCTTCTTGCTGTGCCAAGAGACAGGACCAGATCCCAGATGAAAAATGTATCCAGAAGTTGACTTGCGATCATCAAATGATTCGGCATATTCGGAGTCCGTGTATCCTTGCAAGAAGAATTTGTTGTTCCTCTTGTATTCTAGGCCATATTCCATAGTACCACGGACATAGTGAAGAACACGTTTTGTTGCTTTCCAATGAGTGGTCTTAGGCTCCTGCATGAACCTCGAAATATAGTTGACAGAAAATATGAGATCTGGCCTAGTATTGGTCAGATATATGAGACTCCCAATCAACTGTCGATAGAGAGTACCATCTACCTAAGGTGAGTCATCATATCGTGATAACTGAAGTCCATTCTCCATTGGAGTTGCCATTGGCTTGCAGTCAGTCATGCGATATTTTTCCAGCAATGTCTTGGCATACTTTTTCTGAGACACTTTGATGGAGTGCTCCTTCTGGCTGAATTCCAGACCAAGACAGTAATGGAGAAGTTCGAGATCTGTCATCTCAAAAGATTTGCACAAGTTTCTTTTGACAGTAGAGATCATAGTTTCTGAACTCCCTATAATGAGCAGATCATCCACATAGAGTACAAGCAACACTATCTCGGAACCACTGTTTCTTTAAATAGAGGTTTGCATCCCGACGGACATCTCTTAAATCCATGCTGCATAAGGTGATTGCCCATTTTTATATACCAAGCTCGAGGAGCTTGTTTGAACTATACAAGAATTTGACCAATTTGCAAACCTTCTGTTGTTGGCCTTCCACTTCAAATCCTTCAAGCTGAGTCATATAGACTTCTTCTTGGAGATCACCATTTAGAAAGGCACTTTTGACATCCATCTGGTGAACTTTCCACCCATATTGTGCTGCCATAGCACACATAACCCGAATTGTGGTCATCCGAGCAGTAGGTGCAAAAGTTTCCTCATAGTCAATGCCTTCTTTTTGAGCATAGCCCTTTGCAACAAGATGGGCCTTATGCTTATCAATTGTTCCATCTGCCTTGTACTTGACTTTATATACCCATTTGCAGCCAATGGGTTTCTTTCCATGCGAGAAAATAAACAAGCTTCCAAGTTTTATTCTTCATCAAAGACTCATACTCTGTATCCATAGCGGCCTTCCACTGAGGCTCAATGAGAGCATCTTGCACTGATGTAGGTTCAAGACTATCTATGGTAGACATGAACGCCCTGTCATCATCAATATCCATATCCTCTACTTCTGTACTTGGAGTCACAGAAAGTTCCTCAAAAGATTGACAAAGATCATCAACCTCACCAGTTTCTCTGGCTTCTTTTTCCTTTTGAGCCATACTGCGTGTACGAGATCTATCCAAATTCAAATTGGGAGGAGTGGATAAATTTGCGTCTCTGATTGTATTTGTACACCATTTAGGATTCTTCTTCGGTTGTGGTGAAGAAGATGTAGAAGGACCTCCTGTCTGTGTTGACGAAGGAATATTCTCTTCCTTAGTTTCCATAATATCTTGGTGTACTTTAGATGTGCTCTGTGATGTGAAAGCTTCATCAAAGACAACATCTCTACTGATATGAATTTTCTTGGTCAAAGGATCTATCAACCTATATCCTTTAGAGTGCTCAGAATAACCAATAAAAATACATCTCAGTGTTTTCTCATCTAGCTTATTCCTTTTCTCTTTCGGTATGTGCATGAAAGCGTGACATCCAAAAATACGTAGATGAGATATGGAGGGTTTTCGACCACTCCATGCTTCTTGTGGAGTCATTCCTTTTAGGGCCTTTGTGGGTGCCCTATTCAATAGATACACTACAGTGGTGACAGCTTCTGTCCAATATTGTTGCCCAAGAGTAGCTCCTGTGAGCATACAACGAACCATTTCCATAATAGAACGGTTCCTTCTCTCAGCAACTCCATTTTTCTGAGGAGTATAGGTAGCTGTTAACTGTCTCTTGATCCCATGCTTATCTAGGAATGCAGATAATTCATTAGAGGTAAACTCTCCCCCTCGATCTGAGCGGAGGGTTTTAATAGAATCTCCTGACTCCTTCTCAACGGATTTCTTGAACTGCTGGAAGAATGCGAAAGCTTCAAATTTTAGTTGGAGAAAGAAAACCCACATCTTTCATGAGTAGTCATCTACGAATAAATAAAAGTACCTCTTCCCTCCATAACTGTTGGGTGTGAAAGGACCGCACAGATCGGTATGAATTAACTTCAGAGGTTTTTGTGCTCTTGTAGAGCTCTTCTCAAATGGTACTCTATGCTACTTTCCTGCCAACCAGTCAGAGCACACTGGCAATGTGGCAGAAAGGGAAGGAAGACCCTTTACCATCTCATACTTGCTGAGCTCAAGTAAGTAGCCAGAACTAAGATGCCCATATCTCTTGTGCCATAGGGAAGTTGCCTCCTTGGTAGAGACAGTCATAGTAACATGTGGAGTAGAGATAGCATCTAGTGCAAATAAGTCGTGCTTATATGAAGCTGTTGCAATCTGCTTACCCTTCCTAGTAATGGTACAACACTTCTTTCCATTCTCAACATGAAAGTTGACAACCATATTTTTGTCCCGGATTTGTGTCACTGACAACAAATTATTGGCCAATCCCGGAACATAGAGGACTTTGTCAATCTGACACTTGCCGTCAGGAAGAGTGACTGAAACTGTACCCTCTCCCTGAACCCTGTAGGTTTTATCATCAGCAATTATGACAGGTTTGCCCTCTTTGGCCACAAATGATTCAAACCATGATCTGTCACCAGTCATATGTTTGCTAGCTCCAGAATCGACATACCAAATAGGATCCCTCTATGTGGAATCTGTGGTAGTCATGAGCACCTTGTGTGCCCATTCAGAATTTGAGTCAGATTCTTCAACAACAACATTCACCTGGGGTTGCTTGTTTTTATTTTGTGGTTTGTTTTTGCCTTTTTGCTTGTTCTTATGCCAACACCTATTGGTGTCATGGTTGTATTTCTCACAGATCTTGCACCACCTCTTCTTCTATTGAGGTTTTTTGCCTTTTCCTTTCGTATCCTGTTGAGAATTTCCTCCTTTCTGAAAGTTGCCTCCTTTTTGCCCATTACCTTTCTTCGTAGAACCCTGCCTGTTGGTGTATAGGGCTGTATTAAAAGAATCATCCTTGTGAAGTTGGCGTGCCTCCTATTGTTGAAGCAGATTGACCAACTCAATGTAGGTAATTTTTCGTTGAGACACCTGGATGGAGGTTATCAACATATCAAATGAAGAAGGTAAAGCTCTCATCACAAGTGAAATGAGAAGCTTTTCGTCCACAATATCTCCCAAAGAACTCAATTTCTATTTCAACTCAGACACTCTGCACAGAAAGAGTTCAACTGTTTCACCCTGTCTCAAACTCAGGTTATGAAGTTGTTGTTGAAGATGAAGAATGGTGGATTCATTATTTCCCTCATAGATGGTTTGAAGGGCATCCCATGCCTCTTTACCACTTGATGTGTCAGCTATATGAGGTTGCACTTCATCTGAAACATCAAACAAAATGAGCACCTTTGCTCTACTGTCTTTCTTATCAAAAGCTATTTGATCTGCTGAATGACCTGTGGATCCTGCTGTTGGTGAAGGCCTAGTTGCTACTCTAGTAACAATATCCCACAAATATTCCATTTGGAGAATAGCCTTCATCTTATGTTTCCATGGTGTATAATTTGGACCTTTCAATAACTGATGCGGATCAGTCATCAATTTTGCAACAACGGCCATAGTGAAGGTTCCTTATATCACCAATTGGTCCCCCTTTCGATATACCTTTTTCTAGGCCAATATACCGTACAAAATACCCGCCCTTACGTGAGGGAAACTATAGGTATTTAAAAATATCAACAAAAATCACCCACCCTTACGTGAGGGAGACTATAGGTGAGTTTTAGAGATCATACGATACGTGGAACATAAGCGGTACTGAAAGGGAATCGCCTTGTTGATGGCACCTACCATAGAATATTCTTCTCATGCGTGGGGCATAACTTCCCCTAAACACTATGAAGAATACTTCGTCAGGATTTACGCCTAAACACAAGTGCGATAAAGGGTAGTGGATGGAGTAAAAAAATGCAAAAATGGCGTACTTATTCCTCCCCAACGATTTATAGAGAACAAGCTCAGACGTCGTTGTAGCAGTTATATTAGGCGGCAGATACAGTAGCCAAATCACGACAGACTTTACCTGTAAGTGCTGGCCAGAGGTATCACAAATACCGAACATTGCAGTACAATAAAATTGCACAGATGGGTTTTATATTCCGGGGACTTAGGGAGTGTTTTGATTTTAAGTTTTTAATGTTATAGTGCAAAAATGAAATATGCAACATACAACATAAAAAAACTGCCCACAAGAATAACCCACAAGCTGTCGGTCACAGCCGAAAATGCACCTTTTACAATTTGCCAAATTACTCACTATCCCCATTTGATTTTTGAAAAAATATCCCCCCTTAAAAAACTTTCTTTAACAAAGCATTTTAATAATTATTATACTTTTAAAATTAAAATAAATAATTTTAATTTATATAGTTTTAAAACTTATAAAAAAATAAATTAAAAATTAAATTTTAATTTATAAAGTTTAAAAAACTATAAAAAATAAATTAAAATTAAAAATTTTAATTAAAAAATAATAATTAAAAAACACTTTGCAAAAAAAAAATTATACCTTTGGGGGGAGTCGGCGGGATTTGAACCCCCGACCTGCAGGCTCCCTGAGCCTTACCGCACAGCTCACTGCCAAGTGAGCTAGCGGGCTGATCCGTTTGGATCACTGGAGCACCTCGTATTTGAGCTGCTGCTTTCCCGTCCTCCTCTCTGCTTCCCGCTTCCCGAGCCCACTGTGGCTCCCTGCGTTCCCCGTCCGCGTCGCTACTGCGTTCCCCGGTCCGCGTCGCTGCTGCATTTGATCGGGTTTTTTTTTTTTTTTTAAAACCAGGGGGGGGAGGGTGAGCGCTGCACGCAAAAAAAAATGGGGGGGGGTTTATACCCCGTTCGGCCCGGGAAGGAATTTTAAATTGAATTCCCGCTCGGCCAGGGGTGGGGGGGGGTATTCTCAACCCCCGCGCGCTCTGTCGCGCTGCAGAGCGTTCTGCACCCTATGTAGAGAGAACGCTCTACACCTTGCGCGCAGACGGGACGTTTGCATCCCCTACGCGAGCGCGTTGCAGAGCGTTCTACGCCCTGCACAGAGAGAACTCTCTGCACCCTGCGCGCAGACGGTACATCTGCGTCCCCTGGGCAGATAGGCCTGGGCATCCGGTGACACCGCGCACCGAGCTTCGGCTCGCGTACGTGCTACGGTCTGGCCTGGACCGGTGATGTAGCGCACCGATCTCGGGCTCACGTACGCGCTGCGGCGGACTCCATGATTTGGCCTGGGCACGACGTCCCACGTCCTGCGCAGGACTAGGCACGTCTACGTCAGGCTGGACTGGATGCCTCTGCCGGGTCTGTGCAGCGAAATAGGCTGTAGGGTACGCGGCCTCTGCTATTTTTTTTTTTAATAAAGAACACGCAATGTCATGATTTCTTAAAAAAATTGTGTCCACAAAACGTAGCTCCTCCTCCCAGTAGAAAACGCGACTACCTTCAGAAAAAAAACGTAGTCTCCCCAGCCTCTCCTCTCACGCTGCATTGCCCTGGCAATCTGGCTCTAATACCATGTCAAAATCAGGAACAGTATTGTATTGCATTGAATTTGATTAAATAATCAATTACACAGCCGGGAATAGCATCGGCGTAACTGAGCTTGTTAAGCAGTTGTAACCGAGCAACAACACTACGCTAAAGAAATCAAATACAGCCAAAGTAGTACGCTAACAATCGCGACATGTCGCGATATCACGACCCTTCCACCTTTGGCAATACTTGCTCTACTTTTGTCACGATATCATGACATGTCATGATATCGCGACCCTTCAGCCTATGGCACCGCTCGCTTCGCTTTTGTCATGATTTCGTGACCTTCCTGCCTTTCGCATTACTTGCTCCTCTTTTGCACAAAGGAAACAAAGGGTATTACCGGGACAAATATTGCCTTTGCTCCACCAGTAGCACCAAGTCCCTCCACTGCCATCACCTCCACACACTCGCAAGCCTCACTTAGCTCAATAAGTCACTTCCCTCCTCAAACGCAACTTTTCAAAGTTTACAATGCACAAATGAGCCTAAAAATTCCTTAGAAATATTTTTATAGATTTAACTAGCGCATTTAGGTGTAGAGCTATACCTGAACATTGCGGGTGCATGCAGGCAAACGTGGGTGCCTACAGAACATGCCAAGCGTAGGTGTGCACCTGGAAGCAAAAGAGAATGAGGATAAAAACTCCTAAAATGGTAGCTCCCATCATCAAATCTGAACCAAAATTCATCCATACATCATGTACATCATAAAAGTTGATTTTGTGAAATTAAAAATAGTTTTGCATGCATATTTTTTGAGAAAAAATAAATTTTTTCAAAAATACATATTGCATTGTAGAAACATGCCAACCAAGGTCACATTTTTGCAAAATCAACATCCCACAATTCTTCATCATCTACGTCATCACATTCTTCCATAATCATTATGCATATAGCATTCATCATTTTTATTTTGTCTAGGTCATTCAAGTGAACCTCGTATCTAGTATGTTATTCTATAAACTTGGTGATTGCAGCGATGATAATCCATGCAATTTGGTAAGATGAATAATGCACAATAAGGACACTTGCTCATGATCATTATCAATTATCTCATCATCAAAAATCACAATCACATTTGGCACCTCACATTTTGAATGCAACCTTGCCAAGAACAATTTGCTTGCAATAAATCATTGATGTCCTTGTTTTTGGGGCAAGAAAACATAGATAAATCAAAATATCAAACACTCATTCATTCAACAACAGTCAAATTATAGGACATGTCGGTAGGTTGATTGGTTCCATGATGGAATTGATGAATAAATTTCTACAGTCACTACCCACCCCTACGATTGACTTAGTCATTATGCATCTTTCATACATTGCATACTCAATGATGCCATTGTGGAAGCTTATTCAACAAGCATTAAATCATCCCAAAATTTGGGGCAGCCATGTTACATTATGATTTTCCCGTGACAGGATACATCTCACGTGATCATAACATCTACACTAGAAAAATACCCCTCTCAACCATTGGGGCAAAAATGGTATCACATTTTACATTATTAATATCATCTACATTCACATGGTATCATACACCAACCCCCTTCCCACCGTTGGGGCAAAAATGGTATCACATTTTACATCATTTATATCATCCGCAATCATTTGTATTTCACATCATTCATTCATCAATTGCACAAATTCACTACATCATTCATTTTCAATTGGATTGTGAGATACATTTGTAACTCATTCACGAATTGAGGGGGTAAGCTACAAAAAATTTGAAAATTTTTCTTTATTCTTTTGTCTTCAACATCAGTGCGCAAATCCAACAACAGAGAGAAGTTGCTTCTGTGCCTATAGCCCAAGCAAGTGTCTCATATTTTTGCACCATATTGTGTTTCACACAACATGGTACAAAAGGGGCATCTGTAGACACCAAATCACAACCACTAAACCTCCATCCTAACCATCCCACCACCCACTTGTCTTCCATTCCACCTTCCTGCCATTTCCTAGCCTAATTGGGGTTATTTTAATATTATTTTATAATATTTTATATTTTATATAATATTTTATTATATTTTAATATATGTATTATAAAATACATACAAATAAACTCAATTAACCTTAGCTGTATGATTTCATTTAATCTCCACCATCTATTTTCATTAATGCATGTCACATTCAAAAAGTAATCTCAACCCTAGGATATGACTTAATCTTAGCCACACGATCAAAAGTGCAAGGCTAAAACCCTAAGAAAACCCTAGGTTGGATTATAAATAGGGTATTTTGCAAATGCCCAAACACTGGAACCTGGATATTAAGAGATATACTTGGAGAAGCATTTGTTGATGCCCTAGTGAAGCAGAGATAGATAGAATTGAATATTTGATGCCCTAGCAAATCCAATAATACTTCTACCATTCTAGCCATCGTCCATCCGTCCTCGCTCGTCACCATAGCTGTATTCCATTATTTTCCTCCGTCACCATCCTTCCTGATCTATTTTTGTAGATCTACCCTACCCTGTGACTGTTGTACTGAGCTTATGAAGCTCACTACAGAGCTTGCAAAGCACCCACCAGAGCTTATCCTATCTACAAGTGCACACCAAAGCTTGCCAAGCTCACTACAGATCCTGCCTAGCACATTCCAGAGCCTGTGATAGTCCCAGGTGCAAACCAAAGCTTGTGAAGCTCGCGTCAGAGCTTGCTAATACACTAAAACAAATATCTGAATCTGCTACACCATGAAATCTGCAACAATGTAGCAAGGTATATTTAGTATTGTTTTATTTCATTTATTCATTGGTTTGGCATTCATTTTAAATTGATTCTTAAGCTAGGGTTTTGTTAATGTTTGAGGGTCTCACACTATGGAGCCCTCACAAGTATTACTGATGCTCTTGTGTTTTGTTTTACATGTAGATCTATGAATTCAACATATTCTTTGATGGCTATTGAAGTTGGATTGGCCCCACATTGGATATTCAAAGCCCACTCAACTTGTTGGGATCAAGGACACACTCAGATCTGAAGACACTTCTATTATATCTAACTAGGGTTTCAAAGAACCCTAGTTTCACTGTAAATTATTGTATCAAATATCCGCACTGGATGCTGATTGTAACAAATGAGTCTATTGACTCCCCCATTGAATACATATTTCTTTTGTGAAATATATTTTATCTCATTTATTTATTTTATTCTACCATTTTATTTTGAAGTGTCCTGTCTTTGCATCTACAATATATATAACTTGCATATGCAAATATTGCTAGATAGTTAAAACATCACAACTTGGGGGTGTTCAAGGTATCACATATTCCCCCCAATTAAACAAACAAGCACACAACTTGGGGGTGTTCAAGGTATCACACCTTCCCCCCAATAAAGAAAACAAGCACACAACTTGGGGGTGTTCAAGGTATCACACCTTCCTCCTAATAAATCAAACAAGCATACAACTTGGGGGTGATCAACGTATCACACCTTTCTTACCAATTCAACAAATAACTCAATCTCTCAATCATGTCACATCATCAACACATCAATCACTAGGTTCAAAAGGTTGCATTCTTTTTTCAAATGTTGTGCCCTTTGCCTTGCATTTACATCATCCACATCCATTGCTAGTTTCAAAAGACTGCATTATTTTGTCAAAGGTTGTGTCCTTTGCCTTGCATTCATTCCTTTTTAAAAAACTCTTTTTTTTATGGAAAAAATAGAATCATTCATTACATCATCAAAATTCCTTGCATTCAACATCATCAATTTTACTCACCATTGCATTTATCAAATTCCTTGACACTTTACAAGTGAACTTTGTATTTAGTGATTTATCCTAGTAACCTGGCAGTTGCAGTGACTAGTTATCCATGCAATCCAGTAGGATGGTTAGATCACCATAAGGAAACTTGCATTATAAAACACCCCTTCATCTGATAGGTCAAAGAATAGACACATTTGTCACATTTTATCCATTTCATAAACCCCTTCATCTGTTAGAGCAAAGAACATACACAATCATCACATTTTTCCCATTTTAAAAACCCCTTCATTTTTTAGGGAAAAGAACAAACACATTCATTGCATTTTCCCCATTTCATAAATTCCTTCATCTATTAGGGCAAAGAACATACATAATCATCGTATTTTTCCCATTTCAAAAACCCATTCATCTGTTAGGGTAAATAATAGACATAATCTTCGTATTTTTCCCATTTCAACCCTTCATCTGTTAGGGAAAAAATAGATACAACTATCATTTTCCTAATTTCAAAAACCCCCTCATCTGTTGGGGAAAAAATATATCACAATCACATTCACATTCAACATCATCAAATACAAATACAAGTACAAGTACAAGTGACCCTTGTATTAAGTGATTTATCCTATTAACCTGGTAGTTGCAGTGACTGATTATCCATGCAATCTGGTAGGATGGGTAGATTACCATAAGGACACTTGAATTATAAAAACCTTCTTCATATATTAGTACAAATAACATACACATTCATTGTATTTTCCCCACTTTCACAAAACCCCTTCATCTATTAGGGAAAATAACAAACACATTCATCGTATTTTCCCCATTCCATAAAACCCCTTCTTTTGTTAGATAAAATAACATACACATTCATCATATTTTTCCCATTTCATAAACCCCTTAATCTATTAGGGAAAAGAACAGACACAATCAATGCATTTTCCCCATTTCAAAAACCCCTTCATCTATTAGGGCAAATAACAAACACAATCATCACATTTTTCCCATTTCAAAAATCCCTTCATCTGTTAAAGCAAAAATAGACATAGCTATATTTTTCCTACTTTCAAAAAATTCCTCATATGTTGGGGAAAAAATAGATCACATTCACATTCACATTCAACATCATCAAATACAAATACATTCACAAGTATAAGTGAACCTTGTATTTAGTGGTTTATCCTATTAACCTGGTGGTTGCAGTGACCGATTATCCATGTAATTTGGTAGGATGAATAGATCACCATAAGGACACTTACAATTATCAAAATTTCTTCATCTGCTAGGAAAAAAAAAATCAATAATTATAATTTTCACAGTCCTTGCATTTTTCTATTTCAAAAACCCTCTCATCTGTTGGGGAAACTATTGGATAAATAACAGACCATATTAACACAAACATTCAATATTATAAATTATCATTATGCCTTCATTCAAACATAGGTGAACCTCATATTTAGTGGTTTATCCTATTAACCTAACGGTTACAATGATCGGTTATCCATACAATCTAGTAGGATGGATAGATCACCATAAGGAAACTTACATTATTAAAACCCCTTCATCTATTAGGGGAAAAATAGAATTAATCATACACATGTTAAAAACCCCTTTCATATGTTTGGACAAAAATAGACTCAACTACTTGAATCCATATATTAAAAAATGTAGCTTACCTCCACAAAATTACTCCAATTCATTGTTGGCAATTTTGGGTACTTTGGGTACATTGCCTTTGCTCAAGTGTATAAGTTGTCATTGATGTCAAAAGGCATTTTTGTGTTGATATCAAAAAGAGTGTGATGTCAAAAATATCTTGAGAAGCTTCATAATGTTAAAGGGTTTTTATTAAAACCATGGTGACAAGGTTAAAGGTTTTTCTTAAAACCATTTGGACTCATTAAGGGTTTTTATTAAAACCAAGCTTAACTTAATGCAAAGGTTTTTACTTCTTGAAAAACCTTGAAGGTCCATGTTTATTATTAATAATTAAATTAACTCAAACCTTTGACAAGGGTCTAAGTTTAATTTATTATTAATAAAATAATAATTATTATTATTTTAATTATTATTAAAGGGTCTTTCAACCCTTAAGCGACGGAGAAAAAAGATTTCTTTCGCCGATGTGTTGCCATCGTTGGAGGAGCGCCGACGTCAAACAGTTAAGGAGAAATGGCTATATAAGTGGGGATGATTTTCTAAAGTAAGTGCACCACCGATTAATTGGAGTCTACGATTTGCGTTTGCTCTGTATCATTCGAATAGCGCTTGGCGTCTTCGATTTGTGTTTGCTCTGTATCATTCGAATAGCGCTTGGTGTCTTCGATTTGAGCTTGCTCTGTGTCTTTGAATCTCCGATTGACGTCTTTGAAATCGTGCTTGATCTGTGTCTTGGAAACCGTGCTTGGCATACTCGGATTTGAGCTTGGGCTGCATCCTTACTTTTATGCTTGACGTTAGTGGATTGGCAATTGCACCTGAACTATGTTTTTTTCCAGACTGTGTTGTGAGATGATTAATGCAAGCATTCAGTGACTTACGTTTTGGACAGCGCTCACCAGTTTGCATGTGGCTTGTGGAAGACATTTACGTTTTCCAGATTCTTGGCGTCAAAGGAAGATAAAATATAGGGCAACACTATATTTCTTCATTGGGCACTTGTGACCCAACGACGGTGGCGTTGAAGCGAAGGCGCTAGAAGGCAGAGGTGCCGAGTTCGATTCTCTTCGTGGGTAATTTTCTTTTGGTCGCGGTGTGCAAAGGATAGTGGTTGTGAATGCGTTGGAGGTATAAGGTTAAGGTATCATATTTGCTTTGACATTGTTTTATTGATGCTTAATGTTTATGTGGAGTAATAAGGTGTAAAGAGGTTTTACTTTGTATGTATATTATACTTCTGGTGGTTTTTATTAAGTTGGAGAAATAAGGTGTTAATTTGGATCTTTATTATTGTTTATTATTGTATAGTTGCTAACTCTAATTGGTGGCAAATTGAGAGTTAGTGTTGTGATAGATTTTGAGTTCTCCTTCTTCATCAAAGTAAAGGTATGGGCAACTTCTTCCATGTATATTGTTGATGGTATATTTTCTGAAATTGAGTTTGGAGTGAAAAGGTTGTCTACTAGGTATTTTTGGTGTAAATCTTATTTTCTGGATATTGAAGATTGTTTATGCATTAAAATCATTGATGAGTTTTTGGGTGAATGCATAATTCTGGTTGAGGAAGAGGAAGCATTTTTTGCACTAGGGTTTATGTTAGTAAGTCTTGCTACTTGCATTGAGATGATGAAACCCTAGTTGTTGGTGAAAAGAATATGAGTATCATTGTTATATGAGATATTGCATAGTTGGCAATTGTTGGGTTGTGTTTCATATTCTTGAGAAAAGCATACTACATCTATCTTATTCTTTTGAGATTGAGATTGAGTTGAGATTGATATTGGGAGTTAAGTATAGAACATATTGGGTCTCTAACAATTCTCTTTATGTTTCTATGAGATTTGAGATTGAGATTGGGAGTTAAGTATAGAACATATTGAGTCTCTAACAATTCTCTTTATGCTTCTATGAGGTTTATGAATCACATTGGGTCTCTAACAATTCTCTTTGTGGGTTCATGCTAAGCAAGTTTTTCTTGGTGAGCTTGCTGAGGTTTTGGACAGGTTTCGGTGGGGACTTGTGAGCAGGTTTTGGACAGTTCCTGGGACAAGGACAGTTCCGGTGGGGACTTGTGAGCAGATTTGGACAGGTCCTAGCAGAGGACTTGTGAGCTGAGTTTTTGATAGTTCTATCGGAGAACTTGAGGACAGAGGTGCATTGGTTCTTTGAGAAGAACCCGAGGACAGATTTGGCAAGTCTTTGAGAAGGCTTGTGTGTAGAGGATTGATTTGTTCAAGAGTTGGACAGATATGACAGATAGAGGAAGACTTGTACTAGACCGACTGACTGTGTTTGGTACAGGTAGCTGAGCTGCTGTGGATGTGATCATAGAAGGCAGAGGTCTCTTAGGCTAAGCATTGAGGATAGGAGGTCTTCGGTGGAAAGGAGTTCCACGTGTTGGCAAGAGGTAGAGGCAGTTGATCTTCTGAGGGATCATTTCCAGAGCAGAGGGGAAGGTATCTCCTTTGAGCAGAGGCTCATAAATTCAGATTGGGGGAAGGTGTCTCCTTTGGGCCGAGGCTCATAAACATTGTAATTGGGAAGGATTCCCAAAGAACTTTGAGATAACTTTTAGAGAAAAGTTTTGTGGACGTAGCCCAACCATTCTGGGTGAACCACGTTAAAAATGGGCTTTCAATGTGTGATGCTTTCTGTCTTGATTAATGTTGTGTTGATGCCACTGCTATCTAAAGTTAAAAATATTAATTGGTTAAGTCTTATACTGTTCACCCCCCTCTCAGTATAAGTCCATGTTCTTCAATTGGTATCAGAGCGGGTCTCTCCAGAAAGAGCCTAACAGCTTGGAGAAGGATCTATCAGAGGATCATATAGATTCAGAAAGAGATGAAGAGGTTGAGTTCGATCTCAAAGGTGAATTCTTCTTGGCTTTGAGAAAGCTTGAGAAATTCAGGGAAGAGAATTCTGTTCTCAAGCATCAATATCAAGAAGAAAAGATAGCAAGATCAGAATTGTTTCAAAGTGTTATAGACTTCAAAATTCTAGCCGAAGAAGGGAAGAAGGTTGAACAGGTTCTGACAGAGGTTCTCAAAGGAAAGGAAGCTGATTGCGAGAAACTAGAAGAAGAAGTTATGTCTCTTAGAGTGAAGTTGGAACAGTTGGCTCTCAGATAGAATACTCCGTGTGAAAAGCAAAAGAAGGATGGTATCACCATTCAAGAAATAGGGTCTTCGAGCAAGATCAATCTTCATCCCGAAGAGCGGTGGATTCCAGTTGGTCACAAGAAGAACAATCATCCAAGGCATCAAAACAAGGTTACATAATACTTTCCATGGCTATTGTTTTTCCTGCAAGAAATTTGGTCACAAAGCTATGCATTGCAATAAGTCCATGAATAGACATAGTAAGGAAAATGGTAACTCTTTTGCACCTCTTATGAATAAAGATGTCATGTGTTACAAGTGCAATAATTTTGGGCATATTGCTAGGATGTGCAGTTTGGATAGATCTAGCCTTGAGTTCACTAAAAAGAAAAATGAGATCAAATCTAAGTCAATGATAGCTCAAACTGCTTTTCATGCTCTAGACAAAGTAGAAAAATGGTATCTTGATAGTGGTTGTTCAAAACATATGACTGGTGAAAAGGAAAAGTTTTTGGTCTTAAAAGAAACAAACAGAGGAACAATCAATTTTGGAGATAACAGGTCAGCTAAAATCTGTGGTAAAGGGACTCTTAGTTTGGATGGGAAATCCAAAATAGAAAATGTGCTTTATGTAGAAGGCCTAAGACATAATCTTCTAAGTGTGAGTCAACTTTGTGATCAAGGGCACATAGTATCTTTCTTTTCAGATAGATGTGAGATAAGTAAAGAAAAAAATGGAAAACTCATTGCTAGTGCTACAAGGACTCCAAACAATCTTTACATGCTAAGTGAGATAAAAAAGGAAAAATGTTTTCTAACTCAAGAAGATGAGAGTTGGTTATGGCATAAAATATTGGGGCATTTGAGCTTTGATAATCTTGTCAATATTAGTAACAAGGAAGCGGTTAGAGACTTGCCCAAAATAAAAAGGCCCCATAACATCATTTGCGGTCCTTGTCAACATGGAAAACAGACTCAGAACCAGTTTCAAATCAAAAGGGTATACTTCTTCAAAACCATTGGATCTTATTCATACTGATTTATGTGGCCCTACCAGAACTCATAGCATTCAGGGAGAAAGCTACTTCATGCTTTTTATAGATGATTATTCTAGAATGACTTGGGTTACTTTTCTCAAAGAAAAATCTGAAGCTTTTGAAAAATTTAAAGCTTTCAAAGAAATGGTTGAAAATGAGACTGACAAGAGAATCAAATGTTTAAGATCAGATAGAGGAGGAGAGTTCACTTCAAATGAATTTGTGGAATACTGTGAGCAGCAAGGAATCAAAAGAGAATATTCAGTAGCAAGAACTCCTCAACAAAATGGAGTAGTTGAAAGGAAAAATAGAACTATTGAAAATATGGCTAGAGCTATGTTGAATGAGTCAAAAATTTCAGATGGCTTTTGGAAAGAGGCAGTCAGTACAACAATCTACATTATCACCAGGGCCCAACTTAGAGTCAATCATCATAAAACTCCTTATGAGTTGTGGAAAGGAAGACCAGCTACAGTAAAATACTTCAAAGTGTTTGGGAGTAAGTGCTTCATCAGAAGGGAAGATCAGAATTTGGGTAAGTTTGATCCTAGATGTGATGAGGGAATCTTTCTTGGGTATTCCAATAGAAGCAAGGCCTACAGATGCTTCAACAAAAGAACTCATACAGCTGTAGAGAGCATAAATGTAACCGTTGATGAAAAGACAGGGATAAGAGAACCAATCCAGGAACTCAGTGATGAAATTTGTCAAGAAGAATTCAGAGAGGTTTCAGATGAAGAAGAGGAAAGACAACAACTGCTTCCCAAAACTCCTTCACGATATGTTCAGAAACATCATCCCAAATATTTGATCATTGGTGATCCAAATAGGAGGCAAACAAGAAGAAGAGTCATTCCCTCACATGATTCTACAAATGTTTCATTATTATCTCAAATTGAGCCAAAATATTTCGGTGAAGCATGTGCAGATAAGTTTTGGGTAAAAGCAATGGATGAAGAGCTAAATCAAATAGAGAAAAGTGAAACTTGGGAATTGGTTCCAAGACCTAAGGACAAGAATGTCATTGGCACAAAATGGATATTCAAAAATAAACTCAATGAGGATGGAAAGATTGTCAGAAACAAAGCTAGGTTAGTCTGCAAAGGTTATGCTCAAGTAGAAGGTGTTGATTTCGAAGAGACGTTTGCTCCTGTTGCTCGTCTTGAAGCTATCAGAATGTTTTTGGCCCTTTCAAGCTTCAAATCATTCAAGGTGTATCAAATGGATGTAAAGTCAGCTTTTCTAAATGGGGTGTTGGAAGAAGAAGTCTACATAGAATAGCTAGAAGGAGTGTCTCTCTCAGAACAGTCAGACTATGTGTGTAAACTAAAAAAGGCCTTGTATGGGTTAAAGCAAGCACCTAGGGCTTGGTACTCAAGACTTGACAGGTATCTTCATGAGCAAGGCTTCAGGAAAGGTGTGGCAGATAGCAATTTGTATATTAAGGATGAAGGTGATGATATGCTGATTATGGTTGTCTATGTTGATGATATTATTTTTGGGGGAAATAATACTCAGATGTGCAAAGATTTTGCTAACACCATGCAGAAGGAATTTGAGATGTCTATGATTGGAGAGTTGTCATTCTTTTTAGGTCTTCAGATTTCTCAATCAAAATATGGTGTATTTCTCTCTCAAGGAAAGTATATCAAAGAAATGTTGAAGAAATTTGGGATGATGGACAGCAAACCAAGTATGTACTCCAATGATTACAGGATGCAAGATGAGTAAAGATGATGAATCTCCAGTGGCAGATCAGAGGTTGTACAGATCAATGATTGGCAGTTTATTATATGTTACAGCTACTAGACCAGATATCATGCAGGCAGTTGGGTTGGTAGCAAGATTTCAGGCAGCTCCTAAAGATTCTCATGTTATGGCAGTTAAGAGGATATTCAGATATCTGAAGGGCACTATGGACTTTGGGCTTTGGTATCCCAAAGGTGATGATTTCACCCTCACAGCTTATACAGATGCAGATTGGGCAGGCGGTATTGATGACAGGAAAAGCACTAGTGGTGGAGCATTCTTTCTGGGAAAGAGTTTGGTTTCTTGGCTAAGTAAGAAACAACCTTCAGTTTCCTTATCTACAGCAGAGGCTGAATACATAGCAACAGTGGTTGGGTGTACACAGGTTTTATGGATGAAAACCACCTTAGAGGATTTCAAAGTCAAACATGAACAACCCATCTCCATACTTTGTGATAATACAAGTGCCATAAGTATTTCCAAAAATCCGGTAATGCACTCAAGGACAAAGCATATTTCCATCAAGTATCACTTTCTAAGGGAGAAAGTGCAAGACAAACAGGTCAAGGTAGAGTATGTGTCTACTAAAGAGCAGATTGCAGATATCTTCACCAAACCTCTTCCAAGAGATACGTTTGAGTATCTAAGGGAGAAATTGGGAGTTGTACTCCCACCCCAGAATTAATCACCTCATCGGGAGGTGGGGGAGGGACTAAGCTAAGAGGCTCATTCTTAGTCCCGAGCCCCAAAGGTGGCCCTTTGCCATTGATGACAAAGGGGGAGAGATATGAGTAAGGGGGAGAGCTTCAAAGTGAAGAGGAAAGCTTCAAGTCCAGGGGAGCAAAACTTCAAAGGAAGATTCTCGCTTGTGGGCACAGTTGGTCAGTTGTTAGCACAGCTTGGTTTCAGTTTTGGCTCTTGAGAAGTGTTTTCAATAAAGGTTTGCCATCAATGACAAAGGGGGAGATTGTTGGCAATTTTGGGTACTTTGGGTACATTGCCTTTGCTCAAGTGTATAAGTTGTCATTGATGTCAAAAGGCATTTTTGTGTTGATATCAAAAAGAGTGTGATGTCAAAAATATCTTGAGAAGCTTCATAATGTTAAAGGGTTTTTATTAAAACCATGGTGACAAGGTTAAAGGTTTTTCTTAAAACCATTTGGACTCATTAAGGGTTTTTATTAAAACCAAGCTTAACTTAATGCAAAGGTTTTTACTTCTTGAAAAACCTTGAAGGTCCATGTTTATTATTAATAATTAAATTAACTCAAACCTTTGACAAAGGTCTAAGTTTAATTTATTATTAATAAAATAATAATAATTATTATTTTAATTATTATTAAAGGGTCTTTCAACCCTTAAGCGACGGAGAAAAAAAGATTTCTTTCGCCGATGTGTTGCCATCGTTGGAGGAGCGCCGACGTCAAACAGTTAAGGAGAAATGGCTATATAAGTGGGGATGATTTTCTAAAGTAAGTGCACCACCGATTAATTGGAATCTACGATTTGCGTTTGCTCTGTATCATTCGAATAGCGCTTGGCATCTGTGATTTGCGTTTGCTCTGTATCATTCGAATAGCGCTTGGTGTCTTCGATTTGAGCTTGCTCTGTGTCTTCGAATCTCCGATTGACGTCTTTGAAATCGTGCTTGATCTGTGTCTTGGAAACCATGCTTGGCATACTCGGATTTGAGCTTGGGCTGCATCCTTACTTTTATGCTTGACGTTAGTGGATTGGCAATTGCACCTGAACTGTGTTTTTCCAGACTGTGCTGTGAGATGATTAATGCAAGCATTCAGTGACTTACGTTTTGGACAGCGCTCACCAGTTTGCATGTGGCTTGTGGAAGACATTTACGTTTTCCAGATTCTTGGCATCAAAGGAAGATAAAATATAGGGCAACACTGTATTTCTTCATTGGGCACTTGTGACCCAACGACGGTGGCGTTTAAGCGAAGGCGCTAGAAGGCAGAGGTGCCGAGTTCGATTCTCTTCGTTGGTAATTTTCTTTTGGTCGTGGTGTGCAAAGGATAGTGGCTGTGAATGCGCTGGAGGTATAAGGTTAAGGTATCATATTTGCTTTGACATTGTTTTATTGATGCTTAATGTTTATGTGGAGTAATAAGGTGTAAAGAGGTTTTACTTTGTATGTATATTATACTTCGGTGGTTTTTATTAAGTTGGAGAAATAAGGTGTTAATTTGGATCTTTATTATTGTTTATTATTGTATAGTTGCTAACTCTAATTGGTGGCAAATTGAGAGTTAGTGTTGTGACAGATTTTGAGTTCTCCTTCTTCATCAAAGTAAAGGTATGGGCAACTTCTTCCATGTATATTGTTGATGGTATATTTTCTGAAATTGAGTTTGGAGTGAAAAGGTTGTCTACTAGGTATTTTTGGTGTAAATCTTATTTTTTGGATATTGAAGATTGTTTATGCATTAAAATCATTGATGAGTTTTTGGGTGAATGCATAATTCTGGTTGAGGAAGAGGAAGCATTTTTTGCACTAGGGTTTATGTTAGTAAGTCTTGCTACTTGCATTGAGATGATGAAACCCTAGTTGTTGGTGAAAAGAATATGAGTATCATTGTTATATGAGATATTGCATAGTTGGCAATTGTTGGGTTGTGTTTCATATTCTTGAGAAAAGCATACTACATCTATCTTATTCTTTTGAGATTGAGATTGAGTTGAGATTGATATTGGGAGTTAAGTATAGAACATATTGGGTCTCTAACAATTCTCTTTATGTTTCTATGAGATTTGAGATTGAGATTGGGAGTTAAGTATAGAACATATTGAGTCTCTAACAATTCTCTTTATGCTTCTATGAGGTTTATGAATCACATTGGGTCTCTAACAATTCTCTTTGTGGGTTCATGCTAAGCAAGTTTTTCTTGGTGAGCTTGCTGAGGTTTTGGACAGGTTTCGGTGGGGACTTGTGAGCAGGTTTTGGACAGGTTGGAGTGGGGACTTGTGAGCAGATTTGGACAGGTCCTAGCAGAGGACTTGTGAGCTGAGTTTTTGATAGTTCTATCAGAGAACTTGAGGACAGAGGTGCATTGGTTCTTTGAGAAGAACCTGAGGACAGATTTGGCAAGTCTTTGAGAAGGCTTGTGTGCAGAGGATTGATTTGTTCAAGAGTTGGACAGATCTGATAGACAGAGGAAGACTTGTACTAGACCGACTGATTGTGTTTGGTACAGGTAGCTGAGCTACTGTGGACGTGATCATAGAAGGCAGAGGTCTCTTAGGCTAAGCATTGAGGACAAGAGGTCTTCGGTGGAAAGGAGTTCCACGTGCTCGGCAAGAGGTAGAGGCGAGTTGATCTTTTGAGGGATCATTTCCAGAGCAGAGGGGAAGGTATCTCCTTTGAGCAGAGGCTCATAAATTCAGATTGGGGGAAGGTGTCTCCTTTGGGCCGAGGCTCATAAACATTGTAATTGGGAAGGATTCCCAAAGAACTTTGAGATAACTTTTAGAGAAAAGTTTTGTGGACGTAGCCTAGCCATTCTAGGTGAACCACGTTAAAAATGGGCTTTCAATGTGTGATGCTTTCTGTCTTGATTAATGTTGTGTTGATGCCACTGCTATCTAAAGTTAAAAATATTAATTGGTTAAGTCTTATACTGTTCACCCCCCCTCTCAGTATAAGTCCATGTTCTTCACATTGAATCCATATATTAAAAATAGACTCAACTACTTGAATCCATATATTAAAAAATGTACCTTACCTCCACAAAATTACTCCAATTACATCCATCAACACATTTCTCATCATCACATCCTCATGACATCATAAAATCTATCAATAATTGCATTTACATTCAACATTTACCAAGTTCAGCTACAATTTCAAGTGAATCTCGTATCTAGTGGTCTATTCTATCTCCTTGGTGATTTCAATGATTGGTTGTCCATGCAATTAGATAAGATGAGTAAACCACCATAAGGACACTTAGCTATTTTCATCATCTAATATCTCCTTGTTCAAAAACAAAATCAATTTTGGTACCTCATATTTAGATTGCAACTATGCCATGAACAATTTTCTTAAAATCTATCATTGATGTCTTTGTTTGTGGGGCTTGAAACACAAACAAAATCATAACTTTTTATCATTTGCTTTGCAATTACACCAGTCTCTGAGGATGCATTCTAGGTAAAGTGATTGAGCAATTTTTTAGGGATTTCATGTAGAAATTGCTGCAATCATGAGTGGCCCTGAGGATAGACTATTTTTCTTTTCTTTTTACATCTTCATATTTGCATATCAATGACGCTAGAAGGCACATTATTCAACAACATCGAATCACCACAAACTTGGGGTAACTACATTTTATTTTAACTTTCCCACAATGGGATATATCTTACATGATCATGGCATCTACACTTAGTAAAAATCCCCTTCAACCATTGGGGCAAAAATAAAATCATTTTACATCATTCATATCATCCATAATTGCACCATGCATTTCATACAATAATTTGCATTCATTTTTCAATTGGCTTGTGAGATTTATTTGCAAACTCATTCATCAATTGAGGGGGTAAGCTACGCAACCCAAATTATTTTGTCGTCTCCAAGCTCATGTCCACATCTCAAAAAAATTTCTTCACCATCAAGCCAAAATAGGTATCTCGTATTTTTGCATCACATTGTGTTTCACATAATGCAATACAAAAAGGGGCATCTGTAGACACCAAAACCTAGCCACTTGTCATCCATCCATGGTTTTCCATCACATTTATTCATTATTTATATATTTTTTTAATATATATTTAAATAATAATATATTATATATTTTATTTATATATTTGATAAATATATATATATATATATATATATATATATATGAATTAATCCCAACCATCCATCATGATTTAATCCCAACAACTCATCCACCTTGATCCATGCCTTATACCCAGATTTAATATCCACTCTCTGTCACATTTTAATATTGACCACACAAATTTTGTTGTTGAAACCCTAATGTGCCCTAGGAGATATTATAAAGAGGAGTCATTTCGATGACTCAACCCCTAACAAGTTTTACCTAAGTTCACCAAGATGTTTGGAGCCTAAGTTTTCCTGAGTCTAATATTCCTTCCTCCCTTCACATCCTATCCCTCACCATCACATTCATTTCCATCCACCTTTCCTAACCAGATCTACTTCTACAAAATATATTATAGTTCTTGAGTGCCCCTGGGTATTTTCTATCACCATCATGTACCTTTGGGCACTTCATTCTACTATTGAGTACCTCTAGGCACCTTCCCCCCATCATCAAGTTCCTCTGGGCATATTTTGCCATTGTCGAGCACCCACGGGTATCTCAAACCCTAGTTCTATAGTCCAACAAAGCCTTGGGTGTTGCTAGGGCATATATGCACTTGTTTCATGCAATTATGACAATGATAAATCAAAAAGTGATAATTTCACAAGGTAAATATTCTATTTTTATGTTCATTTCATTATTTTCATATTTTCATGCAGTTCTATCATTTGATAACTAGGGTTTTACTAATTTTTGAGGGTCTCACACAATGGAGTCCTTACATTTATTACGAACTCTCTTTGTTCTATTCTGTGTAAATTTGGAGATATACAAGCATTGAGTAGCTATTTAAGCTAGAGTGGTCTAACCAATGGATATCTAAAGCCCACTCACTTCTATTAGGAGCAAAGACGCACTTTGAATACACCACAAGCATTACTGGCTAGGGTTTTGGAGAACCCTAGCATATTGTATTCATTTGTATCAAAATAATAAATAGTGTAAACCCCTATTTTGGGTACATTTTATTGTATTGAGATCCATCCAATGATAATAATATAAAATTTATTCTTTGTGCAATCTCTTGTTTCATTGTTTATTCATTTTTGTTATATATTTGATGTTGATTTTTTATCTTCATATAAGGTATCTTAAATGGGACCAAGGCTTTTGGATCAATAGGCAGAGGATTATTTATGGATCTTGTAAGAACCACCACTTGTTCTTTGGTTGGCAACATGAAATTATATTCATCTACTTTCCTCATCATGTTTACTTGCCCTTTTTGTTAGAAATAGAGTCTATTTCATCATTTGTATTATGTAAATATATCTTCAAAGGTACATAATTAGATTACTTTAGGGGTAAGTTATCTAGTTACTTCATGCAATGTAATAAATGCACAAGTGTCAATGTGTAAGTTTTACATGTGCAAGCTATCCCTTGCATAACTAGATAGAGTATTTTCCAATTATCCTATTTTGCTTATATAAGGATGGCCTCATAGATAGATAGATATAGAGTCGTAGATATATATAGATTCAAGGGACATAGTGTAGCTTAGTTCTAGGTGTAACACCATCCATTAGTGATGGGTGTAATGTAGTTTAGTATCTTTATCATGGATGTTCATTTCCTCCATAGCTACCTTGTAATATTTTATATCATTTCTATTTATTGCATATTTTAGTCATCTAGTAGATTTACTTTCTTTCATATTATACTACATATTATGATTGATATATCCTAGTTCTTGATTCATCAAAATCTAATAGTGATATAAGAGCTATGGTAGATCTAGTTTGTGTAGGTCAATAGGGAAGCCACCATTATCATTGAGCCTGAGTATCCTAAAAAATGGATGCATTTTTTGACCAATCACTATCAAAAGCTCTTAGAAGAATCTAGGTGGTACAATTAGGGGGAGTCACGAGTGAAAACTAAATGAAATATTAGTTACAGGAAATATTGATGTTGCATGTGACTAGAGTCTTTCCACAAAGTTTTAAAAAAACTCATGAAGACCAGGACTCATCATTCAAGCCACTAGACTAAAAAGTAATCTAGTGAAGATTATTAGGATATTTGGAATTTGCTAACTAGTGTCTAAAGTTTCTTTTTTTTTGTAGAAAAATAATTCTTAGAGGATTGGAACTCCTCCTATGATAGAAAGCTAGGATACTCCAACTTCATTGCCCAAAGGTCAATGTTCCCTCATAGTGCAGATATTGGTTCCTTATGCAAGAGAATAATACTGCAAACAAAGAATTATTGTGAAGAGTTATGGTGAAGCCAAGAGACTGAAGATATTTATTGTTGAATCAAATAAATTCACAAGTTTAATAACATGCCATAGAAGCCTTGACATAAAAATACCATAGAAGCCTTGGATAAAATGCCATAGGAGCCTTGAAGGAGAAGCCATAGAAGTATTGATACCAAAAATGCCATAGAAGCCTTGGTACCAAAAAGGCCACAAAAGACTTGGTACTGAAAAAGGCCACAAAAGCCTTGATACTGAAAAATGCCATAGAAGCCTTGGTACTAAAAAATGCCATAGAAGCCTTGATCCTAAAGAATAATTTGAAGAGAATATATGGCTCAAAAGTAGACTAAATGTTTTAGTACTAGTACTTTATTGTAGAAAAAGAAGATTTAGTAAGTTGGGAAACTGCCTACAAGAAATTTAGGAAGGGTATCTTATTTAGAATCAATTCATCACCTGAAGAAAAATCAAAGAGATCAGGAGAATATCTCATTGTAGAACTTCCATTCAAGGAAGGATAAGGTGAATAAGGACTAGGTGAGTCTTGCTTGAATCCTGAAGAACACAAGCTTATACTGAGAGGGGGGGTGAACCATATAAGACCACTTTTTACTTTTCTTTCCCAATAAATATTATGCAATGTATAGATAGAAATATTAATAGCAGTAATCAAAGCAATGCACAAATCACCACACACAATAGAGACACAAAATTTTATGTGGTTCACCCAATGTGGGCTACTCCACGGATAAAATATTTCACTAAAATTTTCTCAATCAATATCTTTGGAATCCTTTCCCTATTACAATGTTTATGGACCTATATCCAAAGGAGACACCAATCCCCTAATAAAGTTCATGGATCTCTATCCACAGGAGACACTAATATCCTAACTCTACTCTGGTTGGTGATCCTCTAGAAGACCTCTGCCTCCACTACCCTTAGCAAATGGAACTCTATACACAGAAGACACTTGTATTCCCTACTCTAGCTAGAGATATCTATCCTCAACTTTTTCACCTCCAAAGATCTATCTCAAATCTATACTAAACATAGTCCTTCGATCGCAAAAATATGTCCTCAATATCTATCTCTGGTTTGGCATAAACCTATCCTCAAATATACACCAAAATCTATCCTCGAATCTATACTAAACATAATACTTCGACCTACCACATATCTATCCTCAATATTTATCTTCAAGCCTTAACTCAAAGCTTGAATCTATCTCAAATCAACTTTGTTGGATCTGCCCCAAATATTAACTCAAGGTTTGAACAAATCAATCAATCAACTCTACTCTCAAGTCTTCTCAAAGACTTGTATCAAATATGCCTTGTAATCTTCCACAAAATCTCACATCAATATGTTCTCAAGTCCTCTCTAGAATTTTTCCAATCTGCTCAATAAGTTCTCACAATAACTTATCCAAATATGCTCTCAATTTGTATTGTAATCTTCCACAAAAGCTTACCCAAATCTGTCCACAAGTCTTCTCAAATACTTACCTCAAATATGCTCAACAAGTCCACACTAGAACTCATCCAATCTCATAGAAATATAAAGAGAATTGTTAGAGACTCAATATGCTCTATACTCATCACAATGCTCAATCACTTTCAATCACTCTTTCATAAACATATAGAGAATTTTTAGAGACTCAATATGCTTCACATTCACCTCAATGCTCAATCACTTTCAATCACTCTTTTAGAAACATACAAAGAATTTTTAGAGACTCAATATGCTTCACATTCACCTCAATGCTCAATCACTTTTTCAAATCAATTCAAAATATATAATAGTTTGTTTTGTAGAACTTTAACACTCACTTCACACTTGACTAGGCTCAACCAACTCTACTCAACCAATCACTCAATGAAACAATCCTTCCTTACAAACCCTAGTCCAAGTATATAAAAACTCACTCAAAATATTCCCAACAATGCTTCATCAACCAATCTCACATAACAATGATACTCATGTTCTTTTCAAACCCTAGTTCAAGTTCTTCACACAACCAATGGCTTCAACAACAATTCTTATAAAACAAGGTTTTAACAACTCTTTGTTCTAAAAATCCTTGAAGCATTAACTCAACACACTCAAAAAGGAAACCCTAATCAAGTCATTTTCACTCCAAACTTATTTTCTAGAAAACCAACCAATCAACTCAACTATGGAATAATGTGATCATACCTTTTTCTTGATGATGAAGGAACCTCTAAACATTTGTCATAAACACAAACACTTATTTGCTAAGCTTAAAGAAGTTAGAATATGATAAACTCTCTCAAATATACAATGCAAATATCAAACTACACATACACCTTGTCACTCCATCTTGAAGGAAGCATCCATCAACATATACAAAAATAATTGACCAAATACACCTTATAATCTCCCAATTAAAATAATATTCAATACCAAGAATAATGTCAATACAATCTCCTTTTCAAAATAACTCAATGGCAAGAAGTCCTCTCAACACTTTAAATCTTCAATAAATCAATGTGACACAAATACTTTATTTAAAAATAAAGCTAACTCCTTATTCCTCCAATTAACCAAAAATAATGATTAATTAAAAACCTTTTTAACTAACCCTTTTAACTCCCTAGGACTTCATGTCACAACCTTAGGCATAATAACACATATTAAAACTTTTATTACCTTTGCCTTGGTGGGACTCAAACTCACGACGCTGCCTATACCAGTGCCCTAGTTACGGCTCCAACTACCACACGAGCTAGGCTCTCATTTGGAGAGCAAATAGCACAACATGCTCTATATCCCTCTTTGTATGCACCAATGCAAAAAATCACGTGTCGCTTGCTCGACACTTTCAAAACACATGCCTTGAATTGATCATGAATCACTCCATGTCCAAATGCCTTAGCACTTCAACCACTTGCCACTAGGCCACATTGCCTTGGTGGATATGAAGGTTTAGCCCTCAACGATCTTATCCCTTTCATTGGTGCTTAATACAAGAAGCTTGTCTTCTTCCTCGCACAAATTATCGCAACACAACACTTGCCACCTTTATTTTCTCGAACTAAGGATAATTTAAATACCACTAAGGCATATAGTTTATATACCAATTACCTTATTTAAACTTGAATGTCGGTGCATTCAAAATTTGAATAATTAATTTCTAAATTATTTAAATTCTTTAGAATTTAAATATTATAAATTAAATTTTAAATCCTTTTGGCTTTATTAAGGATTAAAGCCTACTTTGATTTTACCACTTTGTATAAATAATATTTATTTATAAAATTTAAATTCAATTTGAATTTAAATATTTTATAAAATAAATATTAAAACTTCCTTGGGCTTTTTAACATGAATTTAAAAGCTTCCTTGGGTTTTTATGAAAACCATTTTATTTTTGCTCAGCCATGGTTTTAATAAAAACCCTCCTGCTTATGCTTCCACATAATATTAAAATATTATGAAGCTCTTTTGCCATTGACCTTTGTATTTTTCCTTTTGATCTTTTGACATCAACAGTAGCTTATTCCTTGACATCAATGACAACTTCGTTCCTTGACATCAATGACAAATTTGACTCAAAATGTCCAACAATATCCCCCTTTGTCATTGATGGCAATTCAAATTCTATTTACCAAAAAATTAACCTTTTTCTTGTTCTGCTCCCCCTGGGACATTGCTCCCCTTGGCTCAATGCTCTTTTCAAATCTCTCCTATTTACTAAAATACCAAATCTCTCTCTCTTACTCAAATATCTCCCCTTTGACATCAATGGCAAAGGGTCACATTTGGGGCTCAAGGCTAAGAATGATTCTCTTAGCTTAGCCCCTCCCCCCACTCCTCTCGAGGTGGTTAATTTTGGGGTGGGAGTATTTCTACTTCCAGCAAGCACTAGTCTTTACGTTTATCTTTTTTCCTTCTTATATGATCCTTCTGATTCCTTTGACTATTCCTTTTCATGTCCATGTTCCTGTCCATATCAATTTTCTTGTTCTTGTTCCTGTTCCTATTCCTATTCTTGTTCATGTTCATATCCATGTTCCCGTTCTTGTTTCTATTCATATCCATATCCATTTTCTTGTTCCTATTATTGTTCTTGTTCATACTTGATTTTGGAATATCTGCTCTACACCATTTTGTTGTGTGACCATCATTATTACACTTATAACACTTAATGTTATTATTCCTTGGAGGTGCAAATGTCTTAGGATTTATCCTAGTAAAGCCATATCCTTTTATCTCATGAACCCTGTAATTCATTGCCTTGTGACCAAACTGATTACATGAGTAGCAATACCCATGTAAAAGTTATCTGTTTCCATATTCTTGTCTTTCATGTGCCCAAACCCATGACAAGAAAAGCATATTCCATTTAAGATTTCTTATCTTCATCTCATAGGTATCTTAGTCTCTCTTAACCTATTCTGATTATTGTTCCATTTGTTTCTTCTTTGTGCATTTTCCTATCCTTGTTGAACTATATGTTGTCCAAATCATCCTCATATGTCTCACTTTCTCTTACACTTTCTCCTTGTAAAGTTTCTTCTTTTGAGTTTTCTTCTCCTTTAGAGCTTGAGGTTGACTTCTCTTCCCATTTATTTTGTTCCTATTCAAATCCAATACCTATCTTTCTTGATGTAGGCTTTTGTATCTTTATGAACTTATCTAAGTTCCTTGAGCTATTTTTGCACCTTTGTAGCTTGACTTTGGAGTTTTTTACTTCCATATTTAATGAAGCTACCTCTTGTTCTAGTTTCTTACAATCTAGAACCTTATCTTCTAACTTATCCTTGAACTTCCTTTTCTTAGCATTTGATTTATCTAGATCATCTATAAGCACTTTTATCTCTTCATCACATTCTTGAAACTGAAAATCAAGTTTAGAGTATTGCTTTCTTACCTTCTTTACTATTTCAATAGCATAAATAAGTTCTCCCTTAAGATCATATCCTTATTTATTTTATTCTTCCTCTATTTGTTTACCTTTATCCATATATTCATTTTATTTTTACTTGTCTTCTATAGGATCACTTTCTTCTTTCTCTAGAGCCATTATAATATTATCTTCTGGTCCTTCAATTGTATCTTCATATTCGTCATCACTAAAAATGAAACCATTTCTTGTACAAATATCTTCAAGATGTCCAAATTTACCACATCTAAAACACTTCAGAATTATTGGTGACCTTTTCTTGACTTATTTTTCTTCAATCATAAATAAGACTTCATATTTATCATTATCTAAAAAATTGTTATCATTATCACTTGATTACTTAATTTCCTTGTCTGCATAGTAGTTCATCTTTTGCCTTTGAAAGAACTTATTTTCTTGTCTACTTTATCCATTCTTGCTTTTCTTTTGGTGCATGTATCTTTCTGATTTCTTGTTTTTGTGATCCTATTTTTCTTCATCATTGTTATTCTTAGCTTCTTGACAATCAGTTGCATAATGACCATATTTTCCACAATTGAAACATCTAACAAAATTTGTATCTCTAGATCTTCTTGAATCCTTATTCCTTCTACCATAATTAGCTTCTTCATCATTGGATGAATCATTTCTTGATTCTAACTTCTTATCCTTTGTCTTCTTGATTGCTTTGAAGGTTGCTTCCTTTTGGGGATTAGGTTCTTTTGTTCTCACTCAAAAGCTGTAAGAATACCAAGAAACATATCTCTTGTCAAAGAATCACCATCCTTTGATTATTCTATAGAAAAAATATTTTCACTAAATATTTTTGGAAGCTATCATAAAACTTTATCACAAACATATGATTCTTCAACCTTAAGTCCAAGTCCTTACATAACATTAACAGCCTCAGCGATTAGAAGTAGATAAGTACGAATGTTTTGCTCATCCTTCATTCTTAACTCTTCAATTTTTCCTTTGAGGTTTTGTATCTTTGCTTTATAGACACCCTTATCTCCTTCATATATATTTTGCAACTTATCTCACATTCCTTTTGCATCTTGACAACGCATAACTTTTATGGAATCTATTCTATGCAAACCTCTCAAAAGTGCATTTATTTCTTTTGAATTGTAATTTTGTAGAAGCTTACCTTCCTTATCTGTAGGTGGATCAACTTAGGGGTCGTATCCATTTTCAACTGCTTTCCAAATCTCATTGCCAAGTGCCATTAGGTAAATCTTCATTCTCAAAATTCAATATACATAATCACTTCCATAAAATACTAGTGCTGAATTATCTGATGATCCATTCTTAGAATCCATTGTGTTCTTGTAGTATTTTCATTCAAGCTATTAAAATATTCCAAAGGAACCCGCTCTGATACCAATTGAAGAACACAAGCTTATACTGAGAGTGGGGGTGAACAGTATAAGACCACTTTTTACTTTTATTTCCCAATCAATATTATGTAATGTATAGATAGAAATTGTAGATTAAAGATACAACGCCAAACAAAAGATAAAGAAATCACGATAAAAAGTAATGCAGAACACAGTTGTACAAAACAAATGATTTTTATTAATCAATGGAGTTTAGAAACTCCTTTTGAGTACAACAGGGCTTGTAACCCTTTCCGTGATACAAGATTACAATTTGTGCTAGGGTTCTCCGAAACCCTAGCTGGCACAATATGGTGGCGTCTCCGAAGAATGTATCCTTAACCTCAATAGAATGAGTGGGCTTCGTTGTATCCTTTGGCTCGGACCACTCCAGCTTAAGCAGCTGCTATCATCCAATCAAATCTGCCATTAAAATCCTGCACACATTAAAACTACAAAAAGGTTAGAAACTAGTAAGAGGGCTCCACTGTGTGAGCCCTCAAAAATAGTCTAAAACCCTAGAAATGAAATAAATAGAATGCAAAATCTAACGACGGATTAATACATAAAAATATTACTTGCTTTAGAATCTATACCTCTTTTTCTCGTTAACGCGGCTAGACCAAAGGGGCACCTGGAAGTGATGTAACTGTCAAATCGGCTGCGGAAGGCGCCCTGGTGCGATCGTTGAACGCCCGCGTGCTTCTGGATCAGTGTTGCGGACGTCGATCTGCGTCTGTGGCTGCGGGTAAACGCCCATGGGCACTTGCGACAAGAATGGGGGATTCTGCAGAACGTCGTAGAAGGGATGGCGGCGAAGTTGGCGACGGATGCGGCGATGGATGCGACGAAAAGGGACGGCGATGGATGGGTAGGTTTAGTTGAAGAAGAGATAGATAGCGATAGATAACAAAAGAGAGATAGTAAAAGAGATAGCCAGGGTTTGAGCCATCAAGGTGACTCAATTTATAATCTACTCTTAGGGCACACTTTAGGGTTTTAACGACACTTTGAACGTGTGGCTAAGATTAAAGTGGATCCAAGGGTAGAGAATAAATCTAGGTTGTGAAACGGATTAAGATGGATGGACGGATGAGATTAAATGAAGGATGGACGGCTCGGATTAAATCACTTAAAGTATCTTTATATATATATTAAAATATATTAAAATATTAAAATATATATATAAATATTAATTTAAATAAATTTGGGAATGAAAAATGGCAGGAAAGGTGAAATTGGGCCAAATAATGGCGGGAAAAGGTGAAATTGGGCCAAATAATGGCGGGAAGGTGTGGATTTGGGCCAAATAATGGCGGGAAGGTGGATGACTGACACGTGGCTAACAGGAAGGTATAGATGACTTACAAGTGGCTGGATTTTGGTGTCTACAGATGCCTCTTTTGAGCCGCTTTGTGTGAAGACACAATGCAAGACAAAAACTTAAGACACCCGAAAAGTCGGATCGGACGCAACTCTCTCTCAAGACTAAAGCACAACTTTGAAGACCAAAGAATAAAAGAATATTTAAAATTTTATCAGCTTACCCCCTCAATTGGCGAGCGAGAATGGTTCTCACAAGCCAATTGGAAGAAATTTGGAAGAAAATGAACCGTTTTTGCCCCAACGGTGAAAAAAGGGGTTGGTGTATGAACCATCTGTTTATGTCCCAACAGGAAAGGGGTTGGTGTACAAACCAGAAAAGAATATGATTGAAGACGATATGAGTGATGTGAAAGATGGACCGTTTTCTGCCCCAACGGTTATAAAGGGATTTTTGCCAAATTGTAAGTTCCATGATCATGTAAGATGAATTCCACTATAGGAAAATTAGAAATTGATAACGGATGCCCCAACTCCCGTGTGTGAATCCATACTGTTAATGAAATTGCCTTGTTGGCGCCATTGATATGCAGAGATGAAAGATGCATGAAAAGAGTCCGGAACTCGGAGATGCTCCTAGTGACTCGTATGGATAATTCCTCGGGTCGGAACCAATCAACCTAGGTAGCCTCAATCTCTAGCAAGACTCAAAATAATGATGATATTAAAGATTGTCCATGTTTAAGGCCCCATGAACTAGGCCATCAATGACAACTCGTTGAGCAAATTAATCTTGGTATGAGGTCACTTGAAAAGTAGAATATCCAAAATTGATTTCCAATTTTCAAACAGTGAAATAGTTGATTATGATAAATGGTAGGTGTCCTTATGGTGGTTTAATCCTCTTACCGAATTGCATGGATTCAAATCGCTGCAATCGCCAAGGTGATAGAATATACCACTAGATACGAGGTTTACTTTAATTTGATTTGGCAAAAATATGCATGATGAAAGAAGAATGAATGAAATTGACGATAGATCAGAAGAATTGATGAATGTGGTTAATTTTGTGAAGGTTTTGAATATTTTTAACCCAATTTGTAAAACAATGATGAATGATGCGCTTTTTGAGCGAAATGACAAAATTTGTGTCCAAAACTGTTGTAACCTTCACAAAATGTTTTATTATGATAAGAAGAATGGATGAATTGAATTTGATGAAATTTGAAGGAGGTAAGCTTCAATTTTGCAAGTTTTGTTCCTTTATTCAATACTGACACCAAACGCCGGTCTGCATTTGTGGTTGGCAGAGACGCCCGCCGGTGTTTAGGCGCTCTGCAAATGTAGGACTGCGTCTAAATGCGCCATGAAACGCCCCACTGCATTTCAGGGCGCCAAAACCAGCTATTTAAACAGTTTCAGCGAGAATTTCGCTCATTTGTGCGTTCGAGCTTGAGAGAAGTGCGTCTGAGGGAGTGGAGTGAAAGGTTTGTGTGGGGAGCTATGGCGGAGATAGGAGCGGACGCGCCAATGCAGCCAGCTGAGGTATTTGTTCATTTAAGCAAGTACTTATTATGTGTTTTTTTTTTTTTTTTTTTTTTTTTTTCTTTTTTTTTTTTTTTGGGAAAAATTTGTAACAAATTTTTGTTTTGTTGTTTTGCAGCTTAGGGTGTTAGAGGCACGACACCGGTTCTCCCCTATCATTCCGGGGATGAGGAGGTCATTGTCCCAGGCAGACTGGGAGATATTGGAGGCAGTGGGGCTAGCGGAGGCAGCCCGGTTGGAGGTAGTTCGGGCGGATGAGGGGTACCTCTCGGCTTTGGCCGAGAGGTGGGATCCAGATCGGGGGACGTTCCAGCTCCCGACTGGAGAGATGACGGTGACGCTTGAGGATGTATACCGCATCCTCAAGGTGCCCGTGGAGGGGGCGCGGGTGGAGGTTGGACGAGATAGGGCCACGGAGATGGCCAAGTTGTTTGGGGATGACTCGAGGGAGATCCGGACGGAGAGCAGGGGGATCCCATACTTGGCCATGTATACGGCCAAGGAGTTGGTAGCGGTGGAGGCTCTGATGATGTTCGTGTTGGCCAACATTGTGGCCCCGAACAAGCACGGGTGCAGGTTCCCATGGAACTCGATGGGTGTAGTGAGCGAGATGCTCACTAATAGGGTAGTGTATGCCTGGGCGCCTGCTTTATTGGCGCAGGTGTACCGGGAGTTGTATGAGGTTCGGAGATGGGGCCGAAAGGGCCTAGGTTGCAGTGTGGTTCTCCAGTGCTAGGGCTGGGAGCACTTTAGAGTGGCTCGACCGGAGGGGTTGCCATGGGCTCACTGGGACATGAGCCAGGCTTATGGTAGGAGATGGCCAGTGGCGGAGGAGAGACAGCCTAGCCGCCCCGTGAGATCGGGGCAATGGTATAGGAGATTATGGGCAGACTTGACAGATGCCCAAGTCATTTGGAGGCCCTGGCGGGAGGCGAGGTGGATCGGGGATGGAGAGCACCTGAGACGGGTGCGACAGGCCAGATGGGTAGTGGGGCGGGGCCATAGCGAGGCGGAGTACATACAGATGTCTCGAGTACTCCGCCAGGTCGGATTGAGGCAGGATGTCCCCGGTGAGCCAGTGCGCTACCGGAGGCACAGATCAGAGGGTGATTTGCCGTGTGCCGAGCCATGGAGGGAGGCGACAGAGGACGATGAGGACATGGAGATCCCCGACGTGGATGACGTCGGGGTGACATCTGAGTATGCAGCATGGATGGCCGCAGAGCCGAGGTGGGAGCCACCATTGGTGGCTGGTGGAGCCGGAGAGCCCGAGGCTGGGGCTGGAGAGGGCGAGGGAACCGCGGAGGTTCCCAAGCGTAGGGAGGGTCCCCGCCTTCGATCTGACAGTCGAAGGCGAAAGGGGAAGATGGCACGGTAGGCTTCGGGTAGCGAAGATGACGGGGAGGATGGCGGAGAGGGCCTAGGAGAGGCTGTAGGAGAGGCTAGGGAGATACCCCCTAGCGGGCACGAGAACGAGCTGACGCAGTTGCAGCAGCAGATAGCAGAGCGCGATGCTATGTTAGCTGCCCGGGACGAGAGGATAGCTCGGCTGGAGCAGCAGGCGGTAGAGCGGGATGCCCGGTTAGCTACTCAGGAGGAGAGGATGGCCCAGCTCAGGCGGACTTGGATAGAGCGACCAGGGTGCCCCAGGATGACAGGGTGACGAGACTCCAGGCAGAGCTAGCGGAGCGGGAGCGACGGCACGGGATAGACATAGCTAGGTTTAGGTCGAGGACTCGTTACATTGAGGCTCTGGAGGACACATTGTTTAGGCATCACATTGTGTTGCCTGATCCTCCATCCTCTTCTGTCTCTAGGCGTAGTGAGTCTAGACACACCACTAGGTCTAGGGCTCCTACTAGGTCTCTGGGGTCCTCTTTTGATGGTTAGCTTAGTGCTTAGATGCACTCTTTATGAGCCTTGGTGCTCTATTGTATATTGTAGCCTTTTGGCATTCATTGTACAGCTTTGTCCTTTATACAATATATATATATACATGGCTTTTATTTATTTGGTGTTTTACTCTCTTTTGTGTGAATGCCTATGTTTTTGTGATGCATGTTTTTATATGTTTTAATGTTTTTGATGCATATGTGATGGAATGGAATGCAAACTTATAGATGATTAATGCGAGACTAAGTAAATGAAATATGCACTAAGAAGCACTCATACTTTTAGATAGTTAGATTTAGCCAACTCGTTATCATAATTGTTTAATCGGGGGCACCGAACTTGGTGGCTTGTGAATGGATGACGTATGGAATGACATGAATATGGAAGAAGATATGGAGGGTGATATGGAGGAAGATATGGAGGAAGACTGTTTTACAAAGACTCAAACATGCTAGTGGTATCAAACAAACTTACTAATACTGCCTAATTCAACTAGGACCAAATGTGTGTGCATGCGAGTTCATTAACCAAATCAGAAGCATGGTAGTGACTCTAGGCAATCAAAAACCTGTGTGTGTGCAAGTGTGTTCATTAACCTCATCTTGCATAAATTAGGTAACCCTGTTATGGAGAAGACCCCGAAGCTAGTTTGTCCGTATGAGCATTCGGAGGTCTCTTTTTGAGGAGAGACATGTCGCCACGCAATGAGTATACTCCACCGCCACTCAAGCGTCTATAGCCCCGTGAAGGTTAACTCCATAGTCCATGTTGTTTTTGACCTTTGTAAGCCTTGGGGATGACTACCTATCCATCTGACTGGACAAGTAGTACGATCCTTACAACTTATTTGGGATCAATGGTGTGTGAAAAATGTTCATTTCCTTAGAGCTTTGGGGAATCGGATTCTCAACCGAAGTATGATGAGAATTTTACCCTATCCTTACTACTCTGTTTATATTTATATTTTGTGATTGCTTGTGATAGTGGTAAGAACCACTATTTTATGGACTATGTTTGCATGATAGGACAAACGAGGATTACCCTTTTCACTTCAAGGCACAACCCAAGGATGGTGTTATCTCTCTTTGACACAAGATGTTTTTAAGATGTGAAAATGTGATAGGTTCAAGACCGCTTTTGAAATCATTTCCCAATACTCAAGATTTTATTTAGTGTAATTTGTGATATGGCCCTAGAGAACTTTGACATGCATTTCAAAGTTTGCTTAAAACACTAGGAATGGCTGAGTGACTCAAAACATTTTGGCAATGTAAATATGTGCAAATGGAAAATGGGTGTACGAATGACAATTCGGTTTGATGGATTTTATGAAGGTGCCCCTGATTAAGGCAACATGACTTTTGCTTGACCAAATTTTATATCCAAAAGATAGAATGGTCTCTAACATGATATGCAACTATGGCTGAAAATGAAATGTTATGGTTTTCAATGAGATGTATGCACATGAAATGCAATGTTTTTGAATGAGATGTATGCAACTAACAATGAAATGCAAATTCTTTTTATTTTATTTGTTTTTTTTTTTTTTTTTTTGTACAAGCCATGTATATATGTACATATAAAATTCAAACTATGCGTAGAATGCCCTCAAGTGTATAACATTAAGTGGTTCGGGTTCTTCCTCTCCCTCTAAACTGGCAAGTCTATAAGTTCCATTACCCACTCTTTCAAGTGACCATATATGGACCTAACCAATTAGCCGCGAATTTATCTCGAAGATGCGGCAATGCATTGGTGTTTTGTTGATTCTCTTTAAGGACAAGATCCCCTACTTGAAATTCTCTTAGATGAACTTTGGCATTGTAAGCACGTTTCAATCGGTCTTGATAAACTCGCAAATGCTCTAAAGCATTGATTCGTTTTTCATCTATGAGTGTGAGTTGATCAAGACGTGCTTGTCTAGCAAGATCATCATCGATAAATTCCTGCAAAGAAATTCGCAAGGAAGGGATCTCGAGCTCAAGAGGCATGATTGCTTCAGCTCCATAGACCAAAGAAAATGGCGTTGCCCCAATGGGAGTTCTCGATGCTTGTTCCGTAAGCCCATAATGCCAAGGGGATTTGTGTATGCCAATCTTTATGATTTTCTTTAACAAGTTTCTTAAGAATAGCAATTATGGTCTTATTGGAAGCTTCAACTTGTCCATTGGCTTGTGGGTAGTAAGGAGTTGAGAAACTATGTTGGATATTATACTTTTCGCAAAGAGCTCGAACATCCTTATTCTTAAAAGACTTGCCGTTATCAAAAATGATTTTAGAGGGAATACCAAAACGACAAATGATATGGTGAAGTATAAACTCCACAATTCTAGGACTCGTCAGATCGGTTAGAGGAATAGCTTCAACCCACTTTGTGAAGTATTCAGTGGTTGTAATGATGAAAGTATGTCTGTCCCGAAGAGGCAGTGAAATCTTGCCAATTAAATCGAGACCCCATTGTGAGAAGGGCCAAAGGCTTTGGATGGGCTGTAAAGCTTGTGATGGTATATGGGTTAAATTAGCGTGTTCTTGACACTTTTTACATTGTTTAACATATTTGCAACAATCTTGTTCCATAGTGGGCCAATAATACCCCATACGTAAAATACGCTTCGCAATGGCCATTCCACTAAAATGACCACCACAAGTACCATCATGGGCTTCAAGCAATAGCTCTATGTGTTTCACCTGCTTCTAGACAATGGAGGAGTACTCCATCATATCCACGTTTATACAACACATCCCCCAAAAGAACAAAACGAGCTGCCTTTTGCTTAAAACAACGACGGGCAGTTCGAGACAAATCAGATGGGAGTGTTCCAAACTTGAGGAAGGCTACTATCTCACTAGACCAAGGCTCATATGGATCCGAATGGATAAAGCAAACATCTTTTTCATCCTTAGACTCAGCACGAACAATTGCAGACTTAGAGATTGTGGAAATGATTAGGGGCTGTACCTCTCCAAGGGAGTCCTTTGGAATCAATGATCCAAGAGAGGCCATGGCATCCGCAAATCTATTAGTCGAACGAGGCAAACTAGTGATCTCATACCAATCAAACTTAGAGAGCAACTTCATTGCTACATCATGATAAAGCTTAATGGTAGGTTCTTTGGCTTGGTATTCTCCCGTAATTTGTTTAACCACGAGTTGAGAATCCCCAAATATCCGAATACGCTTAATGCTCATAGCTATGGCTGATTGAAGACCTAAAATTAAGGCTTCATACTCTGCTGTATTATTGGTGCATTGGAAGTCTAGTTTGAATGATAAAGGGATGGGAATCCCTTGAGGTGTATGAAACACAACTCCAACGCCTTGACCTTTCGCGCACTTAGAGCCATCAAAGAATAGCGTGATGTCAACATCTTCCTCCGGAATGATGTCCTCTTCTTGTTCAGTGATAGCAAATACCGAATCATCTGGGAGCTCAATAATCAAAGGATGATCACTAGGTAGTGGAGCTTCCGCAAGTTGATCGGCTATAACTTGACCTTTAACAGATTTTTGGCTAATGAATTCAAGATCGAATTCGGTAAGCAACATTATCCATTTAGCGGTACGAGTGTTATTATAAGTGCGAGACATCATATAACGCAGAGGGTTTTCTCTAGCTATGACATATGTTGTATGGCTAAGCATATAATGACGAAGTTTCTTAGTGGCAAAAACCACTCGCTAAGCACAACTTTTCCACATAAGCATATCGGGTTTCATAGCTTACCAATGTTCGACTAATATAATAGACAACTTGCTCACGATTTTGTTCATTCTTTTGTGCAAGCATTGTCCCTAAGGCAAAGTCCGTTGCTGAGATATAAATATTGAAAGGGACCCCTGGACGAGGCGGAGCTAAGACCGGCAGAGATGCTAAGTACCGCTTGATGTCATCAAAGGCTTTCTGACACTCATCTGTCCATGAAAATTGTACCCCCTTTTGTAGTAGGTGACAAAATGGCCTACATTTATCAGAAAAGTTGTGCAATAAAGCGACGGATTGAATTAATCTTTCCTTGCAAACTACGCAACTCCTTCAAATTAGTTGGGGGACACATTTCCATAATGGCTTTGACCTTGTTTGGGTCCACCTCAATACCTCGTTTAGAGATAATAAAACCTAGGAGTTTGCCTGAGGTAACACCAAAGACACATTTCTTAGGGTTCAACCTTACTTTATGCTCTAGAAGTCTATCAAAAACTTTTTCCAATACATCAAAATGCTCTTGTCGAGTTTTAGATTTTGCCAATAAATCATCCACATAATCTTCGATAATCTTATGCATATAATCATGGAAAATATAAGTCATGGCTCGTTGATAGGTTGCACCCGCGTTCTTAAGGCCAAAGGGCATCACCCCGTAACAAAAAGTTCCCCAAGGTGTGGTAAATGCTGTTTTGTGTTGATCTTCGTGGTTTATTCGAATCTGGTTGTATCCCGAAAATCCATCCATGAACGAAAGCATTTCATGACCAGCAGAAGTGTCGACAAGAGTATCAATGTTTGGAAGAGGAAAGTCATCCTTAGGACACGCTTTATTTAGATCTCAAAAATCGGTGCAAACACGTATCCCCCCGTTAGGCTTGCGAACGGGTACCATGTTAGAAAGCCACTCAGGATAATCAATCGGGACGACAAATTTAACATCCAAAAGTTTCTGAATCTCCGATTTAACTATGAGGGCCACGGTAGGATGCATTTTCCTAAGTTTCTGTTTGATAGGTTTAGCATCTTTTTGTAAGGTGAGGTTATGGACAACCAAATTAGGGTCTAGGCCTCGGCATGTCTTTGTAAGACCATGCAAATATCTCCTTCTTCCGCTTGAGTAGAGCAATCATTTGCTCTTGTTCCTCCGATGATAGACTTTTAGCCGCTTCACAATTTGGGTGCCATCTTGGTCCGTACTAAGGTCTACATCGATAGTTTCTTCAATAGACATGTGGGAACCTTCCTCAAGCCGATGGGGAGTAGGGATCAGATTTATGTCATCTAAAATGTCATCAAGCTCCCGTGCCTTGCTCTCGTCTATGTCTTCCTGGAAGACCTCTGGCTTAGAAGATGAAGGTGAATGTGGAGGTGAAGGAGGAATGTAGTTGGCGGAAGCCCTTAACAATTCCTCGGAAAGGATGAACTCTGAAATAGATGGAGGGGATGAAATCCGATCCATGCCAATCAGGCTTGGGTTGATCAGGATTGGCTTATCCGGATCATATGGATTATGGAGCGGTGTGAATAAGTCTTCAAAATTCATTGTCGACTTATGGAAGAAAGGATGGGCGGAATGGAAGGGAAAACCGGTGAAGACCTCGGAAGACCTGAGATGCAAAACAACATAGTTTTTCAGTTTTTTTTTTTTTGTAGTTTGAGTTTTTTTTTTTTTGTAGTTTGAGTTTTTTTTTTTTTTTGTAGTGGTGAAAACCACTATTACACACATACATAAAGCAATAAAGTATTTTTATATATTTTGATTTTTTTTTTTTTTTGGAAATTTTCTGATTTTTTTTTTTTTTGGTAGTGGTGAAAACCACTATTTTAGTATATACATATAATACAGGTTTGGATTATGGCTTATGGATGTGGCGGAGGGGGTGGTTCACCTCGTTCTTGTGGAAGAAGCAAGCGAAAGATGGCCTCTTGGAGAGGGAACAATTGGAGATAAAACTCGTCTTGTTTAATGAGGGGAACAATGGGCGCCGACTCTTCTTCGGATTCATCACCATTTGACATGACGTCAAATTCTTCATAGGCTTCATCTTCGGATTCGTCGGGGTGGAGGATTTCTTCTTCTGAATTAAGATTAATGCTTTGAAAAGCTCGTTCAAAAGAAGAAAGGGATGGAAGTGGTTGGTAGCCCACACCAAAATGCTCAGTGGGTCTCTCGATATGGCATATCGATGAGTTCAGTTACCCCTTGCTCGTATCGACCTAGGCCAAATTGCCGCCAATTATGTCTGTGGAAATAGCGAGAGGGAAAACCCTCCATCCTTTCGATATTGGCAGGGCCTGGATGCTTAGGTTCTAGTATGGTGGTAGGACTAGAAGATGACTCTATTCCCCCATATACAAAATTAATGGAATTTGGCATAGAACCCATGTTATAAACCGATCCAATGGATAAATGTTGGTCATGTGGATGACCAAAATCTTTAACTGTTTGCACATTGAACGGTGTGATGTGGACATCTTGGATGGCATACTCACCAATACCTGCATCAATGAGATGGACCTTGACTTGGGAGGGAGATAGACTAGATGATGGAATAGAAGAATGTGGGATAGAAGAATTGGAAGGATTTGGTTGGGTTGATGCTTCACTAACTTGTGAAACATCACCTGGTGATGGTTGGGAAGATGGAGGAATAATAGGTGATGTTGAAGAAGGTGTAGAAGAATGGGGTAATGACGTGGAAAGAGATGATTGGTCATGGCCACATGTGCATGTGGTCACTGATGAAGAAGAAGGAAGATTAGGAGATGAAGAAAGTGGTGAATGAGATGGAATAGCGGAAGAGGAAGATGGTTGCGATATGATGGGTAGCTCCTCAAGAATGGGAGCTTTAGAAGAAGATGGTATAGAAGAAGTAGATGGGGTCAAGAAAAGATGAGTGGATGGCAACACAATCTCATAAGGATTTGAGACATAGTTGCAATGTTTGAAGGGTTCAATGTCAACAGGTACACAATGAACCTGTCCCTCATATACATACTTCAGACATTGATGCAGTATAGAAGGGACACATCTCATCTCCCTAAGCCAAGGCCGTCCAAGCAATACATTGTATGCCATGGACCCTTCCAAGATGTGAAACAAGGTATGCAAAGTTCGGGCCCCTACCTCAATGGGCAAGATAACCGTGCCAACCGTGGAAGATAAAGCATCATTGAATGCTTTAAGAGTAAAAGTCGACTTTGTGATAAGGGATGGCGACAGCTTTAGATGACTCAACGCCGATGTTGTAATGATATTGATTGAGGAACCGGTGTCAATTAAGACTCTCTTGAATGGCTTGTGATCGATCTTGGCCATGATATGCAAGTGGAGGATCTATACTTTCTGTTGACATAGGTTTGATTTCAAAATCATAGAAAGTGATGGAGGGCTCCATGCATGTTTGAATACTCCCCACAAAGTTGTTGAAGGCATTAGTATCTTGAGTTTGAAGCTCGATTGACTTTAATATTTCCATTAATGCCTCTCTATGCGGGGGAGATTGTTGAATGAGGTCATAGATCGATAACTTGGCGTAAGCCATTTTTAAACCGGTAGTTAATCGGCTACTCAATGACATGATGGGTCGTTGGCGTTGAGTAGAATGATTTAGCGGTTGTTGAGAAGTACTAGCACGTCGTTGGGTCACTGTTACCTAAGGTGGACTGGGGGTTTGTACAGGTGGCTGTGGTTCAGCTTGATTTGGTTGGTTCGCCCTTTGACCCCGGGTTACTACGTTAATAGTACCCACAAAACCTTGGTATTGTTGTACATGGTTGACTTGATTAGGAGGAGTTACCTGAGTTACTCCCCCTCAAGTTGTTGGAGCTTCCTCCCGATGTGGAAGGGGTGTTTGAAATATACCAAGATTTTGATTTTGTTGGGCTAAGGGGCTATCCAATTTAATGGCTCCAATCTCAATAAGATCTTGGATCACATGTTTGAAAGTTGTACAATTATTGATATCGTGCCCATTTTGCCTATGATAAGGACAAAATAGGTACTCCTTGTAATACTTTCCCCCTCTAGATGGTTCTAAAGGTTTAAACTCAGGTAAAGTTAACTGATTTGTGCTATATAACTTGTTGAATATGACCGCATATGGTTCATCTAAAGGTGTGAACTGTCGCTTGGGACGATTTTTTTGCCAAGGTCGAGTTTCCATGGTTGGCCCAGTATTGTGAGCTGGTTGAGGAGGGGCGGGTACCGCATGATAAGCAATTGGTTGCGGTTGACTTTGCATTACTTGTTGTTGTTGAGCCATTACGGGCTGGCTCGCCACCACTTGATTAACTTGGTTAACATTTGAGGCTGTACTAGCCTGTGCTTGTTTGTTTTGGCCATAATTATTATTTTGTTGTTGGCCCTTTTGTTGCCATTCTTTTCTACGGGGTTTTAAAACACCCTCTTGGACTTTAATGTCTTCTATGATACTTGCTTGGGCCAAAGCCTCTTCAAAAGTCCCGTATTGTTGTAATTGGAGTAACCAAGAGATAGGTTTTAGACAACTCGGGTGAACATTTTGGTTAACTCCTCCATTGGTAGGGAGAATGGCAGTTTATTAATGATAGCCCTCCAACGGTTTCCAAAGTCATAAACAGCCTCATCGTCATGTTGCTTGAGCTTGTATAAGTCGGACAATGAAACTTTCCTTTGTACATTTAGGGAGAATCGTTCTAAAAATAGATTAATCAATTGTTCGTAAGCATAAATGCTATGGTGAGCTAAATGATTGTACCATTGTACAACATCTCCTCCTAATGTCTGAGGAAAAGTTCTGAGCATAAGAGCGTCATTATTTTGGATTCTAAAGCAAGCATGCATGAATGAGCTCACATGTTCATGAGGATCCTCGGTTCCTCAAAATTTGTCAAACTTCGGTAATATGAAATCAGTCGGATATGGCGGTGAAGGTACCGAAGGATGAATTGGTTGATTGATCAACGACCTTAGCGTAGGTTTCGACTAGATGAGCCAGGCATGTTGAGCATAAGGTTGTCAATCTGTTGTTGTATAGCATGGAGTCGAGAATCTTCATGAAAATTTTGATTCGTTTGATGATTATGAGGATGCAATGGAGGAGTGGAAAAATGATGAGATGGGATGAAATTGCCTGGATTAGGCGGTGTGGAATGGACAGGTTGTTGGTATGGATGATACCGAAAAGAAGGTGATTGGTTTGAATGATGAACTGGACTGGGTTGGGAGAAAGGTGGGGTAGGAATGGACACCACCGAAGATTGGGGTACCTAGGTGGGGCCTGAGCTAAGAAAAGCTGGCTGGGTAGAAATTGGTTGAGGTGTAGGATTTACTACGACAGGTGGTTGAGCATTTTGTTGCTGAAGCAACTTGTCGAGGTACTCCCTAACCTTATTAATCTCTAACCCAAGGGAGGTGGGATGATTGGATGAAGGTGGAGGGCAGGCTGCCATGGTAGTCACAGAAGACTGCATAGCAGGGGCAATGAAGGTGGTTGAAGTAGGCGGTACCTGGGAAGAAACAGTAGACTGTGCCCCAGGTAGGGTGAAACCATAAATGGTTTGGGAAGAAGAGGGTTGAAATTGGTCATGGCTAGAGGAGGTTCCACCAGCCTCATAGAGAGAATTGGTGTACACCCAGGTAAATGGAGGAGAAAGTGGTCGGGAAGACACTACATTTGTCTCCAAAGGAGGACAATTGAGCATCTGGGAAGATGTTGGAGATGAAGCCGGCTGAGCAGATACAACATTAGCCTCAAAAAAAGGGTTAGTGTAGACCTGAGTGAAACCAACGGGTATGGTTGATGCAATATCCTACTGAAAAATAGAATCTTGCATAGGGGAATCTTGGATTGGCTCAAGGACATAGCCAATGCCATCTCTTAAGTGAGTTTGCACTTGGGCCATATCAATGTGGGTAATATGACAGGAATTGTCTTCCTCCATGGGCATGGCCATGTGATAGACGGTAGAAGGACGTGAAAGACCTGCAGGCGAACCTGCCTGAAATTCACTAGGATAAGTGGCCATGTTGGTGGTGGGGATGTTCTGTGAATTACCCATTTGATTATTTAGATTTAACATTTTAGATTGATTCCTTGTTAAGACCATAAAGCAATAAATCTAAACAAATTCAGAAAAGAAGAATGCAAAACTTGAATGATAAATTTACACTAAAGAAATTATCAGAAAACAGTCACAACCTAGGTTTCAACCAATATGTCTTACCTGCGGTTAATTAATTATTTTCTCGATCTTAATCTGCAGTAAATTTTAAGTGTCCGGTTTATGAGTTTTGCATGTGATCTAATCTTGAATTATTCACAAAAAAGGTAAAAACTATGGCTAGGAAAGGACAACGAGATTCTTACCGGTGATGAAATCCAGCAAGTTTGCTCGGGGTGACCTATGGTGTCTAAGGCGAAATTTTAATGGATGGAGATGAATTCCACCGTCACTAAACTTCAAGCAATACCGGGTGATGAAATCCAGATATTACCGTTTTAAATGCAATATGAAATGCAGTGAATTTTATTTTAAGTGTTTTAGTTGTCTAATGTATACATACAAAGCTATAAATCAAAAGTTCTAATGATCTAAGCAAGAGGCTACTGAAAACATGCCATTTCCTCTGAAGAAGTGGAGTACACCGTTTAAAACCCCCTGCCTACCAATGATATCAGATATCAAAGGAGCAACCGGAAGGTTCGTCCACTTCTCTCTCCTGGAATCACCCAATGGCAGGAGTACTATTGACATCCAATCAATAGTCCTACTTAGATAACTAAAACAGATAATTCGTAGCTATTCTAATATGCAGCTAGGTATGCAATTTTTTTTTTTATGCAAGCAACAACCAATAATGCAATGTAAAAAAAAAAAAAATGTAACTAAAAATAACTGTTCTTTTCCAGATTACTTAGTTTTTGTTCATTTTAAAGTAATGATCTGAAAAAGAAACAGAATACAGCAAAAAAACCAAAAACGTAAAAAGTACAGTTTAACAAAGAAAAAAAAACGCACTTACTCGGAAGCCTACGCTTTCTCTGTGAAACTGCCTTCAAACGCCCAAGGGAGTCTCACGCAGGCCGAAACGCCCTCTCGCATTTCGGATCGGACTTCCGTACGCCGCTCGCGTCTGTCGCGTTTTATGCAAACTCCTCAGAAACCCTAGTTCGCTGGAACAACGAATTTCATGATTTCTGGAACCCGCAAAATAAAAATAGAAAACAGGAATAGATCAATAAAGCAAGTATTAAAAACATGAAACCCTAGGGGGTCCCACCGTGATCGCCATTTGTAGATTAAAGATACAACGCCAAACAAAAGATAAAGAAATCACGATAAAAAGTAATGCAGAACACAGTTGTACAAAACAAACGATTTTTATTAATCAATGGAGTTTAGAAACTCCTTTTGAGTACAACAGGGCTTGTAACCCTTTTCGTGATACAAGATTACAATTTGTGCTAGGGTTCTCCGAAACCCTAGCTGGCACAATATGGTGGCATCTCCGAAGAATGTATCCTTAACCTCAACGTAATGAGTGGGCTTCGTTGTATCCTTTGGCTCGGACCACTCCTACCTTAAGCAACCGCTATCATCCAATCAAATCTGCCATTAAAATCCCGCACACATTAAAACTACAAAAAGGTTAGAAACTAGTAAGAGGGCTCCACCGTGTGAGCCCTCAAAAATAGTCTAAAACCCTAGAAATGAAATAAATAGAATGCAGAATCTAACGACGGATTAATACATAAAAATATTACTTGCTTTAGAATCTATACCTCTTTTCTCGTTAACGCGGCGAGACCAAGCGGCACCTGGAAGTGATGTAACCGCAAATCGGTCGCGGAAGGCGCCCTGGTGCGATCGCTGAACGCCCGCGTGCTTCTGGATCGGGGTTGCAGACGCCGGTCTGCGTCTGTGGCTGCGGGTAAACGCCCGCGGGCACTTGCGACAAGAATGGGGGATTCTGCAGAATGTTGCAGAAGGGATGGCGACGAAGTTGGCGACGGATGCGGCGATGGATGCGACGAAAAGGGACGGCGATGGATGGGTAGGTTTAGTGAAGAAGAGATAGATAGCGATAGATAACAAAAGAGAGATAGTAAAAGAGATCCAGGGTTTGAGCCATCAAGGTGACTCAATTTATAATCTACTCTTAGGGCACACTTTAGGGTTTTAACGACACTTTGAACGTGTGGCTAAGATTAAAGTGGATCCAAGGGTAGAGAATAAATCTAGGTTGTGAAACGGATTAAGATGGATGGACGGATGAGATTAAATGAAGGATGGACGGCTCGGATTAAATCACTTAAAGTATCTTTATATATATATTAAAATATATTAAAATATTAAAATATATATATAAATATTAATTTAAATAAATTTGGGAATGAAAAATGGCGGGAAAGGTGAAATTGGGCCAAATAATGGCGGGAAAAGGTGAAATTGGGCCAAATAATGGCGGGAAGGTGTGGATTTGGGCCAAATAATGGCGGGAAGGTGGATGACCTAACACGTGGCTAACAGGAAGGTATAGATGACTTACAAGTGGCTGGATTTTTGTGTCTACAGAAATATCAATAGCAGTAATCAAAGCAATGCACAAATCACCACACATAATAGAGACTTAAAATTTTATGTGTTTCACCCAATGTGGGCTACTCCACGAAGAAAATATTTCACTAAAATTTTCTTAAATAATATCTTGCGAATCCTTTCCCTATTACAATGTTTATGGACCTTTTTCCAAAGGAGACACCAATCCCCTAATCAATTTCATGGATCTCTATCCACAAGAGACACTAATATCATAACTCTACTATGGCTGGTGATACTCTAGAAGACCTCTACCTCCACTGCAATTAGCAAATGGAACTCTATCCATAGAATATACCTATCATCCCTACTTTGGTTGGATATCTCTATCCTCAACTCTGTCACCTCCAAAGCTCTATCTCAAATCTATACTAAACATAGTCCTTTATTCTAGCATAAATCTATCCTCAATATTTGTCTCTAGTCTGACACAAAATTGTCCTTAAATCTGCACCAAAATCTATCCTAAAATTTGTACTAAACATAGTCCTTTGGTCTAACATAAATTTATCCTCAATATTTATCCTCAAGCCTTAAATCAAAGCTTGACTCAATTTCAAATCAACTCTACTGGATATGACCCAAACATTAACTCAAGGTTTGAACAAATCAATCAATCAACTATGCTCTCAAGTATTCTCAAAGACTTATCTCAAATCTACCTTGTAAGCTTACATAAAAGTTCACACCAATATGTTCTCAAGTCCTCTCTAGAACTTGTCCAATCTGCTCAATAAGTTCTCATAATAACTTATCCAAATCTACTCTCAATTTGCAATGTAAGCTTCCACAAAAGCTTATCCAAAATTTTCCACAAGTCTTCTCAAAGACTTACCTCAAATCTGCTCAAAAAGTCCACACTTGAACTTGTCCAATCTCATAGAAACATAAAGAGAATTTTTAGAGACTCAATATGCTCTATACTCATCACAATGCTCAATCAATTTCAATCACTCTTTTAGAAACATACAGAGAATTATTAGAGACTCAATATGATTCACATTCACCTCAATGCTAAATCACTTTCAATCACTCTTTTAGAAATATACAGATAGTTTTTAGAGACTCAATATGATTCACATTCACCTCAATGCTCAATCACTTTCTCAAATTAATTTAGAGTATAGAATAGTTTTTTTTGTAGAAATTGAACACCCATTTCACACATCCACTTGACTAAGCTCAACCAAATCTACTCAATCAATCACTCAATGAAATAATATTTCATTACAAACCCTAGTCCAAGTATATAAACACTCACTCAAAATGTTCCCAACAATGCTTCATCAACCAATCTCACATAACAATGATACTCATATTCTTTTCAAACCCTAGTTCAATTTCTTCACACAACCAATGGCTTCAACAAAAATGCTTATAAAACAAGGTTTTAACAACTCTTTATTCCAGAAAACCTTGAAGCATTAACTCAACACACTCAAAAAGAAAACCCTAATCAAGTCCTTTTCACTCCAAAATTATTTTCCAAAAAACCAGCCAATCAACTCAACTATGGAAGAATATGCTCATACCTTTTTCTTGATGATGAAGGAACCTCTAAACATCTGCTACAACCACAAACACTTATTTTCGAAGCTTAAAGAAGTTAGAAAATGATAAACTCTCTCAAAGATACAATGCAAATATCAAACCACACATACACCTTATCACTTCATCTTGAAAAAAGTATCCATAAACATATACAAAAATAATTGATCAAATACACCTTATAATCTGCCAATTAAAATAATATTTAACACCAAGAATAATTTCAATACAATATCCTTTTCAAAATAACTCAATGGCAAGAAGTCCTCTCAACACTTTAAATCTTCAATAAATCAATGTGACACAAATACTTTATTTAAAAATAAATCTAACTCCTTATTCCTCCAATTAACCAAAAATAATGATTAATTAAAAACCTTTTTAACTAACCCTTTTAACTCCCTAAGACATCATGTCAAAACCTTAGGCATCATAACACATATTAAAAATTTTATTACCTTTGCCTTGGTGGGACTCGAACTCATGAAACTGCCTATACCAATGCCCTAGTTGCGGCTCCAACCACCACATGAGCTAGGCGTTAGTTTGGAGAGCAAAGAGCACAATGTGCTCTATATCCCTCTTCGTATGCAGTAATACAAAAAAATCACGCGTCGCTTCCTTGATGCTTTCAAAACACACACCAAAAGCTGCTACCATGAATCAATCATGAATCACTCCACACCCAAACGCATTAGCACTTCGACCACTTGCCACTAGGCCACACTGCCTTGGTGGATATTTAGGTTTAGCTCTTGATGATATTATCCCTTTCATTGTCACTTAAGACAACAATCTTGTCTTCTTCCTCGCATGAATTCTCGCAACACAACACTTGCCACCTTTATTTTCTCGAACGAAGGATGATTTAAATGCCACTAAGGAATATAGTTTATATACCAAGTACCTTATTTAAACTTGAACGTCGACACCTTCAAATTTTGAATAATTAATTTATAAATTATTTAAATTCTTTAGAATTTAAATATTATAAATTAACTTTTAAATCATTTTGGCTTTATTAAGGATTAAAGCCTTCTTTGATTTTACCACTTTGTATAAATAATATTTATTTATAAAATTTAAATTCAATTTGAATTTAAATATTTTATAAAATTAATACTAAAACTTCCTTGGTCTTTTTAACATGAATTTAAAAGCTTACTTGGGTTTTTATGAAAAACCTTTTATTTTTTCTCAGCCATGGTTTTAATAAAAACCCTCCTGCTTATGCTTCCACATAATATTAAAATATTATAAAGCTCTTTTGCCATTAACCTTTGCATTGTTCCTTTGGATCTTTTGACATAAATAGTAGCTTATTCCTTGACATCAATGAAAACTTTGAATCAAAATGTCCAACAAATCCAAAAGCAACAAAATTAGATATCCAAAGGTATATCTCACCACCAACACTTCCAAGAGTAGAATGTTGAAGAAAATGTCTCAAGGAATACCATAAGAAGCTGTAAGATAAGAGACCTTGGGAAGGTCTTATCGAGCATCCATAAAAAAGCTAGGAGAGCCTTACTAAATATATTCTCAAAGGAGAACTCATAGGATAAATCCACTATCGAGGAGAAGTCCTTGATAGTGAAGGACTTGACATAATTATCACCATCTGACAATAAGCCCAAGAGAAAAAGAATTTGGCAAGGAGTCCCAAATCTAAGAAGAAGAATTTTTTGAGTATCAAATCCATGAAGAAGGATTTGGCAAGGAATGCCATATCTCAGAAGATCCTTCTTAAAGTCAAAATTTGATAAGAAGACTTGAATATAGAATAAGCTCACTAAATCTTGAAGATTTGAATATTGTATCCCATAGCAAGAAGGCATCACTTCAGATACAAAGACATTCAAATATGTAGTAGAAAGAGGATAATAGAAGAGGAGAACAAGCCACCAAATCCTAGGCTCATAAAAGAAAGGTCGAGATCCTCATTTAGTGAAATAAAGAGTTGCAAGCACATACTCGTAGCAACAACTTGGTGATCCTGACACCAAGATCTACATCCTCTACAAAAGTGATAAAAGAGCTAATACAAAAAAATGTATGCAAATTTTTGGTGTAAGTAGATTCATTAATTCATTTACCTATCAGATGTTTTAGGAGCACCTGAGTTTGGATTAAAGTTGTAAATAGAAAATTAAATTACAGTCTTCGAAAGTGCAAAAATAAAAAGTTATTTTTAAGGTTCATTTACACATTAATTAGGAGTTGATTAGATTTCAAAAATATTTTTATCAAAAACCTATTATCTATTTTTAAAAAAGAAAAAGAAGACTAAGTCTTACAATATTAGTTGTAATGAAATTGCAAAAAAACTCTTAAAGATATATTTTAGGTTATTCTTGATTAGTTGTAGTAAATTATTAGTGCATTAAAAGTGAAAGACTTGCACTATTATACTAATCTCAAAAGAAATTAATTTTTATTTTCTTGAAGGGCACAAAATTTGATTTGTATCAAGTGTCTAAAGATACTATTGAAGCACAAAAATCTGCAACTCGTAGTGGCCAAAATAAGCCACCCAAGAAAGGTTAGAATCCTTGAAAAATAGAATAAGAATACAAATAACCAAAAATAGAAATAGAAGCTTCAAATATTGAGACTTGGTGCATCTCAAATCCAAAGCATTACAAGATTGAATGCAACAAAAGAAAGTGCAAAAAATTGCATGAATAAAAATCTTCTATCTACTGTTATCTAAGCTTGGATTTGTTATCAAAGTTTCCAAGGAAAAATCGGAAGGTGTCTACTCATAAAATATGACTTCAAAACCCTTGTATTACAAAATATAAATATGCCATAAAACCAGAATTTTTTATCTAAAATAAGAGTGCAAACTAAGGTGCATCAAAGGAGGTGTGTGTACATTCTATAGTACATTTTACTGCACCATTCTAATCTATTTTTTTATAGCCCAAGAGGATATTCAAATGTGCCCCAAAAAGGCACAATATATACAAGAAAAAGTAGCCAAGAAATACCGAATGTAAGCACTCATTTTTCCAAGAAATAGGAGCCACTCAAAGGGTTCATCTTGTACAGTTGAACTTACATAAAATAATGTACATAGGAATATAAAATAATGTATACAACAAAAGAGGAAGCATACATAAAAGCAAAGGAGAACTCTTATCAAAGAAAGTGGATGTCAAAAAAAATGAGAACTCTTATCAAAGCAAGCTATGGAGTATTTCTACCATAAAGTGAAAGCTATAGTGAAGTGAAGCATCAAGGAGTCCTCATCCAAGCACTACCATTTGGACTCCATTCAAGGTCCATCAAATCTACTCCATATCTCCACCAAAACTCTTCCATATCTCCACAATAGCTCAACCATTAACATTGCTTTACTGAAGATATTTTAGCATCTACATAAAACAACAAAAACAAGATGGAAAAACATGTTGAAGAGTCTTCAAGTAAGCGTTGATAAAAGAGAAGGGCATGCAACTGCCACTTGTCATTCTATGATATCCTCTATAATGCTCACAAAGAAGATGTTACATTTCTTGGTGCCCATACTCCATGCAGAATGGGAGTTACGTACAACTAATAGCTTGACATACATTACAACAAAGAAGTCTCATATACATTGAAGGTGTGTTTCTTGAACTTCACTCAATGAAGAATTAAAACATATAAATTCAAAGGTGTCATTTTTGACAAGCAGTGGAGTGATTTTAGCACCTTCACCAACTAGTCAAAGCTTCCAAGAGTATTTATAACTTTTATGTGACACTTTTTACTCATTCTATCACATATTAAATATGCCTTGGACCTTGGAAAGGCAGTGTAGCAGTTGGAAACCAATACACATAGTAGTTTGGAAAATACTCAGTAGTGCATTGATGGTACTTCAACAGATTGATGGTAGATGCTCGGTGGTAGTTTGGGTATGATTTGGCAATGATACAAAGCAAGATAGGTGTAGTAGAAAATACTCTCGATCAACTAACATTTGAAAAGAGCATTAAAGACATCAGTTTCCTTGGGGAATTCATGCTCAAAAAGGATATTTTACTATCATATTCATCCGGATTCATAAAGGTACATAGCCTTAATCAAATTTCTCATCTAATTTGCTTTCATTTTAAAAATGGAGTTATAAGGTTATAAGATAAGATTGATATATTAATTGAAATCAATATTTGTTTGAAAGCAAAACTTAGGGAAATTAATATAATATTTGTAAAATTTAACTTAGGAGAAATAAGGGATACTATTTGGAACTAGTCCATTTAATGTTTGTAAATATCAATGTGTTCTAGTTTTCCAAATATGGGAGTGATAAGGGTTACAACATCAAGTTAGGTTTTCGGAAATTAGAAACACTTGAAAAATATCCTAAGGGTTACATAAAGGGGTTATTAAATATTTTATCAAAGTTTAAAATTTATGTTCTTGTCTCAAAAATTTATCAAAAGGGATAAAATAAATCCAACATTAAAACCTCTTCAAAATTGAAAAAGTGCTTAGTTCAACAATAGGAGTACTAAGGAGCTAAGAAGTTGATTTTTTATATTTACAAAACTTTTACAAAATCAACCAAAAATTGAACTATATCTTTCAAAAGCATTATATCATACTCCAAAATATATCTAGGGAGACATAAAGAAGCCTACATATCCAAGGATTGATATTAGGGAGATTTAAATGGCATCAAACAAATTCTTCTTAGAAGAATATCAACTACTCAAGGGCCCAAATTATTTCCCTTGGAAAAATAAAGTGAAAGCAATCTTAGTATATGAAAAACTTATGGAATGTTGTCAAAGGGAAAACACAAAGACTTGTTGAGTGGTAATTTTTCCCAATTGTAAAATCACACTCACCTTAGAATTTTTATCACAAAATATTCTCTTTCAAAGAATTTAAAATAAAATAACTTCTCGAAGGTCTCCGCTATATTAGCATTTGCACATGTGTATTAGTAATCTCCATGAAGATATATCAAATAAATGCTAGGAACACCTTAGTGATTCCAAGTAAATGTTAACAAGGGGCATGTTTTGGTTTAATTTATTATGTCATATTAATCATTATTCATGAAACATAAATGTAAATATGAACTGGCCCTCATATGACCACGATGTAAGCCTTAGTTCTTTTTATCTTGAATGTTCTTAGGTAGATTTTATCTTCCTTTATTAAGTAAATTTTAAACAACTTTTATCTTGTATTGAATCTTACTTTAAGCATGAAGTAGATGATTAATTTTATCTATGAATGTGAATCTAGAATGATGAAAAGATCTATTTAAAATAATATTCTATCATGAATATAAATAAATCCTTTGATATAATTATTAAATTATCCCTCTTTCATGAAATTAATATTCATAAAGAGACCAATTCATTGCTTTAAAAAAATGGCCTCATAATGTCATTATGAATTATCCCTCTTTAATGAAATAAATTTTCATAAAGAAGAAATAATTTAATTCTTTAAAACACTAGTCTTTGATGTAATGATAAATCCCCTCTCTTTGATGAAATCAGAATTTTCATAAAGAGAAGGGTATTTATTGCTCTCAAATGATAGTCAATGAAATGCCATAAAAATTACCCCCTTTAATGAAATTGAATTTTCCATAAAGGAAATGTCATCTTATGCTTATGAATAAAATTTAAAACTGAAAACATCTTACTTACCTCCAAAACGTGAAAAAATAAAATTTTGAAATTATAAAAATCTGCATAAAACAATCATTTTCAACAATTTTTATAAAATCAAAATGACTTCGGAATGAGTTTGAATTTATTTCGTATGATAGATTGTATATCATTCTTCACACCCATGTAATTATTTTTGTCATTTTATTTTTTTTATTTTTATTTTAATGTCCGAAGTTTAAAAAAAAATTGTAAAATAAAAGTTAGAAAAAAATGGAAAATAAAATCTGAAATAATTTTGAATGCTGAAAACGTAAACATGCAAAGCCTTTTCAGTTTGATGGCACCCCATCCTACAAAACCGAAGATGTAATAAACTCTTGCATGCAACATAGTCTATTCGAACCTGCATTTGCACAATTGGAATAAACTAAGTGCTAGCTCCTAGGACACAAAAATAAATTCCAAATTTCAAACATTTAATGATGTAACCCTAAAAATGCATTAAACATCATTTATAAATCTGAAATCTAAAAAAAGGAAAAATAAAAAGTTAAATCCAAGGATGCAAAACATTTTCTCCCTCGGCTAACAAAACCCATATTTAAAAAAAAACTCTTGCATTAAAAAAAAATGTTTCCATTTTTTACATTGATCTTTCGACAGTCTTGCAAAAAAAACCAGCCCCTTGTTCCATGTTGAAAACATATTTAAAAGTATTATATGCCTTTTTGTTTCTCTCTTTTGCTTGGTTTTCCCTTCATCCTACGTCTGTTTCGTTTTATTTTTGACCTTTGGATTTTCACTCCTCCTTCACACATAGCACGTTTGTTTAATTAAGCACCTACATAGCCCTTACAAAAGCTAATGATTATATGCTTATAAAACTAATTTAATATTTTTAAACCCTTCGTAACCCGCATGTAACTTTATTTTATTTAAAATTTTAATCCCCTTTGTTCACCACTTGGTAGCGCTCTACTTTCCCTTGAGTGTGGTGGTGGATAGCCTCTTCTACATAAATGTCGTACATACCTCTATGAGACATCGTGTAAGCACGTGAAGCCTGCCCAATCATTTAACAAAAGCCAATATAGCACCACGTCACTCTTCCTTCCACCAACTGTGACTGTCTAGACAGTGCTTTCTCTATGTAACGCTCTTGACGGTGGGTTTTTAGGTCATTACATGCTAGGCAAATTGGTGTGTATTGTAACGCTTTTTAAATTATCATGCACCTCACTGAAGCCCGCCCCACTATCCATCTTGCCCGAAGGATATACCATCTACGTAGGAGGTTGTATCTAGTTGTTGTTACTTATCGGCAATCATCCCTCCGACCACGCAGAGAATCATTCGAATGAGTTCGGATCCTCATTTATTCACATTATGGCTATTTTTCCTCTATGCAATGTCCATGTTGGTGTGGGCATTTGTCTCCCTATGAGCAATTCTAAATCAAACATGATACATTTACCCTCATCATGGAGGAATCTCTCTATGTTTTTATTGTTTCACATGACGACTATGAAAGCCATCATCGCCTGGGCCAACAGTGTGTATCCATGCTCGCTCCAACATGCCCATTGGTTCCTTTTATACATCCACTTCTTTCATCGCATTGGGTCTGTCAACGTATGGTCCACTTCCTTCTATTGCAATAATGTCTTAGTCCATGTCACTTGTACATTGAAACTTTGATCTGATTACCACATAGGTGACCTATGTCCATGCAATAATCTCCCACCATATTTGCAATGGTTCTCCAAATCACCGAGGGGTCCTGCAGTATCGTCGTTATCTACATTGGGTGGAGGTGAGCGTCTGTTATGTTGCTACTAGCTTGGGCTTCACCTGCCATGTCTTCCAATGCCATGTTGACCACACTGCTCTGCTTGTTGTTCCAGCTCCAAACCCCTACTATAAAAACCATAAATCTATCATTGTGGTCCCCCATTGTCGTCGTGTCATATTCCCATCCATTCCACCTTGGTCGTCAAGCTTTACAACCACTTGAATTCATCGTCACCTGCATCATTTCAAACGAACATGGTAATATGGTAATGTCATTAGAGAGGAAAGAAATTAAATATATTAAAGTGAGCCAAAGCCCCTCTACTTTATTTTATATCTATATCTATATATAATATAAATATAATTAATATATATATATATATATATATATATATATATATATATATATATATATTTAAAGCGAAAAACTCTTTGCGGGCCGTCTTGGTCTAAGAGACCACGAACAGGGCGTTCTACACCGTCAAAGTCACCCGAGGTCGCACCCGACCTTGCCCGCACCAACATTATCAATTGAATTTTGGATACCCAATTCAACTTTTTTGTAGGGTGGAGATTCTAACATGGGACCTCCCTTGGAAGATTGCCCTTTCCTCTCCAACTCAACCGCAACACTGGGTTATAAATATAATTATATATATATATATATATATATATATATATATATATATATATATATATATATATATATATATATATATATATATATATTATTATTTTATTATTATTATTATTATTATTTTTTTAGTTTATTTATATATATACATTATATTATATAATGAAATACATATATGTATATAAATAACTATATTTATTTATTTTATTTTTATTACTTTTCATTTTAAACTTTTATATATAAATATAAATGTTTAATTTTATTTGATTTTTATCTTTTTTATTTTCTTTATATATATATATTATTATATATGCAATATATAATAATAATGTATATAAATATTTATGCAAATTCTCAACATAAGATCTAAAGGTTTAAACTATAACAAAACAAGCTAAAATAAAACAAGCAAATTACAAAAGGAATAGTCCAAGCCAAAATTTAACTTTAAAAAAACAAATGAAGACACATATGCACTCGATGATGACTTCAATCAAACAGTAAGATCAAACTCCTCCCAAAAGACAAGAAGATCCTATAAACCAAGGAGGCTCAAAGTCCATAGGGTGAGCTCATGGCTAATAATCTATTAACTCAAAGACACTTGAAGACCTCAAAATATCAAAACAAAAAGGTGGGTCCCCAAGTTACATTGTGGAGAAACCACAACAAGTGGTGACTCTACTGGGAAATGCTCCTGAGCATTTTGGGTGAAGAACCCAATCTGAACCAAAAACACAAAAAATCAACAAAATATAACTATTTAGCGATGTTCCAAGAAGGTGGGGGTAAACAACTTCGAATAAAAACAACTAAGCCATCTGTCTTTGCTTAGTGTGTGAAAAAGTGATTCATTTTTGCACCTCTGAAAAACCTTTCAGATTCCCTCACCTGATTCACATTTAGGCTATGAAGCACGACTCATAAAAGAGAGCTTTTACAAATAGAGCCCTACTGCTAGTCAGGCGTCCATAGCCTCGGTAGGGTTTATGTAACTCACCCTTGTGTTAGTTTAATCCTTTGCAAAGCCTTATTTATTAATCGAGCTATCTCTAGATAGAGCCCTACTACCGATCAAGCATCCATAGCCTCAGTAGATTTTATCTAGCCTTTCTAACTGATTTGATCAAGCTTTTCAATGCTCATTTTCTTTCCTGTTTTCTTTTCTATTTTTTTCTCTTTTTTTTATAACTTGACAAATTGGTATGTATCACTAGGGTTAGGAAGCATAGAGATAGAGCGTGTTGAATTTTTACCTTTATCTAAAAATCAAGACAACTTCATCCTTCACAATTTCCATAAATACCCTTTAATATGTGACTTACATATGGAGCTTTAGCGAAATGTTTCATCGTTCTACTCTCCACCATTCTAGTCCCAAAATATGAGCATGATCACAAAATAATTCATCCCCTTTTTCTCATGTTCACCTAATTTTAGATTAGATATTCCAACCTACTAAGCAAAGAAACACAAAAATGGACCAGAGACCATAAGTTAGCGACCACAAAACATCACCTCAAAACAAGGGAACAACCCAAAAGACAAAACTACAGCAAAACACAAACCAAAATCTAACTTAAAGTAAAAAGAAAAAATAAAAATATGAAATCCAAAACTATATACAAATATACAATATGATACAATATGATGCAAAGCTTGAGCTATCACTTCCCTGGATCCCAAACATGACTAGCATATTTCAAAGACAAATAACATGATATGCAAGCCAAGTTTTATAGAAATCCAACATAACCAAGGTTAGGCCAAATGATACAAAAATCTTCATCTTGCCTCTCTCACCCCACCAATTTGATTTAGTTCTATTAATAATCCCATAGGTGAGCTTCAAATCATTAAATTGATTAGACAAAATTTGATTTTCAATTATTTCTTGCCTATTCTTTAAGATATCAATTTCACATCTCAATTCAAGATTTAGAAATAATATTTCCTTTTTAAATATGAGATATTGCAAATAAGAGCCTATTTCTAAAAACCTTAAAGCCAAATCATTTTCCATGTTTGTAGGCCAATCAAACTTGGGGAGTCATTGCGATTTCTTATTTTACCTCATTGTATCTATCTTCATCATTGAACACCTATTCAAAAATACCAAAGTTAGGCACCCAATCAAAAGTATTTCCATCCTTTTCAAATCTTACATCTTGTTGGTCAAGGTGTTTGTCAAATAATCCATCACCATGATCAATCACTTGAGTTGATTCGAATAAATCAACCTCTTTGTCATTTGAATATAATTTTTTATTAACCATCCATTTCTCTTCATTTGAATACTCAAAATAATCATGCAAATTTGTATCCAAATTTTCAATAGTCAAGAATGAAATAGAATATTTTACCTCTTCCTCATTTAAATCATATGATGAAGAACATAAACTTATATTAAGGGGGGGTGAACAATATAACGCCCACTTTTTACTTTCTTTCAAATCAATATCAATTAATGTCCTTAATTGCAATAACCAAATATAGCAGTGTGCATTAATAACTCGGATAGCAATAGTAAGCAAGAGCACAAGTCACCACACACAATTGAGACACAAGATTTAACGTGGTTCCCCCAATGTGGGGTACTCCATAAGATAATATCCTTATAATATTTCACACAAAAATAAGGATCCTTATCCAATACAATGATTACTTTGATTTACTCAAAGCTAGGTAATACATTGATCTACTCAGGTAGGCAATCCACTAATCTGCTCAACTAGGCAACACACTGATCTGCTCAGGTAGGTAATCCATTGATCTACTCAGCTAGGCAACACACTGATCTACTTAGGTAGGCAATCCATTGATCTACTCAGCTAGGCAACACACTGATTTGCTCAAGTAGGCAATCCATTGATCTACTCAACTAGGCAACACATTAATCTGCTCATGTAGGCAATCCACTGATCTACTCAGCTAGGAACTCCATTTATCTACTCAACAAGCTCACACAAAACTTGTCCAAATATGCTCAACAAACTCACACATAACTTGTCCAAATATGCTTAACAATATCACACAAAACTTGTCCAAATCTGCTCAACAAGCTCACACAAAACTTGTCCAAAACTTCTCACAAATCTGTCCTAAAACTATCCACAAATCTGTCCCAAAATTATCCACAAATCTATCCAGAAATCTATCCCAAAGGCCTTCTCAAAGGCTCAATCAATCATGCTCAAGTAGTACTCAAATCTCATCCACAAAACTATCAAGGCAAGGCTCAATGATGAACTCAATAATGAATGGCAATGCACTCTACAATGGATGACAACATTGATCCACAATGATCTCAACTCAAATCAAGTCTTATAGAACCATAAAGAGAATTTTTAGAGACTCAATATGTTCTAAACTCAATCTCAACTCAAATCATATTATGGAATAGTTTATTTCATGTAACTTGAACAATCACTTCACACATCACTTGACTAGGTTCAATCAACTCAACTCAACCAATCACCATAAGGGATAACTCTTTCTCACAAAACCCTAGTCCAAGCATGTATCGACCAACTCAAATGTTTCCAACAATTCTCAACCACAAATATCACATAACAATGATACTCATGTTCTTCTCAAGTTCAAGTTCTTTGCATAACCAATGGGCTTCAACAACAATGCTAATAAAACAAGGTTTAACCACAACTCTCAAACTAGAAAACCTTGAAGAATTCAACCAAACACTTGAAAAGTAAATCACAATCAATCATTTTCTCTCCAATGATATTTTAGAAATTAACCACCATAATCAATCAATAGGAGAATATTCCCATACCTTTTATGAATATGAAAAAACCCCTTTGGAAATCTGCCACACTCAACACACTTTGAAAAAGAACAAAACAACCTTCACTTTGAACCCTTTTACAAAAACAAAAATATTTCTTTACATACACCTTATTTCTCCATCTAATCGAGTTAATAAAATAGACCTTGAAATAAGCTTTCCAACGATATATAATATGGTATACTTCTAAAATAGGAAAACACCAAAAAAATCTATTTTTCTAAAAGTGCATTTCAACCCTTATATCTTGCCTTCCAAGTAAATAAAAATTTAATCAAACATTATTCCCTTAGCATCACCTTATTCCTCCAACATTAGGAAATAATAAAAAATATTCAATAAAACATTTACTTGCCTCTTAGAGGGAATCAAACCCTTGTCACTACCCACTCAACACCACAACCACGATGCCAAAGACCACGTGAGCTATCTGCTCACATAGGACAGAGAGCAAAAATGCTCCCTATATTTTGCTGCCCTTGCTCATGCCAAAAACATGCGCCAAATGCTCTTCTTCCACACTCTATGAAAATAAAACTTGGTGGGAATCGAATGCATGCCCTATCACAACCAAAAACTCCATGCTTCCTAAGCTCATCGTTGGACCACACTGTCACATCGAAGGATTTCAAGGCTTCCGCTTTTTGTTATCTTTGTTCGATGCTTAGACTTTTGAATCGAAAGCCTTTGCATATATATATGCAAAATTCCTTTAATTTCACATACATCGATACCTTTAATTATTAATTTCCTTTTGATGGCGCATGGTTTTTATGACGTCGACGATGACTTTAATTTTAATTTTAAAATTTAAATTTAAACTTTAAATAATTAAAATTTTAACTAAATATTTAAAATTAAATATATCCATCATCGGGGCACCTTTTTTGATGAAACGAAAAGCCAACCTAAGTTTTAAGAAAAACGCATTTCAAATCTGCCATCCATGGTTTTAAATAAAACCTTTTATTTTTCCTGCCTTGGTTTTCACAAAAACCCTATATATATCCATGCTTATTTATGAAATACTTTGGCCACAAAAACTCAATGTGATCCATGTGACTTCAATGATCCATGTGACATCAATGACAACATAAAATACCTCAAATTTCCAATAATCTTCCCCTTTTTCATTTATGGCAATACCTCTAATGCAAATCACCACAACCACTACAAAAACCATTTTTGAGAATCAAAGTTGCTGCCCCTGACTCAATACTCTCTTTGGAGGCTGCTCCCCCTAATTCAATGCTCTCTTTGGAGGCGTTTCTCCCTAACTAAAATCCCTCCCACTTTGACATCAATGGCATAAAAGGGACACCTATGGGGCTAAAATATATGACTCTTAAGCTTAGCCCCCTCACCACCTTCTATCTTGAGGTGATTAATTTTGGGGTGGGAGTACTTTTTCTCCCAATTGTTCTCTCAAATTCTCAAATGTTTCTCTTGGTAATGGTTTTTCAAATATGTCTACAATCTGATCTTTTGTAGGAACATATTCCAATTTTACTTGTTGCTCTATAACCTATTCTCTTAAAAAGTGATACTTGATTGGAATGTGCTTTGTTTTGACATGCATTACTGGATTCTTCGAGATACTTATGGCACTGGATTATCACACAGAATAGAAATGGGATGATCATGTTCTATGCTGAAATATTTGAGAGTATATTTCATCCATAATCCTTGTGAACAACATGTTGCTATTGCAATATATTTTGCCTCTGTTGTGTAAAGTGGCATTTATGGTTGTTTCTTACTTAGCTAAGAAACTAAGCAATCACGAAGAAAGAATGCTCCTCCACTTGTGCCTTTTCTATCATCAATTTTTTTTTCGCAATATGTATCTGTGTATGTTGTGAGAGTAAACTTACTGCTTCTAGGATACCATAGACCATACTCCATTGTTCCTTTGAGATATTTGAGTATTCTTTTCACTGCTATCCCATGTGATTCTTTTGGAGCTACTTGAAATATTCCCACTAAACCAACTGCCTATATCATATATGGTCTTGTAGTTGTAACATATAACAAGCTATCAATCATAGATATGTATAGTGTTTGATTTGCATCAGGAGATTCATCATATTTGCTTAATTTACACCCTATAACCATTGGAGTACTACCTGGCTTACTATCTTCCATTTTGAATTTCTTCAACATCTCCTTTATATACTTTGTTTGTGAAAGAAATATCCCTTTTTCTAATTGTGAAATCTATAATCCGAGGAAAAAGGTTAATTCACCAAGAATAGACATTTCAAACTTATTAGTCATGTTTCTTGCAAATTCTTGACACATTCTGTCATTTCTACCCCAAAAATAATATCATCCACATAAACTTCCACAATCATCAAATCTTTTCCCTTATTTTTAATATATAGATTATTATCAATTATTCCCTTTCTAAAACCTTGCTCTCAAAGATATTTATCCAGTCTTGAATACCATGCTCTAGGAGATTTATTTAATCCATAAAGAGTATTTTTCAATCTACACTATCTCATCTACTTGATTAAACCCATCTGGTTGTTCAATGTAAACTTCTTCTTCTAAATGACCATTTAGAAAAGCTAATTTGACATCCATTTGATATACTTTGAAATTCCTGTAGCTTGAAAGTGCCAAAAACATCTGTATAGCTTCCAATCTTGCAACTGGTGCAAAGGTCTCATCAAAATCAATTCCTTCTACTTGTGCATACCCTTTACACACCAATATTACCTTGTTTCTGATGACTTGACCATCTTCATTTAGTTTGTTCCTGTAGACCCATTTAGTACCAATTACATTTTTTCCTTTTGGTCTTGGAACTAATTCCCAAGTATTACTTTTTTAATATGATCTAGTTCTTCCTTCATTGCTTTAATCCAACATTCATCATTTTATGCCTCTCTGAAATCCTTTGGTTCTATCTTGGATAGTAGTGAAACATTTGCTTGTTTTGTTGAGCCTATGATTCCTCTTTTTATTCATCTTACATAAGGGCTGTCAATTATCAAATCCTCTGGATGATTTTTCTGAATATATCTTGATGTAGTTTTGGAAGGTATATTCTGTAAATATTCTTCATCTGAATCTTCACCCATTTCTTCCTGATAACTTTCTTCTTCTTCAAGAATATCTTCCTAAGATGGCTCATTTATTTTTGTTCTTTCATCATCTCTGACATTTATACTTTCCACCATGGTATGTGTTCTTTTATTGTAGCATCTATAGGCCTTACTCTTTGTAGAGTATCCAAGAAAAATACCTTCATTGCATCTAGGATCTAACTTGCCCAAGTCCTTATCCTCTCTTCTGATATAACACTTACTTCCAAAAAATTCTTGAAGTAGTTTACCATGGGAGATATTCCTTTCCAAAACTCATATGGAGTCTTATGTTGCTTTGTTCTAACTTGATCTCTATTCATAACATAGAATGTTGTATTGACTGCTTCCTTCCAAAACCCATATGAGATTCTTGATTCATTTAGCATTGCTCTTGCCATATTCTCAAGAATTATATTCTTTCTTTCTACTACTCCATTTTGCTACGAAGTCTTGGCTGCTGAATATTCTTTTCTGATTCCATATTCTGCACAAAACTCAATGAATTCTGTAGAGATGAATTCCCCTCATCTATCTAATAGCAAACACTTGATCTTATTTCCTAATTTATTTTCTACCATTTATTTGAACACTTTGAAATTCTCAAATGCCTCTAATTTCTCTTTTAAAAAAACAACCCAAGTCATTCTAGAATAATCATCTATGAACAACATGAAGTAACTTTCACCTTGTAAACTTTTGGTTCTCATAGGACCACATATATAAGTATGAATCAATTCTAATACCTTGGAAGAGGAATATTATTTTGCCTTGAAACTTGATCTTGTATGCTTTCCATACTGACACTATGCACAAATTATATTTGAAGGTCTTTTTATCCTTGGTAAATCTTTGACAATTTATTTGTTGCTTATCCTTACTATGTTATCGAAGTTCAAGTGACACAACCTTTTATGCCATAACCAAATTTGTTCTTCTTGAGATAGAAGACATTTTTCCTTTTTTTTTTATTTCACTGAGCATGTAGAGATTGTTATTGGTTCTTTTTGCATTTGTAACAAGATTCCCTATTTTTGTTTCCCCGATTTTGCATCCTATAGAGGAAAAAGTAACTATGTACCCTCGATCACAAAGTTGACTTACACTCATTATATTGTGTTTTAGACCCTAAAAATAGAGTACACCCTATGTAGTAGTCTTTGTTGAGCAAGGTGCAGCAAAAGTATTGTCATTGTTGTCAACACCGACAAATAGATCAGTTGATGCAGTTGAAGCAGTGGACAGAATTTCAGAGGTCAGTCAGATCATGTACAGTGAAATTCCAAGAAAACAAAAGTGACCCAAATTTAGAAAATCAAAGAAAAATACAAGTAAGAAAACTGTCGCGATATCGTGACATGTTTTTTGTCACAATATTGTGACAGGTTGAGAAGTTAGAAGGCAGAAAGAAAAACGTCATGATTTCACGACATATCGGAGGAGAGAGAAGGTGTAGGTAAAATTGTCATGATTTCGTGACATGGACGAGGAGAGAGAAGGCGTAAGCAAAACTGTCACAATTTCGTGACATGTTGCAGGCAAAGAAGCCAAGTGGAAAAACTGTCGTGATTTCGTGACATGTTGTAGGCAAAGAAGCTAAGTGGAAAAATTGTCACGATTTCACGACATGTTGGAAGCAAAGAAGGCAAGTAGGAAAGCTATCACGATTTCACGACATGTTGGAAGCAAAGAAGGCAAGTAGGAAAGCTATCGTCATTTGACGACATGTTGGCAGAAAAGAAAGCAAGTAGAAAAACTGTCATGATTTTGCGACATGTTTGGAGAAGAAGCACTTGCAAAGAAAAAGTGTCACGATTTCGCGACAAGTTGCAAGAAGAAGTGCTGAGGAGAAAAAGTGTCACGATTTTGCGACAAGTTGCAAGAAGAAGCGCTAAGGAGAAAAATTCACGATTTCGTGACAAGTTGCAAGAAGAAGCACCAAGGAGAAAAAGTGTCACGATTTCGTGACATGTCGGGTTTTCATGACTCGACAGGAAGAAAAGCGCTAAGGAGAAAAAGTGTCACGATTTTGCGACAAGTTGCAAGAAGTGCTAAGGAGAAAAAGTGTCACGATTTCGTGACAAGTTGCAAGAAGAAGCGCCAAGGAGAAAAAGTGTCACAATTTCGTGACATGTCGGGTTTTCGCGACTCGACGGGAAGAAAAGCGCCAAGGAGAAAAAGTGTCATGATTTCGTGACATAGTGCAAGAGAAAGAGGAGAGAGAAAATGTTGTCACGATTTCGCGACATGTTGCATTTTCGGAGGCCAAAGCAAAGAGAAAGTGCAAAGGGAAAAAGGTGTAGCGATTTCGCTACATGTTGTATTATCGTGGGCCGAAGCAAAGAGAAAGTGCAAGGGGAAAAAGTGTAGCGATTTCACTACATGTTGAAGTATCACGGGCCGAAGCAAAGGTAGAGTGCAAGGAACAAAAGTGTAGCGATATCGCTACATGTTGAAGCATCACGGGTCGAAGCAAAGGTAAAGTGCAAGGAACAAAAGTGTAGTGATATCGCTACATGTTGGGTTTTCATGACCCGAAGGGAAGAGAGAGAGTAAGGAAGCGAGAATGTCACGATTTCGTGACATGCTAGTTTTTGCGACAACAAGAAAGAAGGAGAACTAGGAGGCCGAGAATGTCATGATTTTGTGACATGCTATTTTTTCACAGGTTAAAGCCGAGAAGGACAAAAAGAGATAGAAGTTTCATGATTTTGTGACAGGTCACAATAGCACATTTAACAGACACATAACTAGAACATAATGACAGTTAAAGGGGCAGTAGTAGAGAAAAGGCATGCAGCTTTTTAATAACAGTTAACTAGAGTAAATGCGACAGTTACAGGTGGATTTACTGATAGAATTCATGCAGCATTTTAATAACAGTCTTAGAAGGAGAAATCAAACAGTCACATTTTTAGAATCGTAAATTGCATGCATGCATAGAAATAAATATGAATAGTCATAGGAGACGTATTTGAAGCATGCAATGTGTTCGAAAAAAATTCCCTCATTTATATACGAAAATAAATTATGCAAATAAGCAGTTACAATTGTCAAGTGGCAGAAGTGATTTTTAGAAGAATAGTTACGGGTTGCATACATAAAAATTAAAGCTTAAAATAGAGACATTTTTTTAAATAAAAGCAGGTTTGAGTAAATATTACAACTGTTGTAGGAAGTGAATTTTTGCTATGCAAAGAGGGTAAGAAGAGAGCCGAGAAAAAAATAAGCAGAGCCGTGAGAGTGTGCAGAGTTTTATTGAGATTATTTAATTGCAGACCAGTCAGGGTCGTTTGAACAACGAAGGCATTTTTATGTCTCTATATTAAATCAGAATTGTAATCCAAGTTGGTGCTTGGAATCAGGGGTTGGTGCTCCTATCTGTTGCAGTAGAAAAATAAGGGGTTGGTGCTCCTTCCAGTGGGTGCTAGTAAAGTGTTTGTAAAATTGGTGTTTTACAAAGGTTGGATTTGGATTGAAGTCCAAGCAATCATTTTTGAGGAGTAGCCAGATTGGTGAACCTTGTTACATTGTGTGTTGTGGTGTGCTCTCTTGTCATTATTGCTTTATCTATTTTTAGGTCTCTTTACTTTAGTTTTAAGAATTACAGATCAAAATTTTTAGCTACACTGATTCACCCCCCCCTCTCAGTGTCATTGTGAGAATATCAATTGGTATCAGAGCAAGGTTCCTGAACAAACTTAATCAGCTAAGGTGATATTGGAAGAAACACAATGGCAGGTAGTGAAGGTTTCTCATCAAACAAATCTCTTCTATTCAATGGAACTAATTACTCATTCTGGAGACTCAAGATGCAGACATATCTGAGTGCGTTAGGATACGACATTTGGGAGTTAGTAGAAAGTGGATACACAACACCCTCTACTCCTCCAACAGATACTGTCGATAAGAAACTGACTGATAATAACTCCAAAGCAAAGAATGCCATAATGTGTGGGCTAGTAGATAGTGAACTGATAAGGGTCATGAGCTGTAAATCAGCAAAAGAAATATGGAACAAACTGAAGAGCATCCATGAAGGAGACAATAATATCAAGGAAGCCAAACTGCAAACTCATCGAGCTCAGTTCGAAGCATTACAAATGAATGACGATAAAAACATAGAGGCCTATATGCTGAGAGTCAATGGAATCATTAATGCAATCAGAGGACTCGACGAAGATATCGATGATGCAGTTGTCATGAAAAAGGTACTTAGAACTCTTCACAAAAGATTTAATTCTATAGTTTCTGCAATAGAAGAGGCTAAAGATCTAAACAATTTTAGCATGGATGAGATGCATGGTTACTTTACTGCATACAAAATGAGAATAGGAAAAACTAAGCCCATAGAAAGAGAAGCTGCTTTTAAAGCACACAAGAATACAAAAGCTGAACAAGAATCTGAGGATGAAGAGACATCGGATGAAACGGAAGCCAATTTTGTTCAAAAACTTACAAAGGGAAAAGGAAAATATAGAGGAAAGTTGTCATTTAAGTGTTTCAATTGTGGAAGGGTTGGTCACTTTATAGCTAAGTGTCCCATGAATGAGAAAACCAAAATTAATGAAGGGTCACACCAAGAAAGAAGTGACTGGAAGAAGAAACCAAACTTTAAGAAAAGCAATTTCAAAAAGAAAAGTTTCATATCCAAGAATGTCAGCTCTTCTAAAGATAGCTCAGGTGAAGATTCTGAAGAAGAAACAGGTGAAGCTCTGTTCATGGCATTTGAAGAAGCAAAAATAGAAAAAAAATAGGAAGATGATACAAAAAATAAGGATAAGGCTGATGTTTATTTGGAAGGTGAGTTGGTTGCTGCACTTAAAGAGTTGAAGTCAGAAAGGAAAAAGAATAATAAGGTCTCAAGAAAGCTTGAGGATGCGAATGAAATAATAAATAGTTTGAAAGTACATACAAAAGAATTTAAAAAAATATCTGAAGAACTTGAATTACAGTTAACCATGAGAATAGATGAGTGCAGCAAACTAGAAGAAAATATTGTTGTCTTAAGAATGCGACTTGAAGAAAAGAATCAAAAATTGAGTTGTTATCACAAACTTGAAGGAAGTTCTACAAAGCTTGAAAAGATTATAAATAGTCAAAGGTCTACAGACATCAAGTTTGGCTTGGGGTTTGTCGAAGTAGAATCATCAAGTGGATCAAAGGCCATAACTATAGAACTAGTAAAGAAAGAGGATAATATCAAGGTTGACCAAAGAAAAATAAATCTTACAAAAGAAAGCAACAATGCCAGGCATGAGAAGACTGTTGACAAAGAGGGATTCACAAAATTCATACATCAAAGGAGAAGAAAATTTATGGCTTCTACTACAAATTGGCAAAGACCAACTCCCAGGTTCAATATTTCCTTTTCTGGTTATTTTTTTAAATGCAATACTTACGATCATAAGATTTTAGACTGCATTTATAATATAGGACAAATAAATTTTACCAGTAGAAATGTCTTTGCACCCTTGATGGATTATATAGTAGAATGTTACAACTTTCACAACTTTGGTCACATTGCAAGAAACTATAGAAGCACATATGCAGTAAATAAATTTCAGGGAAGAAGAACTCAACCAAACAGTTTAAGGCAAAACAAAAAATTCCCAGATAAACATGCACAGGCCATTGACAAAGAAAAGTCTAAACAAGTGACCAAAACTACAGTCAAATCAGAATGGAAAGAAAAAGAGCAACTCAAGGAAGAAAAGGAATCATTGATTGTACAGACAACTTTCAAAGCACAGAACAAATCTGCTCCATGGATATTGGATAGTGGATGCTCCAGTCACATGATAGGAGATAAACAAAAATTTGAAAAATTATAGAAATATGAAGGGGGCTCGATAAAGTTTAGAAATAATGATGGAGCCAAAATAGTTGGAAAAGGATCAGTCAAGATAAGTGATGGAAAGATCAATTCTAAAGAAGTTTTGTTTGTAGTTGGTTTGAAGCACAACTTACTGAGCGTAAGTCAAATGCGTGATGAGAGGTCATGAAGTCATCTTTAAAAAACAAGGCTATGAAGTAAGAAAAGCACATAGTGGGAAGCTGGTAGCTACTGGATCAAGGACTTTTGGAAATCTATACACTCTCTCAGAAACTTCAGAAGGATCATGCTTGATTGGACAGGAATATGAAAATTGGTTGTGGCACAAGAGGCTCGGGCATATTAGTTTTGACAATCTGGTAAAAATAAGTTCAAAAAGAGTAGTAAGAGATATACCTAACATTGGCAAACCAGTAAATAGCATCTGTGCTTCATGCAAAAAATGGAAGCAAACCAAATCCACATTTAAAGTAAAGGAATATTTCACCAGCAAACCGTTAGATATGATACATCCTAATTTATGTGGACCCATGAGAACACAAAGCATAAATGGTGACAAATACTTTATGCTGTTCATAGATGACTACTATAGAATGACATGGGTACTGTTTTTAAAGCTTAAATAAGATGCCTTTGAGATGTTCAAGATTTTTAAAAAATAGGTTGAGAATCAGATTGGAAAAAGAATTAAATGCCTAAGATCAGACAGAGGAGGATAATTTATCTCAGATGAGTTTGCAGAATACTGTCAAAAATATGGGATTAGAAGACAGTTTTCAGTAGCAAGGACACCTCAGCAGAATGGTGTTGTTGAAAGAAAGAACAGGACTGTGCAAGAAATGGCACGGACAATGTTGGCTGAGAACAAAATAGCTGACAGATTCTAGAAATATGTAGTACATACTGCACTTTATATTCAAAACAGGTGCATGCTAAGAACACCTGAAAGCAAAACACCGTATGAGCTATGGTTTGGCAGAAAGGCTACAGCAAGATATTTCAAAGTGTTCGACAACAAGTGCTACATCAAACAAACTGAAGATAATCTCGATAAATTTGAAGATAGAGCTGACGAATGTATTTTTCTTGGATACTCAACAAAAAGCAAAGCCTACACATGTTACAACAAGCGACTAAAGAAAATTATTGAGAGTGCTGATGTTAAAGTTGATGAAGGTAGAGAACGAGAAGTTACATATCAAGAAAACTACCCTATTTATGAAGACGTCATTGAAGGAGATGAAGAAATAGAAAAAGAAGAAAATCAGAAAATTGACCCAGCTAATTTAAAAATCGACTCAGAAGAAGAAGAGAACAATAAATTCAAAATAGGCAGCTGGCAGAAAAATCATCCCAGAGAACAGATTATTGGGGACCCAACAGTTGGTATTCAGACAAGAAGAGCAGTAATATAGAACTACTCTTTATTATCCAACATTGAACCCAAAAATATTGCTAAAGCAAGCACAGATGAAAGTTAGATGAAGGCAATTAATGAAGAACTAGATCAGATTGAGAAAAACAAAACCTGGGAATTAGTACCATGGCCAGAAAATAAAAACATAATTGGCACTAAATGGATTTTTTGAAATAAATTAAATGAAGACAGGCAGGTTGTTAGAAATAAGGGAATATTGGTCTGTAAAGGCTATGCTCAGGTTGAAGGCATTGATTTTGAGGAAAAATTTGCACCAATTTCCAGACTAGATGCAATAAGAATGTTTCTGGCTTTAGCAGTCCATAAAAACTTCAAAGTATATCAAATGGATGTAAAATTAGCATTTCTGAATGGAAATTTGGAAGAAGAGGTTTACATTGAACAACCAGATGGCTTTCAACTTGGTGATAATCCTAATTTTGTTTACAGGTTAAAGAAAGCGTTGTATGGTCTGAAACAGGCACCTAGAGCATGGTATGCAAGGTTGGATAACTATCTTATTAAACAAGGGTTCAAGAAAGGTTTGGTGGACAACAATCTGTATGTTAAAACATAAAATGGCAATCTTATTGTCCTTGTTGTTTATGTAGATGATATCATTTTTGGCAGCAGTCATGATAAATCTTGTAGAGACGTAGAAAATAAAATGAATATTGAATTTGAAATTGGTGAACTTTCTTATTTCCTCGGACTGCAAGTCAATCAAAGTGAAAAGGGCATTTTTATCTCTCAAGTTAAATATGTGAAAGAAATGCTGAAAAAGTTCACAACGGAGGATAGTAAACCTGTTAGCACTCCCATGACAAAATATTGCAAGTTGAACAATGATGACAAATCTCTAGATGTAGATCAAACCATGTACAAGTCTATGATTGGAAGCCTGCTGTACTTGACAGCCACTAGACCAAATATATTACAAGAAGTATGCATGGTAGCAATATTTTAGGCTAGTCCCAAAGAGACTCATGTGATAGCTGTAAAGAGGATTTTTAGGTACCTCAAGGGTACTATGGAGTATGGGTTGTGGTACCCAAAAGGTAAGGACTTCACTCTTATTGCATATTCTGATGTAGATTGGGCAGGATATATTGATGACAATAAGAGTACCAGTGGAGGAGCATTTTATCTTGGAGACAAGCTGGTAGCATGGCACAACAAGAAACAAGAATTAGTCTCTCTATCCATAGCAAATGCATAATACATTGCAACAACAACATGCTATACACAGATATTATGGATGAGACAAACACTGAAAGATCTTGGTATTCACTTCAAAGAGCCAATTTTAGTTAAATGTGATAACACCAGTGCTATAAACATATCAAAGAATTCGGTTATGCATTCTCGAACCAAACATATTGCAATCCGATATCACTTCTTGAAGGATAAAGTTGCAGAAGGTGAGGTCAAATTGGATTTTGTTCTAACTACAGAGCAAGTAGCAGATATATTCATAAAAACATTGCCCAAGGAAGTTTTTGAGTACCTTCGGAGTAAGTTGGGAGTAGTCACATTTCCAAAGAATTGACTATCAATTAGGATCACATTCTTAGGGGGAGTACTTATGCCTATGTGTATATTTTTGCTCATATTCATGATTGTTGCTAACTATAACAATGTGTATATGAGAATGTTGTGCATAGACTCAGGGGGAGTCTGCAGTAGCCCTTTGGTATTATTGTCAAATGGGGAGAAGAATTATAGGATAGTGCATGAGTGTTGCCAACAATTCCAAAGGGGGAGATTGTTGAGCAAGGTGCAGCAAAAGTATTGTCATTGTTGTCAACACCGACAGATAGATCAGTTGATGCAGTTGAAGCAGTGGACAGAAGTTCAGATGTTAGTCAGATCATGTACAGTGAAATTCTAGGAAAACAAAAGTGACCCAGATTCAAAAAATCAAAGAAAAAGACAAGTAAGAAACCTATCGCGATATCACGATAGGTTGAGAAGTTAGAAGGTAGAAAGAAAAACATCATGATTTTGTGACATATCAGAGGAGAGAGAAGGCACAAGTAAAATTGTCACGATTTTGTGACATGGACAAGGAGAGAGAAGGCGCAAGCAAAACTGTCATGATTTTGCGACATGTTGCAGGCAAAGAAGCCAAGTGGAAAAACTATCGCGATTTCGTGACATGTTGCAGGCAAAGAAGCCAAGTGGAAAAATTGTCACGATTTTGTGACATGTTGGAAGCAAAGAAGGCAAGTAGGAAAGCTGTCACGATTTTGCGACATGTTGGAAGCAAAGAAGGCAAGTAGGAAAGCTGTCGCGATTTCGCGACATGTTGGCAGAAAAGAAAGCAAGTAGAAAAACTGTCACGATTTCGCGACATGTTTGGAGAAGAAGCGCTTGTAGAGAAAAAGTGTCGCAATTTCGTGAAAAGTTGCAATAAGAAGCGCTGAGGAGAAAAAGTGTCACGATTTCGTGACATGTTGCAAGAAGAAGCGCTAAGAAGAAAAAGTGTCACGATTTCACAACAAGTTGCAAGAAGAAGCGCCAAGGAGAAAAAGTGTTGCGATTTCACGACATGTCGGGTTTTTGCGACTCGACGGGAAGAAAAGTGCTAAGGAGAAAAAGTGTCACGATTTTGCGACAAGTTGCAAGAAGAAGCGCTAAGGAGAAAAAGTGTCGTGGTTTCGCGAAGAAGAAGCGCCAAGAAGAAAAAGTATCACGATTTCGCGACATGTCAGGTTTTTGTGACTCGACGGGAAGAAAAGCGCTAAGGAGAAAAAGTGTCACGATTTCACGACATAGTGCAAGAGAAATAGGAGAGAGAAAATGTTGTCACGATTTTGCGACATGTTGCATTTTCACAGGCCGAAGCAAAGAGAAAGTGCAAAGAGAAAAAGGTGTAGCAATTTCGCTACATGTTGTATTATCGCGGGCCGAAGCAAAGAGAAAGTGCAAGGGGAAAAAGTGTAGCGATTTCGCTACATGTTGAAGTATCGTGGGCCAAAGCAAAGGTAGAGTGCAAGGAACAAAAGTGTAGCGATATCGCTACATGTTGAAGCATCGCGGGTCGAAGCAAAGGTAAAGTGCAAGGAACAAAAGTGTAGCGATATCGCTACATGTTGGGTTTTCGCGACCCGAAGGGAAGAGAGAGAGTAAGGAAGCGAGAATGTCACGATTTTGTGACATGCTGGTTTTCACGGTGGCAAGACAGAAGGAGAACTAGGAGGCCGAGAATGTCATGATTTTGTGACATGTTTTTTTTTCACGGGTTAAAGCCGAGAAGGACAGAAAGAGACAGAAGTGTCATGATTTCATGATAGGTCGCAATAGCACATTTAACAAACAGTTAACTAGAACAGAACGACAATTAAAGGGGTAGTAGTAGAGAAAAGGCATGCAACTTTTTAATAACAGTTAACTGGAGTAAATGCGACAGTTACAGGTGGATTTACTGATAGAATTCATGCAGCTTTTTAATAATAGTCGTAGAAGGAGAAATTGAACAGTCGCATTTTTAGAATCGTAAATTGCATGCATGCACAAAAATAAATACAAACAGTCATAGGAGAGGTATTTCAAGCATGCAACGTGTTTGACAAAAATTCCCTCATTTATATACGAAAATAAATTACGCAAAGAAGCAGTTACAGTTGTCAAGTGGCAAAAGTAATTTTTAGAAGAACAATTATGGGCTGCATGCATAAAAATTAAAGCTTAAAATAGAGACGTTTTTTTAAATAAAAGCAATTCTGATTAAATATTACAGCTGCTGTAGGAAGTAAATTTTTTCTGTGCAAAGAGGGTAAGAAGAGAGCCAAGAGAAAAATAAGCAAAGCCATGAGAGTGTGCAGAGTTTTATTAAGATTATTTAATTACAGACCAGTTAGGGTCGTTTGAACAGCGAAGGCATTTTTATGTCACTATATTAAATCAGAATTGCAGTCCAAGTTGGTGCTTGGAATCAGGGGTTGGTGCTCCTATCTATTGCAGAAAAAAAATAAGGGGTTGGTGCTCCTTCCAGTGGGTTCTGGTAAAGTGTTTGTAAAATTGGTGTTTTACAAAGGCTGGATTTGGATTGAAGTCCAAGCAATCATTTTTGAGGAGTAGCCAAATTGGTGAACCTCGTTACATTGTGTGTTGTGGTGTGCTCTCTTGTCATTATTGCTTTATCTGTTTTCAGTTCTCTTTGCTTCAGTTTTAAGAATTGCAGATCGGAACTTTGTTTCCCTAATTTTGCACCCTATAGAGGAAAAAGTAACTATGTACCCTCGATCACAAAGTTGACTTACACTCAGTAGATTGTGTTTTAGACCCTAAAAATAGAGTACACCCTATGTAGTAGTCTTTCCATCATCCAAACTTAAAATTCCTCTCCCTTTGATTTTAGCTAAAACTTTATCACCAAATCTCACAAAACCATTGTTGTTCCCTTTTAAAGAAATGAACTTATCCTTATACCCAATCATATGACTAGAGCACCCATTTTTAATATACCATTTGTCCATCTTGTAACCCAGTGGAATCTTCTCTCAAGTTATTAGCCTTTCGAAAGGAACCCGCTCTAATACCATTTGAAGAACACAAGATTATACTGAGATGGGGGTGAACAGTATAGCACCCACTTTTTACTTTATTTCAAACCAATATCAATTAATGTCCTTAATTGCAATAACAAAATATAGCAATGTGCATTAATAACTCAGATAGCAATAGTAAGAAAGAGCACAAGTCACCACACACAATTGAGACATAAGATTTAACGTGGTTCCACCAATGTGAGGTACTCCACAAGATAATCTCCTTATAATATTTCACACAAAAATAAGGATCGTTATCCAATACAATGATTACTTTGATCTACTCAAAGCTAGGCAATACACTGATCTACTCAAGTAGGCAATCCACTAAACTACTCAATTAGATAACACACTGATATACTCAGGTAGGCAATCCACTGATCTGCTCATCTAGGCAACACACTGATATGCTCAGGTAGGCAATCCATTGATCTTCTCAACTAGGCAACATATTGATCTGCTCATCAATCTCACACAAAACTTGTCCAAATCTGCTCAACAAGCTCACATAGAACTTGTCCAAATCTGCTCAACAATCTCACATAGAAATTGTCCAAACTTTCTTAACAATCTCACACAAAACTTGTCCAAATATTCTCAACAAGCTCACACAAAACTTGTCCAAAATTGCTCATAAATATATCCCAAAACTATCCACAAATATGTTCCAAAACTATCCAAAAATATATCCCAAAAGCCTTCTCAAAGGCTCAATCAATCATGCTCAAGTAGTACTCAAATCTCATCCAAAAAACTATCAAGGAAAGGCTCAATGATGAACTCAATAATGAATGGCAATGCACTCTACAATGGATGACAACATTGATCCACAATGATCTCAACTCAAATCAATATCAACTCAACTCAAGTCTTATAGAACCATAAAGAGAATTGTTAGAGACTCAATATGTTCTAAACTCAATCTCAACTCAAATCAGAATTATGGAATAGTTTGTTTCATGGAACTTGAACAATCACTTCACACATCACTTGACTAGGTTCAATCAACTCAATTCAACCAATCACCATAAAGAACAACTCTTTCTCACAAAACCCTAGTCGAAGCATGTATCGACCAACTCAAATGTTTCCAATAATGCTCAACCACAAATATCACATAACAGTGATACTCATGTTCTTCTCAAGTTCAAGTTCTTTGAATAACCAATGGGCTTCAAGAACACTACTAATAAAACAAGGTTTAACCACAACTCTCAAACTAGAAAACCTTGAAGCAATAACCAACCAATTTTGAAAAGGAAACCACAATTAAATTTTTTTCTCTCCAATGATATTTCAGAAATCAACCACCATAATCAATCAATAGGATAATATGCCCATACCTTTTATGAAGATGAAGAAACCCCTTTGGAAATCTGCCACACTCAACACACTTTGAAAAATAACAAAACAACATTCACTTTGAACCCCTTTACAAAAATAGAAATATCTCTTTACATACACCTTATTTCTCCATCTAATCAAGTTAATCAAATATCCCTTGAAATAAGCTTTCCAACGATATATAATATGGTATACTTCTAAAAGAGGAAAACACCAAAACTTTCTATTTTTCTAAAAGTGCATTTCAACCCTTATATCTTGCCTTCCAAGTAAATAAAAATTTAATCAAACATTATTCCCTTAGCATCACCTTATTCCTCAAAAATTAGGTAATAATAAAAAATATTCAATAAAACATTTTACTTACTTCTTAGAGGGAATCAAACCCTCGTCACTACCCACTCAACACCACAACCATGGCACCAAAGACCACGATAGCTATCTTCTCACAAAGGACTGAGAGTAAAATGCTCCCTATATTTTTCTATCCTTGCTCATGCTAAAAGCATGCACCAAATGCTCTTATTCCACACTCTACAAAAATTGAACCCGGTGGGAATCAAACACATGCCCTATCACAACCAAAAACTCCATGCTTCCCAATCTCACTGTTGGACCATGCTATCACATCGAAGGATTTTGGGGCTTCCACTTTTTGTTCTCTTTGTTCGATGCTTAGAATTTTGAATTGAAAGCCTTTGCATATATGTATGCAACATTCCTTTAATTTCACATACATCGGCACCTTTAATTATTAATTTCGTTTTGGTGGCACATGGTTTTTATGACGTCGATGATGACTTTAATTTTACTTTTAAAATTTAAATTTAAACTTTAAATAATTAAAATTTAAAATAAATATTTAAAATTAAATATCTCCATATCCAGGGCACATTTTTCGACAAAACAAAAAGTCAACCTGGGTTTTAAGAAAAATCCATTTCAAATCTGCCATCCATGATTTTAAATAAAACCTTTTATTTTGCCTGCCTTGGTTTTCACAAAAACCCTGTATATATCCATGCTTATTTATGAAATACTTTGGCCACAAAAACTCAATGTGATCCATGTGACATCAATGATCCATGTGACATCAATGACAACATAAAATACCTCAAATTTCCAATAGATGAGTCATAAGAAACATTTACCATTTTTTCCCTTTCTCTTTCAACAAGATTTTCAATGAATTCATATTCAACGTGATCTAATTTGGGAATTTTTTCTATTCTTGCAAATTCAATATCCTCATGCGAAATGGAAATTTTAGCATCTTGTATATTAATAGAGATCTCATCGATAGGGGTGTGAAAAGTAGATGATTCTTCATATATTCCCCAACCATTGTAAAAATTGTCATCCAAATTTGTGGGATGAAACTCCATTGTATCTTTTGTATGATCTTTTGATTCTTTGTTCGTGGTATTAAAATCATTATCATTCTCCAACACATGATGAGATTCCAACCCTTATTCCAAAACATTCTTAAATTATATAGGACTTGTAATATTCTTATGTAAAAAATCAATTATGTTATCCTGCATATAAATTGACACAAAAATTTTATTAGAAGGTTTGGAGTGAGTGTATTCTTCCCACTTCTTCCAAGAATAATAGTAATCATCGTCCAAAATCAAGTGGTGATGCTCAATTACTTCTTCAATGTCTTCCAATTCATCAACATTTTTCTCATCAAATTTATCTTCACCTTCCTTAGATGGTTCACTAATTTCCAAAAGTAGGCTACTCTTTGTATTCAAGTTTGCAAGACTATCACAATCCACATTTGTAACCCATTATTCAATTTTATCATAATTTGGAGGGTGAGGAATTTCTTGACCATCAGTTTCAAGAATCTCATCCAGAGTGTCTTTCGAGAACCAGTGGTGAAATTATATTATGTCTGCAAATTCATTTATTGATTTTATTTCAATTTCACTTTCAACCACTTTATTCAATTCCATGGAAGCTTGTTTCCTATCACATTTATCAAAACTAATTAAATTTAGGACACCTCCATTATCTTAATACTCATGCATTTCTATAAATGAATCCATCTCTGCACAATCCTCATTGGTGGATGTTGGCTTGGCTACTTGCACCTCCTCTTGGACGATATCTAAGGTGGTTACAATATTTGGACATTCAAATCCATCCCCTTGATAAATCACCTTAGGCATCATTAGAGTGGAGGGTGCTATATTATATGGTTGGTGTAGGTTGACATCAATAACTCTAGAAGAACAATATCTCATGGAAACATGTTGTGCCTCCACTTGCCATTGTTCTACAACCTTATAGATTCTATGCAAAGATGAGTCCTCAAGATTTTCCCCTAAAAGTGTAGCAATTATGGGAGGTATGGATCCTATGTATACTTGAATAGCTTCATATTATTTTATGTCATGATATTCCGATGCTTGAGCATACAACTTATAGAACCTATCATTAAATTGACTCATGGATTCATTAGGTTCTTTGTAGATAGAGTCAAACTAATTTTTTAGGTCAACTTGTTTTCCAAAATGGTCAAGAAATGTTGCTTCTAGTTGAGCCCAAGAAACCTTAACCTCAAAAGGTAATTGGCCATACCAACCCATTAATTTATCATCTAATATGTAAGGGAATAACCTACAAGCAACATCCTCATGGAAAATTTGCCATTGAATTAACATGCTCTTGTAGATATTCAAATTTTGTATGTATCCCAATGCCACATTCTACCCAGACTGTGGTGGACCCTCCAATATACATTCAAGAATTTTATGGGGTATTCTAGGCATATGTAAACACTCATAATATTGACCTAAGAGAGATACCATGTATGCTCTAAAAGATACCATTTTTGCTCTTATTTCATCAAATATCGCCATTAGTGAAACTCAAAGAATAACTTCAGAACCAATTTTGTTAGTCAAATAAAGATATCTTGCAAAGAAGCATAAAATGACTAACATTTTTCAATTGATTAAACCACAAATATCACCAAGTTATTATCATCGAAAGGATATACATAAATTAAACCATGACATTGAAGAATTTTCTCAAATTTACAAAAGGTTAGTATTAACACATCATCAAATAGAGAATGTTAGAATCAATGAAAGTGATCAACAAAATATCATTAGTCAAGACCAATGTCTTTGAATAAATATTTCAAGTAACATGAATAATCTAGCATCTAAATAGCAATAAAATAAATCAATTCAGGCCCTCTTAGCTCCCAAAGTGTTGAGTGTTAAAAGAGGCCAAAGATGCTAATAAAATGGACTTGAAATATTTAGCAATTCAAAACTTTTCAAAGTTACACCAATATCACATTATCCATTGCATGAATAAGTCAAAAGCATTTAAAACAACAATGAAAAATTTAAAATAAATAAAATGAATATCAATTCAAGCCCTCCTTCTAGTGCCAAAATGTTGAGTGGTAATTTTACCCAATTGCAAAATCACACCCAACTTAGGATTTTGATCACAAAATCCTCTCTTGCAAAGAAGTTAAAACAAAAAAACTTTTCCAAGGTCTCCATTATATTATAATTTGCACATATGTATTAGTAATCTCCATGAAGATATATCAAATAAATGTTAGGAACACCTTAGTGATTGTAAGTAACTGTTAACAAGGGGTATGTGTTGGTTTATTTTGTTATGCCATATTAATGATTGTTCATGGAACATAAATGCAAATGTGAACTGGCCCTCACATGACCACGATGTAAGCCTTAGTTTATTTTATTTTGAATTTTCTTAGGTAGATTTTATCTTCCTTTATTAAGTAGACTTTAAACAAGTTTTATCTTGTATTAATTTCTACTTTAAGAATGAAGTAGAAGATTAAATCTATCTATGAATATGAATCTAGAATGATGAAAATATCCATTTAAATGTTGCTTCTATCATGAAGATAAAGAAAGCCTTTGATATAATTAATAAATTTTCCCTCTTTGATGAAATTAATTTTCATAAAGAGACACCAATTCATTGCTTTAAAATAATTGCCTCATAATGTCACTATGAATTATCCCTCTTTAATGAAATCAATTTTCATAAAGAATAAATAATTTATTGCTTTAAAACACTACCCTTCTCTTTATGAAAAATATGATTTCATCAAAGAGAGGTGATTTATCATTACATCAAAGGCTAGTTTTTTAAAGCATTAAATTATTTTTTCTTTATGACAATTTATTTCATGAAAGAGGGATAATTCATAATGACATTATGAGGCCATTATTTTAAAACAATAAATTGGTGTCTCTTTATGAAAATTAATTTCATCAAAGAGGGACAATTTGTTAATTATATCAAAGGCTTTATTTATCTTCATGATAGAAGCTACATTTAAATAGATCTTTTCATCATTCTAGATTCACATTCATAGATTTTAATATTCTACTTCATACTTAAAGTAGGATTTAATACAAGATAAAACTTGTTTAAAATCTACTTAATAAAGAAAGATAAAATCTACCTAATAACATTCAAGATAAAAGGAACTACGGCTTACATCATGGTCATATGAGGGCCATTTCACATTTGCATTTACATTTCATGAACAATCCTTAATATGGCATAATAAAATAAACCAACACATGCCCCTTTTTAATAGTTACTTGCAATCACTAAGGTGTTTCTATCATTTATTTGATATATCTTCATGGATATTACTAATACACATGCGCAAATGCTAATATAGCGGAGACCTTGGAGAAATTATTATTTTTAACTTCTTTGCAAGAGAGGATTTTGTGATAAAAAACCTAAGGTGGGTGTGATTTTGCAATTGGGAAAAATTACCACTCAACAAGACCTACTACAGGTGAATCTAAAATCCTAAAGTTTGAATAAAATGATTCAAAAGTCTTAATGATAATAAATTTTTGCTATCACTGATGAGATTCAACCATATATCATTTCAAGTAAAACATCTTTAGATGCATGTACACGCCTAAAAAAAACTTTGAAGGAAAGAATGAGGTGACTATCCTTCATCTCCAAACTCAACTTCACTCTTTAAATATGAATAGTGGAGAAAGCATAGAATTTTTCCCAAGGAAGGTTATAGATATTTAAAGGAAAACTATTGACCTTAGGAGAATCAATTAAGGATGAACTTCTCACTTAAGTAACCATGAGAGCACTTACAGATAGTTATAAACACTTGGTCACATATTTATAGGTTCTAAGTAAAGATACTTCTTTTGATGATCTAGTCAATATACTTCAAGAATATGAAGTAGAAAATACTGTGAAAGATGAATTGACTAACACTACATTGGCATCAAAAGATAATCCATAGGGAAATATTGCATCTTCAGCAAGAGGATAGAAAACATTGTATTTTTAGATATGCAAAAATAAATGTCGTAGTACCAACTATTGTAGGTGCAATCCCAAACATCAAAATCAAGGAAAACAGATGAATAGTGAAAATCTTTTTCAAACTCGATAATGTCAAATAAACCCTCATCAGTAGCAATTTTAGTGACCAACCAATTATTGTCAACTCAGATATCAAAAGAGAAATAAAAAAGGACACTTAGTACAGAGGATAGAAGAAATTGAAGAACTAAAAAAACCCACATATACCTATGAGGTGAAAGCTTTATTAGGAATTACTACATAGTATAGAGACACTAATCATTTGCTTGAACAAGTTACAAAGAATGCAGGAGAAAATCAGGATGAAGAAGAAGAAAATCCATATTGAAGACTAAAGTCTTCAATACCCAAATAATGTAATATAGGGGGGTATTATAAATAGAGTCTATTCCATCATTTGGTTTATGTAAATGTATCTTCCAAGGAACATATTTAGATTCCTTTAGGGGTAAATTATCTAGTTATTTCATGCAATGTAATAAATGCACAAATATTAATATGCAAGTTGTACATGTTCAAGTTATCCCTTGCAAAACTAGATAGAGTGTTGGCCAAGTATCCTACTTTTCCTATATAAGGATGACCTCATATATAGATAGATATAGAGTCATAGATACATATAGATTTAGAGGACATAGTGTAGCTTAGTTATGTGTGTGACACCATCCATTGGTTATGGGTGCAATGTAGTTCAATAGATTTATAATGGAGTGTTCATTTCCTCCATAGTTGCATTGTAATATTTTATATCATTTCTATTTATTGCATATTTTAGTTATCTAGCAGATTCATTTTCTTTCATATTATTCAACATCTTGTGATTGCTATCTCCTAGTGCTTGCTTCATCAAAATATAGAAATTTTTATGCATTCTCCACTTTATCAATGGAAATTTGTTTGGTGTAGTGTTGATGCATCATGCATGTACTTTTTCCATGAGGATCATTATAGCTTGAGCACCAGTAGATGAACTCAGATTCTAAAGAAGAAGGTTCTTTCTCATGGTTGGCATACATGATATTTGGCATTTCTGAGGGCTTGCTAGTGAAAGCATATTTATCTCTTGTGACATATGGGAACCTTTACAGTTGAAAGTTACTCTTGGCATCTCGTCTCTTCATGACTTCATTTGTGAAATTATTAAAGGCTACCATAATTTCTCAAAGGGCAATTATTTTGAAGTCCATGGCTGGTAATATCAGTTCAGTAGGAGGTATCAAGAGTAGTGGGACTACTGGGAGGGTGAGCAATGCTTGTTGAGTTAGAGTAGTAATCCATGATGGGAAGTTGAGTGTTGGAGTATATACTATAAAAGATCTCGAGGATATCAAGAATGGTGGTTGTTGTTGAGGTAGTTCTAGATATATGGTCATTAAGACTTTTGGAGGTAGTCTTCCTACCATAATGAGGTCTTTCTAGGATCTTATAGCTTCTTTAAAAATATTTGGGAATGTTTGTATGCAGGATTACCTTATGTACATATCCATCTCAAAAGTAAAGGTCCTTAAGTAGTGGTACATTACCTATTCGATAGGTGGGTGCATGCCTTGCGATACTCTTTTCCATGTTTAGATGAATCTAATATTGAAGTCTAGGATTTTCTCTTGTGGATGTCTTTGAATGCAAGTGAACTGGTTCATCAAAGAGAAGGGATCTACCTATTCATTGAATTCTTCAATCAATTTTTTGGCTAGTGCATTCCATGAAGTTATGGTTAGGTCCAGCAAGGTTTTATACCATTATAACATATTTCCTTTTGATGACATTGCTAATAGTCTTATCATGATATCTTCATCTTGGATATTATGTATGGTGGATAATTCCACCATATTTTGGGAATGCTCATACATCATTTTTCCAATACCATCATATGTTGGTAGTGCTTATAGGGTAGTTAGAGGAATGGTATTATCTATTGGAACATTTAGAGGTTCAACATGGTTCCAATTTGGATAGTACTAATTTGGGTTTATAGCCATCGTTATTGGTGCAAGAGAATGGACTATCGGAGTTGGGTTGGTAACAACTAGAGTTGTTGCACTGGTAAAATTTACAATTAGAACCACAGAAGGTTTTGAAATAAAAGAACAAGTTGGATGAACTATAAAGCTCCCAAATTGTAGCTCTAGGAATTCAATTGGTTCCTCAAATTTTCTAGTTGTTTATCTTTTGACCATATATTTAGAAACCCAAGGAGGGCAGCTTAACAAAATATGGATATGCAAGTATTTTCTAGATATCGATGGACAAAGTCTCTAGGTGATAGGGCTTGTGGATCAAAACAAAATATCATTAGTTTGTATTCATATATGAAGGGAAACTAGTCTTATGATACGAATATCTAGATTTGAGAAGAGTCTCCAGGTGATTTTGATGGGATTTCATAATATAGGAAATCACCTATCCTTGTATTATCTAACTAGGGGACCTTCAAATCCAACAGGGTGTGCCAAAAACTATTGGTCAGAGAATATATCTAATGGAAATTTTTGTGTACCCACAGACCTTGACAAACATTAAAAGACTTGGTAGCATGTGCAAGTTGGTCAATATTCGAAGGAGACCGGTTCCTTATAGTCCTAACTAAATATTTCTAAAAGTGGAGACGAAAAGGGTATTGAAAGAAATAAACTAAACTAGCCAAAATTAAAAGTGATACATATTAAGAAACATCAAGACACATGCAATAACAAGGATATGCAACTAAACAACCAACTACCTAATAGACCAGCTCGTTGCACAAAAAGTCACAAAGTATTCACTTAAAATCTATCTTATATTAATAAGACTACAAATTCCAAACAAGGAATGACTATGATGGAAATCCATGATTTAGAATTATCACCACAAAACATCCAACATGATTAAATTGGAAATATGCATCCATCATAGAACATACAATTTTAACCTATTATGCATTTAACAGACCCCAAATTCTAGACAAGTGAATAAATACGGTGGAAATACAAAATTCAGAATTATCACCACAAACATCCAACATGCTTAAATTAGAAATAAAAGGATTTTCACACATACTTACATACTCTGGAAATGAATCGAACCGAAGGCCAGATAGTAGTTTGTTTGCATTAAGGTACAATATTCATCCTTACATATGAATTGTAAATGCCTAAGAACTAACCAGTTTTATATTTTACATCCTTGTATATATAGACATTTATAATATGAAATAATTATCAAAAGATATCATTATTCTAGAAATGTAATTTTATTATGTTAGAGGGTGTGCCAACTAATTTAGATACTAGGAAGTATGGTCACTCCAACTACCTCATGATGGCTTGTTGATTTAGCTAAAATATGTGCTATATCGAGTAGTTTTGAGTCTACTACTTGCATTAGGTTCATCATTTTTCACTAATAATTTTTGTTTGAGCCACCCTATCGTCCATATGATTTTTATGAAGATGACCACCTTACAGATATTCTTTTGACAGATGATCCTATCCTTCAAGTGTCCTAAGATGGTGATAATTCTCATGCAAGTGGTTCAGAACTAAATCTTATTGGGTCAAATTTCACACTTTATATATCATGGAGTCATAATATTAGATATTCAACATTCTAGAGGACTCCAACCAAGTATTAGGAGCTCACTGATATCAACATTTGTTTCTCTCATTATTTGGTAGCTTCTGGTATTGGGCTAAGGATTAGGTACTCATTCGAGCATTTATCAAACAACATCTTTTGGGCCTCCTAAACTTAGATCCCAGCAACAGGCTAGGGAATTGATGTCCTTCTAGGATTTGACTAGACCAAAATATTTTGGCCTCCTTTGGATTCTATGTTTTTTGACCTTCGATATCAGAGCAAGTAGTTAGTGATGCTCTGGCTCTCTCCTAGGTACAACTTTTCTAGTGGTATCCTTATTCTGTGGATCGAGATTTTGGTATCTTGGTATATTTTTGGGTAAGAAATTCTATGGACCGAGGCTTTGGTATCCTTCTTCTTCCTCTAGTATATTTGGGATTTTTTCATTTTATTGTATGTATGTACTAGAACATTCAAACCACTTGGGGCTCCTACTAGGTGCAAAATGTTTGGTCTCCCTTGAATATATCGAAAATCCAATCTTTCATTGAGATTCCATCAAGTACAATTATTTTGACCACTAGAATATTTCTAGTCTAACCGGATCTCCAGTATCCTCCCAGACCCCAGTGGGGGATAAAACCTCTGGTCCACCCTAGATTTGGTAGAATTGAACTTTTTTTATTAGGTTGGGTCTTCAATACTGCTCTGAGCTCTAACCAAGTGTGAAATCCTTGCTCATCTCCAAACTTGGTGGATTTATGTTTCCTAGCTACGTCGGATATTCGGGCTTATGTCGAGCTTTGTTTGGGTAGAAAATTTCCAATCATATTCAGACTTAGCCAAATCTGCATAAAATGCATGAATCTTTTATTTTATACCATGTAATTATTTTCAACACTTTCTTGCCAAAAGTGCATGTGGGTAGTGATACAAAAATACCCATAGGGATCTATCACTTAAATGCTTATATAGGAGGGTCCTATGTTCAAGGTAGATGCAATCCTTTTCCTAGCAAGGATTTTAAAAGATGTCATATATGAAGGCATCAACACTTTTGTATCCCTTGCTATCCTTGGTTGTTTGGTCATGTTGTGCTCATGAAGATTCTTGCAGGTCATTGGTCACATGTTTGAGTCTCTAGGTTAAGCATCTATTTGCATTATATGACATCACACAATATTTTGGTATGCATAAGAAGCAAGTATCTCAAGGGATGCACTATTGTATCATCTAATAGGATGTGATTTAGCCCAATGAGACCTTACTTTGAATATAAAAACACATATTTAGATTTTAAACATATATATATATATATATATATATATATCATCCAACACTAAGTCCAATATATAACTTTCATGCACCACAAAAATATTCTTTTTATATATTTACACCTTTTCAACTAGTAAACTATATACAAGTGACAATGATAAAGGAAATAAGAGAAGCTAAAGTGGCAACATAGTATTGAAGTGTAGTAGAGAATCAAATTCCACCAAGTGGTAGGTTGGTATTAGCACTTGAAACCCTAGGGATTAACCATTTAATTTTTATGGGGGCATACAAATCAAGTTCCCACACTCAATATTTGGGAAGGCTTTTAGTATGAAACCCACCAGTATATGCTTGATGTGTTTATTGAAATACACCTAAGGTTCAAACTCTTATTATATCCTTGATACAATGTTAGCATGATGGATGTAATAAAAATTCAAATAGGAGATGCAAGAATAAAAATCCCTAGACCTATGTGCTATTTATTTCTAATATTTACAAGAAAATTAAATGCCTTTTTTTTTCTTCCAAGTAAAGGGTTAATAAAAGTGCATGTAAAACCAAGAAAACTAGCCTAGGATGGAGGCTACATGTATTTTATGTTTATTGCCTAAATTTTGAAAGAGAAAACCAATAATTTGCACTTATTCTAACCTACAAAAAAGAAATATAATTTATCCAAATTGCTCCATGAAACTAGTTATAAAATATAATAGGTAATTATAAAACCACAAAATTGATGAGACTACTCCATAAATCTAGTGATTTCTAACCCAATTTCATAATAATATAACATTTTATGAGTTAAATGAATGCCCAATTTTATGATTTTGTAACTAAAATACATATCTAATTTCCATTTTAAGACAGATCTCAAAAGGCCTAAAATGACTACAAAAATAAAATAAAAGTCTAGAATTGCTAACTTTATCTCATATAGAGTAGAAAAAAATAGTAGCATACCTAATTTTTATAATTTTTATAAAAGCGTAAAATGGTGAAATAAGTGTTATATGATGAAAGTGTTGAATGACAGAAACACTTGATGATAGAAGCACCATATAACAAAAGTGAAATATGATAGTAGCACCAAATGTATAAAAGTTCCAGGTGGAGAGAAGTGTTCAAAGGACAAAGTATCAAATGGATAGAAGTAACAAATGATGTTGAACAATGCTTCTATATGTTTGCAACACTCCCATTCTATACTTACAAACATAGAATCTACAAACAAAAATAGACTAAAAACTATGATTAACATGAAGGAGCTTGTCTAAATATCTCTTAAAAAGTTATTTATCTCACTAGAGGGATCAATAATGTAAATTCTTAAAATATGCTAAAAAGAAGAGTGTTAAGGAGACTAAAAGGGAAAAGAATGAATATCAATCAAGGTTTGTAGATCTATCCTGATTTATGGTGGATTTGTGATGAATGGGAGTTTTCCAATGCTCTTTTAGATGCCTTTTTAGATGAATTCACCAAATGCTTATGCTAACCCTACTTCACAACTTGATTTGATATGCTTTTAATCCCTAAGAGTTGATCTTAGTAGCATGCACTTGCAAAATGATTCTAAAGCATGCAAGAAGGGTGGTCCCAAAATTACAGTAGCATGTAAGTCTTTTGAGCCAAACCTAACAATGTATATCTCTAAAATAAAAAATGTAGATCCTTTTTGCATTCCTCCAAGGATGGTTTTGTGGAATACCAAATCACTTTGTAGGTCCCATTGTAGGTGTGTGCATAGAGGTAATTTTTCTACCTTGTGAGAGAGGTGGCAAGATAAGTTAAATTCCATGTTGCTAATTAGGAGTTAATAGGGATGAGGGGTTGTTGTATATCTTGATTGGGAAGTTAAATACCCTAATTAAATTGTTAACTACCTTGATTGGCAATCAAAATGTTTAGTTGGTGGTTAAAAAATATAATCATGCAATGGATGAGGCAATAGGTGAGATCCATAGGAAATGAGTGGTGATATAAATTTAGACCACTACAACTTTAATTTTGTCAATGGTTGAACAAAAATATTAAATGGTGATTGTATTGTCCATATTATGCTATAATCAATGACATAAACATTGTATGAACCATATGATGCTATAATAGTCATATAGCATTATGATTTTTGTGGGTTTTAAGGTGTATATACTTGGATAAATATGAGTGTTAATACTTCTTACAAAGGTCTTTTTGAAGACCTTTGAATAGTATACCTTTTGTGAAATTTTGTGAAGATTTGATGAAGTTTTCTAATTGTCAAATATGAGGTTATATTTTACCCCAAATTCAAGTACAAAAGGTGTCAATTTTTCTTGGTTCATAGACAAAGCTATTTAATTGGTGTCTAGGAGGCACAAAATAACTATTTAATAATTCAATTGGCATTTGTAAGGTACAAAAAATTGGGTGTGTATAATTTTATCATTGTTGTTGGGTCCATTAGGACAAAATTTTTGGAGGCCACATATTTATTGAAAGTCAAATCTTCAATATTCAAATTTGATAAATAATTTGAGTTACAAATATTAGATAGTGTTTATAATGTAGTTGGAGAGATATTATGAAGAGAAGAAATATGGAGGAATGGAAAAAGGGAATTAGAAGTCTAATGCTCATGCCATCCACAAATCTATCTGTCGTCCAATCATGTTCACTAGGATGTCGTCCAATGGGGGAAAAAAGGTAAGGTCAAAATAAAAGTTGACAAATTTTTTACCATTTAACTTCCAACATTCTCCCCCTTAAAGTTGAAAGGATTGACGATACAGTCTCTCAGCTTTATATATTGAGCTTTAGCCATGCCTTTGGTGAAGATATCTACAATGTTATCCAAAGTGTTACAATATTTAAGCTCAACTATCTACTGCTCCACCATGTCTCGGATGAAGTGATTCTTCATATAAAAATTCTTTTGTTTGCTATGGTGGATTGGATTGTATGCCCACTTAATGGAACTCATGTTATCACAATACAGTCGAGTTGGACCACTTTGACTTTCTCCAATATCTTCAAGGACTTTTCTCAACCATAGGGCTTGAGTACTAGCATGTGTGATAGCTATATACTCAACCTCAATAGATGACAATGTTACAACAATCTGCTTCTTAGAAATCCATGTAATTAGTCCTGACCCTAGACTAAAATAGTTCCCTGATGTATATTTTCTATCATCTATATTGCTTCCCCAATAACTGTCACTAAAGCCAACTAATTTCACATAATTACATTTGTGATAATGGATTCCAAAATCCAATGTACCTTTAACATATCTTAAGATTATTTTAGTTTCTTGTATATGCAGCTCAAATGGACATGCCATAAACCTTGAAACTAGAGAAAAAACATATTGAATATTGGGCCTTGTGTTGGTGAGAAACATCAAACTCCCAACCATGCTCCTGTAAGTGGTCATTTCAACCTTTGGTGCTCCGTCATCCTTACTCAATTGGATTCCATGTCCAATTGGAGTTGCAACTGATTTGCACTGCTCCATGGAAAATTTCTTGATCATGTCTCGAGTATACTTGTGTTGACATATGAAGATCCCCCTATTTTATTAATGCACTTCCATGCCTAGGAAGTATCACATTAAGTCAAGATCTTTCATCTCAACTGCTTCATCATGGAGTTTTTGAACTCCATATTCATTTTAGTGTTACTACCCATAAATATTAGATCATCCACATACAAACAAACTATGAGAATGTCTACACCATGCTTTAGGTAGTAAATAGTTGGTTCAATTTTGCTTCTAGTGAATCCATACTCGCTAAAATAGCCATCAATGCGTGAGTACCAAGATCTTGGTGCTTGCTTGAGACCATATAGTGTGTTTTTCAATTTATAAACAAGGTTATCCTTTCCTTGTTATTGAAATACTTGAGGTTTTTGAACATAAACCTCCTCAGTCAAGTACCCATTCAGAAAAGCACTTTTCACATCCATGTGTTGAACGTTCCATCATTTATGGGCAACTAAGGAGAGAATTGACTTGATTGTCTCTTGTCGTGCAACATGAGCAAAGGTTTCCTCATAGTCAATGCCAAATTTTGGAGTAAAACCTTTTGCTACTAATCTCGCCTTATGCCTCTCAATGCTTCCATCAGCATTGTATTCGGTCGTGTAGACCCATTTACATCCAACACATTTTTTTCCTTTGGGTAGCTTTACTAGCTCCCATGTATCATTATTTTTTATAGAGGTTATTTCCTCTTCCATGGCTTCTTGCCATATATTTTGAGTACAAGCCTTCTTATAGCTAGTTGGTTCTAGTTGTGCACTATCCAATAAAGCATAATTGACTACATATCCCTTAGGATCATGGGAGTCATCATCCCCATACAATTACAAATTTTCAAGTTGCTGCAAAACTGTATTCATTTCACTAGCTTGGCTTCTAGTGTATCTTTTTTGGAAATTTTGATCCAACATTTGAAAATATGGATGATGTTGTAATGTTATTTTACCTCTTGATGGAGAGTCACTATCAATGTCCATCGGTGAAGAACTTATTGATCTCTGTGGAGAAGGACTTGGAGTGGCGGTTGAAGTACTTGATGTAGTACTCTTGCTTAGGCTTGGAGGGGGTGGTGTGCCTTTGCTTTTCTTGGGAGACACATGTTGTACCTATGAATAACTTACATCTTGGGACTCATCATCAACAAAAATTATTTGATGACCCCATTATCCCCCTTCATCAAAAATTACATCCCTATAAAGTACAATTTTATGAGTCTTGGGATTGTAGAGTCTATATGCTTTGGTAGACTCACAATACCCTACAAATATACAGGCTTGAATTTTGGGATCAAGATTCTTCCTCTTCTCATCAGGAATGTGTGCATATGCTAAAGAACCAAAAAATTTGAAGTTCTTTACATTTGGTTTCTTTCCATACCACCCCTCATAAGGAGTGATACCATATAAACTAGAAGTTGGACTTTTATTTATAATGTATACACTAGTTCTTATAGCATCAACCCAATACATATTAGTTATATTCTTAGTCTAAAGCATCGTTCTCACCATCTCAACTATGGTGCGGTTAAATATCTCTACCACACCATTCTGTTGTGGGGTATAGGCAGTGGTAAAATGCCTTTTGATCCCACTTTCTTTACAATATTTTAAAAATTATTTTGAGGAGTACTCACCTCCTCGATTTGTCCTAAGACATTTTACAAAATACTCACTTTGTTTCTCTACATTGTTTCTAAAATTTATGAAGCAATCAAAAGCTTCATATTTATGTTTCAAGAAATAAATCCAGTACATTCTAGAGAAATCATCTATGAAAGTGATAAAATATGAATTATTTTTTGGCAATTTTTGGTTTGAGATCCTAGCTTCTTGTCTATGAGTTGTCATTCATGTCAAAAGGAACTGGCATTAATGTCAAGATGATTTATTGGCTTGAAAGGTTGAAGATTCCAAAGAATATTTTCTAGAATATTCTGGAGAGATTCCACGTGGCAGATGAAAAGGTTTTTATCAAAACCATAGCAAGTTTAAGGGTTTTTATTAAAACCAGGTGGATGCATTAAGGGTTTTTCTCAAAACCACTCTCAACTTAATGCAAAGGCTGGAGACACTTATTAATTAAATAACTTAATTAATAAAACCTTTTAAAGGTTTTTTAATTAATTATTTATTTGATTTAGTGATTAAATTATTTTAATAATTTAATGGGTTCTCCACCTAAGGTCTAAGGTCTAAAATACCTTTGACTATTTTTTAAATAATCAAAAGGGTTTCATAAACCCTAAAGTTGTTTCGAAGGCGCCAAAGTAATATTAATTCAAAAAATTTGAATTATTCTTCCGCCGACATCGTGCATAGCATGGAAGTTTGGATATATAAGCCATAACCTATAGTCTAAAGCAAGGGTGTGAAAGAAATTCGAATTGCGCAAAAGTTGGGAAGTAAAAGCTACGACTATCATTTTTTTGCCATGTTTATCCGCCGCCAAAGGGTTAAGGAGAAGGAGACTCTTGCTAGCCTTCAAGCTAGCGCTATTGGCCTAGTGGCAACGACTATTCTGTGAAGGTGCTTGAAGGGAGGTCAAGCATTCGACTCCCACCATGGAGTGTGAGAAGAGTTTTTGTGCTCCAATTTTTCTCTCGGAGGCTCTATTGACCTACGATTTTTGGAAGCATTTTTTTGGTAAGGTTTTTTAAATAAAATCTGCATTTTGTTAAAGAAGAAGTGGTTGGGCTGATTTATTTAAAATTATTTTTGAGGTTAAATTCTTCTTTGGAGATATAAGGTTGATAGTGTGTGGTTGAGATTTTTGGCTTGATTGTTGAGTGAGATTTGCTTAGAAGCTGTTATTCCTTGAGCATGGTTTAATTAATTTGGAAAAATAAGGTGTAAAAGGATATATTGTTTGTATGCTTTATATTTTTGGTAGTTGAATTCTAAGGATTGGAGTCATAAGGTGTTTTATGGAATAAATATTTTTGTGGTTACTTTTATGATCTAACCCTAACTTGGTGGTAAAGTTGAGGGTGGTTTTGGTAACAGGTTGAAGAACTATTCTCTTCTTCCTCAAACAAAGGTATGGAAAACTTATTTCATGTATATTGTTGATGGTGTATTTTTGGAAATTGAGTTTGGAGTGAAAAGGTTGTCTACTAGGTATTCTTGTTGGTGTAAATCCAATTTTCTGGATATTGAAGATTGTTTATGCATTAAAATCGTTGATGAGTTTTTGGGTGAATGCATAATTCTGGTTGAGGAAGAGGAAGCATTTTGCACTAGGGTTTATGTTAGTAAGTCTTGCTACTTGCATTCAGATGGTGAAATCCTTAGTTGGCTATTTTGAGATTGATGGTTGAGTTGCTTCCATAGAGGATGTTTTGATCAAGTTAATGCTTTACTTGATACATGATTTAGGCTTACTCCATTGAGATTGATTTGAGCAAATTATTCTTTGCATTGGTGATTTATGTTGGTGGCTGTTTTGTTCAAATACCTTTGGAGGGAAAATGATGTCTACTAGTTTCATTTTCATGTAGTGATTGGTTGAATGCTTCAAGGTTAATGTTGAGTTGAATGATATTGGTTAAACCTTGTCTATAAGCATTGTTGTTAAAGCCCTAATTGGTTGAGCAAACATATTGGTTGTGGAAAGAACATGAGTATCATTGTTATATGAGATATTGCATGGTTGGCAATTGTTGGGTTGTGTTTCATGTTCTTGAGAAAAGCATACTACATCTATCTTTATGTTTCTATGAGATTTGAGATTGATATTGGGAGTTAAGTATAGAACATATTGAGTCTCTAACAATTCTCTTTATGCTTCTATGAGGTTGATGAATCACATTGGGTCTCTCACAATTCTCTTTGTGGGTTCATGCTAAGCAAGTTTTTCTTGATGAACTTGTGAGCTGATTTGGACAGGTTCTAGTGAAGACTTGTGAGCTGATTTGGACAGGTTCTAGTGAGGAATTATGAGCTGATTTGGACAGGTTCTAGTGAGGACTTGTGAGCTGATTTGGACAAGTTCTAGGACTTGTGAGCTGATTTGGATAGGTCCTAGCAGAGGACTTGAGGACAGATTTGAAGGGGTTCTTTGAGAAGAACCTGACGACAGTTTTGACAAGTCTTTGAGAAGGCTTGTGTGCAACAAATATTGATTTGTTCAAGATTTATGAGTTGAGCTTGGGACAGATCTAATAGAGTGAGGAATACTTGTGATAGACCAACTGACTATGTTTAGTAGAGGTTGATGAGTTACTATGGAGGTGATCAGTGAGTACCGAGGTCTCTTGAGGCTAAGCATTGAGGATAGGAGGTCTTCTGTAGAAAGGAGTTCCACGTGCTAGCGGAATAAGAGGCAAGTGATCTTCTGAAGTATCATTTCTAGAGCTGAGGGGAAGGATTCTCCTTTGGGCAGGAGGCTCATAAATTTGTGAGGAGGGGAAGGATTCTCCTTTGGGCAGGAGGCTCATAAATTCATGAGGAGGGGAAGGATTCTCCTTTGGGCAGAGGCTCATAAATACTTGAGTAGGGGAAGGTTTCTCCTTTGGGCTGAGGCTCATAAACATTGTAATTGGGAAGGATTCCCAAAAGAACTTTTAGAAAAAATTTTAGAGAAAAGTTTTGTGGAGGTAGCCCATGTTGGGTGAACAACGTTAAAATTGGTGTCTCATTGTGTGTTGCTTTATGCATTGCTTTGATATTGCTATTGATTCATTGCTTTGCAAAGTTGAAGTTAAATAGAGAAAGTAAAACGAGGTCTTATACTGTTCACCCCCCTCTCTTAGTATAAGCTTGTGTTCTTCAATTGGTATGAGAGTGGGTTCCTTTAGAAAATTTAACAGCTTGAAGGAAAAGATTGTAAAGAACACAATGGAATCTACAAGTGGTAATGCAACACCTATTCTTGATGGGGCAGAATTTGGGCTTTGGAGTGCTAGGATGAAGGTTCATCTTATGGCTCTTGGAAATGAAGTTTGGGAAGTGATTGAGGATGAGTATACCATTCCTGAGCATGGTCTTTCTACTAAGGAAGATATGCTCCTACATAATATCAATTCAAATGCAATGAATGCAATCCTGAAGGGTTTACAAAAGGTAGATCTTACCAAGGTGATTCACTGCAAGACAACTAGTGAAATGTGGAAACAGTTGAAGGTGGTTCATACACGTGATGCAAATGTCTGAAAGGCCAAGTTGAGAAACTTCAAAGGTATGTTTTAACAACTCAAGATGAATGATGAAGAAAATATTAGTGACTATATGCTTCATATGGATGAGATTGTTAACTCTATGAAGGAACTAGGTCTTGAGCTTGCTGAAAATGATATTTGTGATAAGATTTTGAGGTCTCTTCCAAATAGATTTAGTGAAAATATTTTTGCTTTTGAGGAAGCTAAGGATTTGGATAAGTTGAAAAAGGATGAGCTTCATAGTATATTTGCAGCATTTGAGTTGAGAACTCAAGTGAAGGTTGATGTTAAGGAGGCATCTGTCAAGGCTACAAAGAAATCCAAGGGTAAAGAGCTTCAAGATAGTGATGAGTCTTCTAGTGATGAAGAGGCATATTACAGCAAGAAGGGCAAGTTCTCAAGAAAGCACAAAGGTATGAAATATGTCAAGTGTTTCAATTGTGGAAATTTTGGTCATTATGCTACTAACTGTACTGCTGCCAAGGATGAAAGTGATGAAGATAAACAAGATTATAAGAGCAAGGATTCTGAAAGGCACAGGCATCAAAGGAAGAATAAAGATGAGCAAAGCAATCAAGTAAAGAGGTACTCTCACAAACACAAGAAAAATTTCTACCTAGACAAGGCAAGTAAGTGTTCTAGTAGTGATAGTGAATGTTCTTCAAGTGATTTTGGAAATGAGATGTTGTTCCTAACAGAAAAAGAAGAAGAAACAAACATAGATTTGTCCTTATCAAATGTTTTAGATGTGGAAATTTTGGACATCTTGAGGATGATTGCACAAATGATGGATTGATTTCTAGTTATACTATGTATGAGGATGCTTCAAAAAATTGTAAGGAAGATATTTGTATGGCTTTAGAAAAGGGTAGCACCTCTAGTGATAAGAAATCTGAAAAATTCATTGATGTTTCAAAAGGCAAACAAATAGTGGAAGTTATAGAGGATGGTGAAGTAGATCTTGAAGCTGAACTTGTTAGTGATATTAGTGCTTTGAAAAAGGAAAGAAAGAAGAATGCTAGACTCAATCATAAATTGGATGAATGTTGTATTGAGAGAGATGAGCTTATAGAAAGTCTTGAATTCTCTCTATCTAAGACACAAAAACTTAAGGATAAGTTAGAGTCTAAGGTTCTTGAGTGTAGAGAGTTGGAATAGAAAGTGGCTTCCTTGAAAGAGGAAACTAAAGAGTACAAGGAGAAGCTTTACAGGTTTGAAGATAGCACCAAAAAGGTAAATTCAATCATCAAAGATCAAAGAAGGACAACAGATAAAATAGGTCTTGGTTTCGGTAAGAAACACATGGAACAGGTTGGCGACTCTGATAGGGAATTTAGTAAGATATTTTGAAAGGAAGAGAGTTATGATGAGGAAAGTACTTCAAAAAAAGAGTCCTTGAGTGATAAATGCACAGAATCAGAAAACAGGAATCAGAAAAAGGGGAGAAAGCTTACAGGACCTATGAGGTCAAATAAAGGAAAGTTTAATGGCAGATGTTTTGCTTGTCACAAGTTTGGTCACATGGCTTCACATTGCATGACTCAAGTGAGGAAGGTAAATGATAGATTCAAAGGTGGTAATTTCTTTCAAGGGTATTGCTACTCTTGTAAACAGTTTGGGCACAAGGTTGTTTATTGCAAGGCTAATAACAGGAACATGGTTGGTCAAAATAGATGGAGTCAAAGATCAGGCATGCCTCAAAGAAATAACATTGTTAGTTGTTATAAGTGCAACAATGAAGGTCACATAGCTAGACAGTGTAGATCTGAAATTCTAAGGTATAGGAATAGGAACATGGGTATGAACAGGCACAAGAATCAAGATATGGATAAGAATAGGAATGATAACAAGAACAAAAATAGTAACATGAATAGGAACATGAATATGGACAAGGAGAACAAGAGAAGATATGGTAAGGCAGCTATAGACATTGATGAAGATCAGTGCCCAATGGGAGTTTTACTCCCACCCAGAATTAATCACCTCAACAGGAGGTGGGGGAGGGACTAAGCTAAGAGGCTCATTCTTAGTACCAATCCCCAAAGGTGACCCTTTGCCATTGATGACAAATGGGGAGAGCTATGAGTAATGGGGAGAGCCTCATGTCAGGGGGAGCTGATTTCTATACAGCAGTTTTGAGTTTCAGTGTTGTTGAGAAGCATGGTTTGCCATCAATGACAAAGGGGGAGATTGTTGGAAATTTTGGGTTTGAGATCCTAGCTTCTTGTCTATGAGTTGTCATTGATGTCAAAAGGAACTGGAATTAATGTCAAGAGGATTTATTGGCTTCAAATGTTGAATATTCCAAAGAATCTTTTCTAGAAGATTTCGAAGAGATTCCATGTGGCAGATGAAAAGGTTTTTATCAAAACAATGGCAGTTTTAAGGGTTTTTATTAAAACCAGGTGTATGCATTAAGGGTTTTTCTCAAAACCACTCTCAGCTTAATGCAAAGGTTGGAGACACTTATTAATTAAATAACTTAATTAATAAAACCTTTTAAAGGTTTTTTAATTAATTATTTATTTGATTTAGTGATTAAATTATTTTAATAATTTAATGGGTTCTCCACCTAAGGTCTAAGGTCTAAAATACCTTTGATTATTTTTTAAATAATCAAAAGGGTTTCATAAACCCTAAAGTTGTTTCGAAGGCACCAAAGTAATATTAATTCGAAAAATTTTAATTATCCTTCCGTCGACGTCGTGCATAGCATGGAAGTTTGGCTATATAAACCATAACCTATAGTCCAAAGCAAGGGTGTGAAAGAAATTCGAATTGCATAAAATCTGGGAAGTAAAATCTACGGCTATCATTTTTTTGCCACATTTATCCGGTGCCAAAGGGTTAATAAGAAGGATACTCTTGCTAGCCTTCAAGCTAGCGTCGTTGGCCTAGTGGAAATGACTATCTGTGAAGGCGCTTGAAGGGAGGTCAAGCGTTCGACTCCCACTGTGGAGTGTGAGAAGAGTTTTTGCGCTCCGATTTTTTTATCGGAGGCTCTGTTGGCCCGTGATTTTCGAAAGCATTTTTTTTGGTAAGGTTTTTTAAATAAAATCTGCATTTTTTTAAAGAAGAAGTGGTTGGGCAGATTTATTTAAAATTAATTTTGAGGTTAAATGCTTCTTTGGAGATATAAGGTTGATAGTGTGTGGTTGAGATTTTTGGCTTGATTGTTGAGTGAGATTTTCTTATAAGCTATTATTCCTTGAGCATGGTTTAATTAATTTGAAGAAATAAGGTGTAAAAGGATATATTGTTTGTATGCTTTATATTTTTGGTAGTTGACTTCTAAGGATTTGAGTCATAAGGTGTTTTATGGAATAAATATTTTTGTGGTTACTTTCATGACCTAACCCTAACTTGGTGGCAAAGTTGAGGGTGGTGTTGGTAACAGGTTGAAGAACTATTCTCTTCTTCCTCAAACAAAGGTATGGAAAACTTCTTTCATGTATATTGTTGATGGTGTATTTTCTAAAATTAAGTTTGGAGTGAAAAGGTTGTCTACTAGGTATTCTTGTTGGTGTAAATCCCATTTTCTGGATATTGAAGATTGTTTATGCATTAAAATCATTGATGAGTTTTTGGGTGAATGCATAATTCTGGTTGAGGAAGAGGAAGCATTTTGCACTAGGGTTTATGTTAGTAAGTCTTGCTACTTGCATTGAGATGGTGAAACCCTTAGTTGGCTGTTTTGAGATTGATGGTTGAGTTGATTCCATAGAGGTTGTTTTGATCAAGTTAATGCTTTACTTGATACATGATTTGGGATTACTCCATTGATATTGATTTGAGAAAGTTATTATTTGCATTGGTGATTTATGTTGGTAGCTATTTTTTTCAAATACCTTTGGAGGGAAAAGTATGTCTACTAGTTTCCTTTTCATGTAGTGATTGGTTGAATGCTTCAAGGTTAATGTTGAGTTGAATGATATTGGTTAAACCTTGTCTATAAGCATTGTTGTTAAAGCCCTAATTGGTTGAGCAAAGATATTGGTTGTGGAAATAACATGAGTATCATTGTTATATGAGATATTGCATGGTTGGCAATTGTTGGGTTGTGTTTCATGTTCTTGAGAAAAGCATACTACATCTATCTTTATGTTTCTATGTTCTTGAGATTGATATTGGGAGTTAAGTATAGAACATATTGAGTCTCTAACAATTCTCTTTATGCTTCTATGATGTTGATGAATCACATTGGGTCTCTAACAATTCTCTTTGTGGGTTCATGCTAAGCAAGTTTTTCTTGATGAACTTGTGAGCTGATTTGGACAGGTTCTAGCAAAGACTTGTGAGCTGATTTGGACAGTTTCTAGTGAGGACTTGTGATCTGATTTGTACAGGTTCTAGTGTGAGCTGATTTGGAAAATTTCTAGGACTTATGAGCTGATTTGGACAAGTCCTAGCAGAGGACTTGAGGACAGAGTTGACGGGGTTCTTTGAGAAGAACCTGAGGACAGTTTTGACAAGTCTTTCAGAAAGCTTGTGTGCAGTAGAGATTGATTTGTTCAAACTTTATGAGTTGAGCTTGGGACAGATCTGACAGAGTGAGGAAGACTTGTGCTAGATCGACTGACTATGTTTAGTATAGATTGATGAGTTGTTGTGGAGGTGATCAGTGAGGATCGAGGTCTCTTGAGGCTGAGCATTGAGTATAGGAGGTCTTCTATGGAAAGGAGTTCCACATGCTAGCAAAATAAGAGGCAGGTGATCTTTTGAAGTATCATTTCTAGAGCTGAGGGGAAGGATTCTCCTTTGGGCAGGAGGCTCATAAATTCGTGAGGAGGGGAAGGATTCTCCTTTGGGCAGGAGGCTCATAAATTCATGAGGAGGGGAAGGATTCTCCTTTGGTCAGAGGCTCATAAATACTTGAGTAGGGGAATGTTTCTCCTTTGGGCTGAGGCTCATAAACATTGTAGTTGGGAAGGATTCCCAAAAGAACTTTGAGAAAGCTTTTTAGAGAAAAGTTTTGTGGAGGTAGCCCATGTTGGGTGAACGACGTTAAAATTGGTGTCTCATTTTGTGTTGCTTTATGCATTGCTTTGATATTGCTATTGATTCATTGCTTTGCGAAATTGAATTTAAATAGAGAAAGTAAAACGAGGTCTTATACTGTTCACCCCCCCCTCTCAGTATAAGCTTGTGTTCTTCAATTGGTATCAGAGCGGGTTCCTTCGGAAAGTTTAACAGCTTGAAGGAAAATATTGTAAAGAACACAATGGAATCTACAAGTGGTAATGCAGCACCTATTCTTGATGGGGCAAAATTTGGGCTTTGGAGTGCTAGGATGAAGGTTCATCTTATGGCTCTTGGAAATGAAGTTTGGGAAGTGATCGAGGATGAGTATACCATTCCTAAGCATGGTCCTTCTACTAAGGAAGAGAAGCTCCTACATCATAGCAATTGAAAGGCAATGAATGCAATCCTGAAGGGTTTACAGAAGGCAGATCTTACCAAGGTGATTCACTCCAAGACAACTAGTGAAATGTGGAAACAGTTGAAGGTGGTTCATACAGGTGATGCAAATGTCCGAAAGGCCAAGTTGAGACACTTCAAAGGTATGTTTGAACAACTCAAGATGAATTATGAAGAAAATATTAGTGACTATATGCTTCATATGGATGATATTGTTAACTCTATGAAGGAACTAGGTCTTGAGCTTGCTGAAAATGATATTTGTGATAAGATTTTGAGGTCTCTTCCAAATAGATTTAGTGAAAATATTTTTGCTATTGAGGAAGCTAAGGATTTGGATAAGTTGAAAAAGGATGAGCTTCATAGTATATTTGCAGCATTTGAGTTGAGAACTCAACTGAAGGTTGATGTTAAGAAGGAGGCAGCTTTCAAGGCTACCAATAAATCCAAGGGTAAAGAGCTTCAAGATAGTGATGAGTCTTCTAGTGATGAAGAGGCATATTACAACAAGAAGGGCAAGTTATCAAGAAAGCACAAAGGTATGAAATATGTCAAGTGTTTCAATTGTGGAAATTTTGGTCATTATGCTACTAACTATACTGCTTCCAAGGATGAAAGTGATGAAGATAAACAGGATTATAAGAGCAAGGATTTTGAAAGGCACAGGCATCAAAGGAAGAATAAATATGAACAAAGCAATCAAGTAAAGAGGTACTCTCACAAAAACAAGAAAAATTTCTACCTAGACAGGGCAAGTAAGTGTTCTAATAGTGATAGTGAAATTTCTTCAAGTGATGTTGGAAATGAGATGTTGTTCCTAACAGAAAAAGAAGAAGAAAAAAAACATAGATTTGTCCTTATGAAATGTTTTAGATGTGGAAATTTTGGACATCTTGAGGATGATTGCACAAATTATGGATTGATTTCTAGTTATACTATGTATGAGGATGCTTCGGAAAATTTTAAGGAAGATCTTTGTATGGATTTAAAAAAGGGTAGCACCTCTAGTGATAAGAAATCTGAAAAATTCATTGATGTTTCAAAAGGCAAACAAATAGTGGAAGTTATAGAGGATGGTGAAGTAGATCTTGAAGCTGAACTTGTTAGTGATCTTAGTGCTTTGAAAAAGGAAAGAAAGAAGAATGCTAGACTCAATGATAAATTGGATGAATGTTGTATTGAGAGAGATGAGCTTATAGAAAGTCTTGAATTCTCTCTATCTAAGACACAGAAACTTAAGGATAAGTTAGAGTCTAAGGTTATTGAGTGTAGAGAGTTGGAACAGAAAGTGGCTTCCTTGAAAGAGGAAACTAAAGAGTACAAGGAGAAGCTTTATAGGTTTGAAGATAGCACCAAAAAGGTAAAGTCAATCATCAAAGATCAAAGAAGGACAACAGATAAAACAGGTCTTGGTTTCAGTAAGAAACACATGGAATAGGTTGGCGACTCTGATAGGGAATCTAGTAAGAGATTCTGAAAGGAAGAGAGTTCTGATGAGGAAAGTACTTCAGAAAAAGAGTCCTTGAGTGATAGATGCACAGAATCAGAAAATAGGAATCAGAAAAAAGGGAGAAAGTTGACAGGACCTATGAGGTCAAATCAAGGAAATTTTAATGGCAGATGTTTTGCTTGTCACAAGTTTGGTCACATGGCTTCACATTGCATGACTCAAGTGAGGAAGGTAAATGAAATATTCAAATGTGGTAATTTCTTTCAAGGGTATTGCTACTCTTGTAAACAGTTTGGGCACAAGGTTGTTTATTGCAAGGCTAATAACAGGAACAGGGGTTGGTCGAATAGATGGAGTCAAAGATCAGGTATGCCTCAAAGAAATAACATTGTTAGTTGTTATAAGTGCAACAATGAAGGTCACATAGCTAGACAGTGTAGAGATGAAATTCTAAGGTACATAAATAGGAACATGGGTATGAATAGGCACAAGAATCAAGACATGGATAAGAACAGGAATGATAACAAGAACAGCAACAGTAACATGAATAGGAAAAGGAATATGGACAAGGAGAACAAGAGAAGATATGGTAAGGCAACTATAGACACTGATGAAGATCAGTGCCTAATGGGAGTTTTACTCCCACCCCAAAATTAATCACCTCAACAGGAGGTGGGGGAGGGACTAAGCTAAGAGGCTCATTCTTAGTCCCAAGCCCCAAAGGTGACCCTTTGCCATTGATTACAAATGGGGATAGCTATGAGTAATGGGGAGAGCCTCAAGTTAGGGGGAGCTGATTTCTATACAGCAGTTTTGAGTTTCAATGTTGTTGAGAAGCATGGTTTGCCATCAATGACAAAGGGGGAGATTGTTGGCAATTTTGGGTTTGAGATTCTAGCTTCTTGTCTATGAGTTGTCATTGATGTCAAAAGGAACTGGCAGTAATGTCAAGAGGATTTATTGGTTTCAAAGGTTGAAGATTCCAAAGAATATTTTCTAGAAGATTTTGGAGAGATTCCATGTGGCAGATGAAAAAGTTTTTATCAAAACCATGGCAGGTTTAAGGGTTTTTATTAAAACTAGGTGTATGCATTAAGGGTTTTTCTCAAAACCACTCTCAGCTTAATGCAAAGGCTGGAGACACTTATTAATTAAATAACTTAATTAATAAAACCTTTTAAAGGTTTTTTAATTAATTATTTATTTGATTTAGTGATTAAATTATTTTAATAATTTAATGGGTTCTCCACCTAAGGTCTAAGGTCTAAAAGACCTTTGATTATTTTTTAAATAATCAAAAGGGTTTCATAAACCCTAAAGTTGTTTCGAAGGCACCAAAGTAATATTAATTCAAAAAATTGAATTATCCTTCCGTCGACATCGTGCATAGCATGGAAGTTTGGCTATATAAGCCATAACCTATAGTCCAAAGCAAGGGTGTGAAAGAAATTCGAATTGCATAAAATTTGGGAAGTAAAAGCTACGGCTATCATTTTTTTGCCATGTTTATCCGGCGCCAAAGGGTTAAGTAGAAGGAGACTCTTGCTAGCCTTCAAGCTAGCATCGTCGGCCTAGTGGCAACGACTAATCTGCGAAGGCGCTTGAAGGGAGGTCAAGCGTTCGACTCCCACCGTGGAGTGTGAGAAGAATTTTTGCGCTCCGATTTTTTTTCAGAGGTTCTGTTGACCCGCGATTTTTGGAAGCATTTTTTTTGGTAAGGTTTTTTAAATAAAATCTGCATTTTGTCAAAGAAGAAGTGGTTGGGCAGATTTATTTAAAATTATTTTTGAGGTTAAATGCTTCTTTGGAGATATAAGGTTGATAGTGTGTGGTTGAGATTTTTGGCTTGATTTTTGAGTGAAATTTTCTTAGAAGCTATTATTCCTTGAGCATGGTTTAATTAATTTGGAGAAATAAGGTGTAAAAGGATATATTTTTTGTATGCTTTATATTTTTGGTAGTTGACTTCTAAGGATAGGAGTCATAAGGTGTTTTATGGAATAAATATTTTTGTGGTTACTTTCATGACCTAACCCTAACTTGGTGGCAAAGTTGAGGGTGGTGTTGGTAACAGGTTGAAGAACTATTCTCTTCTTCCTCAAACAAAGGTATGGAAAACTTCTTTCATGTATATTGTTGATGGTGTATTTTCTGAAATTGATTTTGTAGTGAAAAGGTTGTCTACTAGGTATTCTTGTTGGTGTAAATCCCATTTTCTGGATATTGAAGATTGTTTATGCATTAAAATCATTGATGAGTTTTTGGGTGAATGCATAATTCTGGTTGAGGAAGAGGAAGCATTTTGCACTAGGGTTTATGTTAGTAAGTCTTGCTACTTGCATTGAGATGGTGAAACCCTTAGTTGGCTGTTTTGAGATTGATGGTTGAGTTGCTTCCATAGAGGTTGTTTTGATCAAGTTAATTCTTTACTTGATACATGATTTGGGCTTACTCCATTGATATTTATTTGAGCAAGTTATTATTTGCATTGGTGATTTATGTTGGTGGCTATTTTGTTCAAATACCTTTGGAGGGAAAATGATGTCTACTAGTTTCTTTTTCATGTAGTGATTGGTTGAATGCTTCAAGGTTAATGTTGAGTTGAATGATATTGGTTAAACCTTGTCTATAAGCATTGTTGTTAAAGCCCTAATTGGTTGAGAAAAGATATTGGTTGTGGAAAGAACATGAGTATCATTGTTATATGAGATATTGCATGGTTGGAAATTGTTGGGTTGTGTTTCATGTTCTTGAGAAAAGCATACTACATCTATATTTATGTTTCTATGAGATTTGAGATTGATATTGGGAGTTAAGTATAGAACATATTGAGTCTCTAAAAATTCTCTTTATGCTTCTATGAGGTTGATGAATCACATTGGGTCTCTAACAATTCTCTTTGTGGGTTCATGCTAAGCAAGTTTTTCTTGATGAACTTGTGAGCTGATTTGGACAGAGTTCTAGTGAAGACTTGTGAGCTGATTTGGACGAGTTCTAGTGAGGACTTGTGAGCTGATTTGGATAGGTTCTAGTGAGGACTTGTGAGCTGATTTGGACAAGTTATAGGACTTGTGAGCTGATTTGGACAGGTCCTAGTAGAGGACTTGAGGACAGAGTTGAAGGGGTTCTTTAAGAAGAACCTGGGGACAGTTTTGACAAGTCTTTGAGAAGGCTTGTGTGCATCAAAGATTGAGTTGTTCAAGCTTTATGAGTTGAGCTTGGGACAGATCTGACAGAGTGAGGAAGACTTGTGCTGGACCGATTTACTGTGTTTAGTACAGGTTGATGAGTTACTATGGAGGTGATCAGTGAGGACCGAGGTCTCTTGAGGCTGAGCATTGAGGACAGGAGGTCTTCTATGGAAAGGAGTTCCATGTGCTAGCGGAATAAGAGGTAGGTGATCTTATGAAGTATCATTTCTAGAGCTGAGGGGAAGGATTCTCCTTTGGGCAAGAGGCTCATAAATTCATGAGGAGGGGAAGGATTCTCCTTTGGGTAGGAGGCTCGTAAATTCATGAACAGGGGAAGGATTCTCCTTTGGGCAGAGGCTCATAAATACTTGAGTAGGGGAAGGTTTCTCCTTTGGGTTGAGGCTAATAAACATTGTAATTGGGAAGGATTCCCAAAAGAACTTTGAGAAATATTTTTAGAGAAAATTTTTGTGGAGGTAGCCCATGTTGGGTGAACCATGTTAAAATTGGTGTCTCATTATGTGTTGCTTTATGCATTGCTTTGATATTGCTATTGGTTCATTGCTTTGCAAAGTTGAAGTTAAATAGAGAAAGTAAAAAGAGGTCTTATACTTTTCACCCCCCCCCTCAGTATAAGCTTGTGTTCTTCATTATTTCTGATACTATTTGTCTGCATTGGACCATAGATATTCGAATGCACTAACTAAAGTGGATAGCTATATTTCCATGCTTGTCCTTTTGGAAACTTCGACCTTGAGTGCTTTCCTAAAGCACATCCTTCACAGATCTTCTTCTATTAGTTGATTTTGGGAAGTCATGTCACCATAGCTTGAGAAGTTAGCAGTTTCAAGCTAGCAGAATTAAGGTGACCATATCACAAGTGCCAAAGCATACTTGGATTTTCTATAGCTACATTTGTAAGTTGAGTTACCCCTGGCTTTCCAAATTTGAGAGGGAATAACCGATTCTTGGTCATTTGAACCTGTGTGATGACATGATTACATTTTTTTTATCAAGAATGATACATTTTTCTTCATCAAAAACAAGTTTGTAGTTATTCTCCATCATTTGCCCAATGCTTAGTAGATTGTGTTGGAGCTTTGGAGTGTAGTAGATGTCATTTGCTTTCTTTAGTCCTTCTTTCGTTGGAACCTCCATAGCTCCAATACCTTCGACTTGCAAAGCTTTATCACCCCATAACTTGATGTGGGATTTATAAATGGAATATAGAGTAGCAAATAGATTTTCTTTGCCACTCATATGGTTTGAGCAACCAGTATCCAAAATCCATGTGTCATTTATATTTTGTTCTGATTGTCCATATGAAAGAAAAATATTAGAGGTATGATCTTCTTCGCCATAATTTCCATATTGACTATTGCTGCCTTGAGAATATTTTGACCAACAGTCGCAAGCAAAGTGACCTGACTTGCCATAGTTAAAACAAGTTATTTTGGATTTTTCACTTTGTCATCCTTGATTTCCACTTCGTCCTGGATTTTATCCTTGATTTTGGTTTCCACCTCTGTTCTGATTGCCTCCTCTATTGGAGTTGCCTCCTCTGTTCTGATTGCCTCCTCTATAGTTGCCTTTGCCTCTATCTCTTCTATGGCATCTGCCTTGACCTCTTCCATGTCCTCTTCCAATATTTTCATTGGATGTGAAGGTTTTATCATCACCTCCATATATTTTTGAAGTAGATTCTTGTAATCCCTCTTCATGAGACATTAACGACCTGATTAATGCATCAAATGTAAAAGTGGAAAGATCTTTTGACTCTTCTATAATTATGGCTATGTGATTCCATATTTGTGGAAGTGTTTGTAACACTTTCATTACAATTATTTCAGTCTTAATGTCCTCGCCAAGAGTAACCATTTTATCTACAACTGCCTTGACCTTGACACAGTAGTCACCTATTCTTTCATCTTCTTTCATTTTGAGATTTTCAAAATCTCATTTCATAGTTTGAAGCCTCACTTGCTTCACTTGATCACTTACCTTAAATCCATATTTCAAGGCTTTCCATGCAGCTTGTGCAGTTGTACAAGTGGTGATTCTAGGGAATATACTCTTCTCTAATGCTGCTTGGAGATGATAAAGAGCAGAAGAGTTGCTCTTTTTTCTTGTTTTCTTATATGTGACACTTAATGTTGCACAATATGAGGGTTTTGTGTAACCCTCTTCTACTATGTCCCACAAACCTTTCTCTATGAGTAAGGTCTTCATTTTGATAGACCAATACTTGTAGTCATATCCGTTGAATTCTAGAATTGGTAGATTGTTATGTGAGGCCATAGTTGCTATAAACTAAAACACTCTCTTTATTTCTCGGTTACAATAAAACACTCTACTTTTAGAAGGAAGAAAGAAGAAGAAAGAAGAGATTACAAGTTTAAGTCAAATCTGACTTGATTCACTCTTTTATTAATTTCTTTTTTCTCTTGCTATGGTGCTGCTATTTCTTGATTCACGAAATTGTCTGCTACTTGTTATTCATCGTCACTGATCAATATTATCTCAGGTGATTCTGGTTCTAGAATTTCCACTGAATTATTGTAATGAGTATATTTTGATTCTTGTGGTGCAACTTCTACGAATTCAGATTGCTCAAATCTACTCCCAAAAGAGTTATCTTCAAAGTCTATCTTATACCCTGAGTCTGGATGCCTCTAGTGTGCTATTACTGTGTTTTGCAACTGACTAAAAACATTATGTAGCCCATAAGCTCTCACTTTTTCATAAAAATTTTTAGTGTTTTCTCTCACCAAAAGTGCACATAGGGCATGATACCAACCACTTGGTCTTATCATCAATGTCTCTTTACAAATTTCAATTTGGTCTTTTGTCTCTCTTACAAGGAAAAAATACTAAGCCTCTCAGGCTTGTTATAGAAAAATAGAAAAAAATTCCAGTTTTTATAGCCTTCTAGGCTATCACAGCGTATTTTTCCACTACAATTTTTTGATTCCTCGAATCAGGTGTAAAGCTCCTTCTTTTACAATAAATTGCCTCTTAGGCAATGATTTTCCAAAAAAAATTATATAGTTTTATTTCTACTATAATTTTAAAATTTATTATAATCATAAGTTAAATAATAATAAAAAATATTGGTTTTCTTTAAAAAACTTAAAAAAAACAATATAATTTAATATTATTAATAAAATTTATTATAAAACTTTAAAAAATTATAAAAAATTATAAAAAAATTAATGCCAATTTCTTATGCGGCCTTCAAATACCTTTACCATATGCCAATAAAAAAAAAAAACTTTGTCACTGGGTTTCGAACCCACGACCTCCCCCATGCAACAATCGACCCTTTACCACTTATGCTACAAGCCGCTTTTGGTTGTAAACTCCTTCGCATTTATTTAAACACGAGGGCGACACGATTTAATTAAAAAAAATTAAAACCTATTATCCCACATGCATTGGCATTTCGGGGGAGAGGGTGTTTAAAACAATGGGTGCACGATAGATAGTTTGATTGCCTTCAGGTAATCGTACCTTGCCCTTTTGCTCCCTTTGGGTGAATCACATTTTGCCACATCACCTTCTCCTTGCTTGTTCACTCGCCACATCAGTATTTCCTTACTGTCTACTCACCACTTCAGCTCTCCTTGTTGTGTGTCCGCCACATCATCGCCTAGTCAACATTCCACCACATCATAGCCTAATTAGTGTTTCTCGATCCACATGTCGTTTATGTCAGCTATACCACATCATCGTCTGATTAGCCTCAGTCCACTCTGCCATGTGTTTGGTATATTGCTACTAGTCTATGGGCCTCACCTCACCTTTAGTATTGTACCTTGATAATAGTGCCTTTGCGTGTCCTCGAGTTCCATGCTGGCTTACTCGCTTAGCTTCAAGATCCACACCCTGTGGGACTCCTAAAAAATTATGCCTAGCCTTGGTGCTCCTCCTACATTCCTGTGGGCCTCCTTGAGAATCATGCCTGGCCTTGAAAACCTAGACACTCCTTCTACGCTTTGCTACCAGATATTGAAAGTTAAATCTTCAATATTCAAATTTGATAAATAATTTGAGTTACAAACATTATATAGTGTTTACAATGTAGTTGTAGAGATATTAGGAAGAGAATAAATAGGGAGGAATAGAAAAAGGGAATTAGAAGTCTAATGCTCCTATCGTCCACCAATCTATCTGTCGCCCAATCATGTTGACTAGGATGTCGTCCAATGGGGGCAAAAAGGTAAGGTCAAAACAAAAGTTGACAAATTTTTTACCATTTAACTTCCAACAATATTTTGCATACAAAAGTTATTGGAGCATAACGTTTTCTAAATCACATAGTTTTTAAAACTCTAGGTACTAGTGGAACTAGTTGACAAACTTGCAATAGTGAAAGGGGTTATATTGTGTAATATGGACCATAAATCCATAATTACTAATTTTAATTTGTAAAATTATAGTGTTTTCCATCTCAAAATATTTTACCTAATGTTTTTGGAGATATAGATGAATATGTGATAGATATAGTATATTTTAAGTCTTTTGAAGACTTGCAAGAGAAGGATTCAATATGTGCTTTATTTAACCCCTCTTTCTACTTTGGGCGATTGACATAGCTTATTCATGAAGATATAATCCTTCATGATCTCCTTCTTCTAGTTTTTCTCCAAGTTTTCTTAGAAGTTTGTTGTATCTTCTTTTTTAAGTAGGTTTATGCAAATCTAATTTTGGTCACTAAAATTAGATGGCTAATAGGTAATAAGAAGTCTTCAAGTAGGGTGATATATGTTGTTAATAGAAAATGTATGCATTCAAGATATACGTTATGTGGAAATGAAATATTGAAAGAGGTTATATTTAAATATGATGGTGATTTTTACATCTATTATTCATTGGAAATATTAGTGAAAGCACTTTTGGATATGTGTTCAAGTGCTTAATATTGTTAGTATTGACTATGGTCAAGCCTAGAAAGACTTTTATTCAAGAAATATTTTTACAGTAGAAAATTTTAGATGATGGAAGGATCAAAATGAGTCTAATAAAACTATGTGATGCCAAGGAAATTGAGCAAGAAAATAGGGAATCAAACATGTGAGATAACATGGTGATATTTTTCTATGAATAGTTCAAGTTGAGATAAGGAATGAAACTCTAGAGAAATCCTTTAAGGACTACAATAAGCAAATTAGAAAGGTAACCAAAAAAATAAATAAAATGGATGGATGTGTTCAAGGAATAGGAATCAATGTCAACTTAAGCATAGAAAAAGTGTTCAAAAAATGCCAAGGAAGCAACTCGTACACACTTTAATTCATAAAAAATTCAAGTTTTTTTTTTTTTTTATGTTCAAAGTTTGGTGAGGCAACTCTTAATAATTTTGATGGGTTATTCTCTATCATAATCCAACTATTAATATTGATTAATACCTTGAATGCTGGAAATGAATAAATGGACAATAATAAGAAGATGTTTGATTCCAAGTTCAAAGTCATAGATAAAATTAACTTGGAGTACCTCAATGTGTATCTTAGGAAAAAATATTTGAAGTCACTTCATAGTGAGCCCACGACCTACCCTATATCCCCCTTATGGAAATTTATCAAAAAATAAAATGATGAGATTGTCTTGTAGGCATGTGCCTACTTTGTACAAAATATAATTAGTTTTATCAACAAATTAGTTAAGGCTATTTTTTATTAGTGAAAAAGTCAAAATTTAGGGGTAACCATGTGGATTACTTTTTTTTATGAGATTGTCTAGTAGGCCATGTGCTTACTTTGTACAAAATATTATCAACAAATTAGTTAAGGCTATTTTTTATTAGTTAAGAAGACTAAAGTTAGGGGTAGCCATGTGGACTACTCCATGTAACCAACTAATATTTTATATAAATAGGATGAAATAAAATGACTAATAGTAAAATTTTTAAAAATTGTAAAAACTAATGCACTTGGTTACTCATGTAGCAATTGAAAAAATCAAATAATTTTATTCTCCAATTTTTCATAGCATTTGTGTGCTATAAGTATTTATCTCTTTTGAATTTGATTATGCTTTTGAAGGTTCTTAAATTTTGTATTGAGGTACATATATGAATTATGATTTAAATCATTATTTATTCTATTAATATCCTTAGGAATGTATATGTCAATTAATAATTTGTTAGAGGATTTCTTGAGTGAAACTATTTTTGTGTGTGTCATTTTAGTTTATTTTTTCCATGTCTTCTAATAATGAATACTTATTTACTTAAAAGGATACACCCTTATATAAAATTATAGATAACATAAATCACTATATTGTACACTTTCCATGAAGTACAATCTATGGTCTAATAACTAAATTTTATACCACCAAGACCCTTATGATATACTTATCTCATTTTGATCATCCTATCAACTTGATTAAAATAATAATATCTCTTCTATCATGATTTTTATACAAATGAGGTCTACTTGGGATTCATCATTCGACTAGTATCATATGTTCAATCCTTTAGGTCCTATAGGATGGAAATGATTAAGTGGATTCCTATAGAAAATAGATTTGAATAATTGTTATTGTATAATACTTGTTGGCATTTTTGCCACATTATTTTTGTTGTTGTTGTTCATGCAAAAGAATGCTCAGATTGTAAAGATACTCACTCCTCTATTTGTAAGTGAAAAAGCAAAGGTGTCGTGATTTCACATGTCGCGAAATCATGACCTGTCACGTTTTAACGACGTCTGTACCATTAAAGAGCTAAGAAAAGAAAATGTCACGATATCGCGACATGTCGCATTTTTGTGACCTGTCGTGCTTTTGCAGTCAACACAGTCAAATGTAGCAAGGAGGTCAAACTGTCGCTATATCGCGACATGTTGGAGTTTCATGACTTGTTGCTATGAGAGAGCATTAGAAAGAAAGTTTTCGCGATATTGCGACATGTTGCATTTTTGCGACCTGTCACATTTTCACGGTCAACGTAGTCAAAGGAAGCAAGGAGGTCAAACTATCATGATATCGCGACATGTTGGAGTTTCGTGACTTGTTGCGGTGAGAGAGCATTAAAATGAAAAGTTGTCGCGATATCGCGACATGTCGCATTTTCGCGACTTGCGATGGCAACAAGGCAACGTGATGAAGAATTGTCACGATTTCGTGACATACAGTAGCCAAGATGAGCACCAGAGAAACATGTCACGATATCATGACAAAAAAGTGAGAAAGGCGCAAATGGTACAGACTGGCGCGATATCGTGACATGTCGCGTTTTCGTGGAAGGACTGACAGATAAACACAAGGCATGAAAGATGTCACGATTTCATGACATTTTTGAAGATGAAGTCAAGCAAGAGAAAGATGTCGCGATATCGCGACAGGAAGCGGCAACGAAGGAGAAGGCAAGAAAGTGTCACGATTTCGCGACATGCTTGGGGAGGAAGGGCCAAGTGCGGAGAATTGTCGTGATTTCGCGACATGTCACGTTTTCGCGAGGCGGAAGCAAGGAGGCAGCCAGATTGTACGAAATGTCATGATTTCACGACATGTCAAATTTTCATGGCCTAAAAGCATCAAAGTGAAAGAAGACAGAAAATGTCGTGATTTCATGACTTGTTGAAGATAAAAGAGCCAAATGGAGAAAATGTCGCGATATCGTGACATGTCGCATTTTCGCGACCTGTCACGTTTTCACGAAACGAAAGCTGACAAGTACAAGGCAAACAAAAATTGTCACGATATCGTGACATGTCACATTTTCATGATGAAGGAGCCCGAAAGACAATGCTAAGTACGGAATGTCATGATTTCACGACATGTCCCATTTTCGCTACTTGCAGGAAGATGAAGGCCAAGGAAGAGAAAGATGTCACGATTTCGTGACATGTTGTAGTTTCGTAGGTATACAGAAGAAAAGGACATAGAAGGAAGAAGATGTCATGATTTTGTGACATGGTGAGTTTTCGTGACTTGGAGTAGCGAAGAAGGTAGGCGAAGGAAAATGTCATGATTTCATGACATGTTGAGGAAAGAAGCCCAAACAAAGGAGAATGTCACGATTTCGTGACATGTCAGGAAGACAAAGCTAAACTAAGAGAAGACATCACGATATCGTGACATGTCGCATTTTCATGACTGGTGGCAGAAACAGAAGACAATAAGGTAAAAGTGTCACGATTTTGTGACATGTCGCATTTTCATGACCTATCACATTTTTGCGATCGAAGCAATAACAAAGGCCCGATATAGTTCTGTTTGCATTTTCCTTCAAGATTGCATAGGAGAATGTGAGGAGGAGATAAGGATCAAGTAAAAGCTCTCCAACTGATTTTTAGATCGTGGTCAAAGAGGCTCCAAGATTAAATGTTGCTGATTACCGATGTGTGCAAGATAGAAGAACATGAGGCAGTTTTTGATGCCACCAAAATTAAAGACGCCTCCAGTATTGAAAGCTCCTGTTCATGATCTCCTGCATGCCCCGAGAATGGTCATTTAATGAAGAAATATGGTCCCTTGTTTCTGTTTGATTTTTAGTTTTGATCCATAAAAATAGGGACTGTCATTTCTCCGAGGCAGATTAAGGGTGATGGTTCTCTCTTTTCAAGTGCATATTTTGTGGACCTCTTCTTTGAAATCTATTGTATGTTTTAAATGTTGTGATGCAAAAGAGAGAGGGAAGACCTCTATAAATATTCATGTATATCTAAAGCAAAAGAGGTTAGACATTTTTACAAGAAAACTCTCTAAGTTCTCTGCATCAATAGAAGAGACTCGGCTTCTAAAATTTGCAAGCATTCTTATGTGTGTGATGTCCCTCTATTTTAAAAGTCATTTTTGTTTATGCTCATGCTCTTGCTATTAGGTTTTGAATTCTGCATTCTGAATTCGAACGTTGCTGGTTAGTGAGTATATTTTGAAATGCGATCTGGAGGTTATCTCGACAAAGGTGTGAGTTCAATTCTGTTGCTTTCCCTTTATTAGATGTTGTCATAAAACTTGGTGGAATTCTTGCTGTTAGTCTGCCCCAAATTATACACTTCGGCCTGTGGCCATATTTCCATCTCTTTCTTGTTATTTCCCTTTCTTTCTATTATTTCCCATTTCTTTCCTGCATCCTTATCTTCAAAACCAATTTAGAGTAGTTTGGGAGCCAGCCCTCTCTGGAGATTGGCCCGGGAGACTTCTCTTTCTCTCGGCCTTTCAATGTTGGCCAAGTCTAGGGCGCATACATGTACAAAATCCTTTCCTGTGGCAGATTTGTGACCAACAATTTTTGGCACGCCCGATGGGACCCTGAAAGTTTCACTTCCAATAGTATTAAGGTTTAATGTTCACCTTCATGCTGTATAATTAGAACATTTGGTGACTCAGCACTACCCAGAAGCCTCCGAACGTGGATACAGTGAGAGTTGTACTTCATGATCACAAGATCGAAGGCCAAAAAATCTAAAAATCCCATTGAGTTTTTTGAACTTGACAACCAAAGATTAAGCGAACACCCTAAGTTGGTCTCCCCACCACTTATATCCTCTGCAACATCCTCACAAATTGCTGGTGTGTTTTCTGTTCCTTCAAATTCATCTAGTACTGCTACTAGTTTTCCACCTCTATAGCCATACGCACCAGTCCAAATGGCCCAACATCCTCCACCAAGGAAGTTCTCGGCATGGAATGATTCGGGAGCCTTGAATTTACCGACACAGAATCAAGTCCCTCAAGCTGCTTTGAAAGCTTTGCCGACCTATGATGGTACTGGTAAAACCGCTTATGAGCATATTAATGATGTAGCCTCTTTGGCGGCTATCCATGACATAACGGACGAGGATGTGATGGTAAAATTGTTGGTGTTATCACTGAGAGGAAAATTGTTGTATTGGTACCGAACGTTGCAACCAGGCACCATTGCATCATGGGATCAATTAGGAGAACTGTTAGTCAAAAAATTTCATGAACAAGCTGATCCATACTCCTTGTTGCATCAATTTAATGCGATCCAAAGGCACCCGTAGGAGGAGATAGCTGACTTCAATGTCAGATTTACAGAAGTTGGCAGAGAATTCCTGATGGTCTTCGGCCCGCTCATGAGCTAGCTGCATTCTATTATCTCAGAGCTTTCAACATAGACATCGGCTTGGCTGTCCAACAATCCAACGTGACTACATTTCTAGAGTTGTTCGAACAAGCACAAAAGGCGAAAGCTGACTTGATTGCCATAGGTAGGCTCCCTCCAAAGGTAACAATGCCTATCATACCTGATCTTCCTAAGCATTTGTATTCTGGTTCATTTTCACAGCCTATGCCTTCCATGTATCCTATTCCATCATGGAGCTCAAGTGCGCCTCAGATCGCACCCATTCTAGTTCCCCAGCTTCCTGCTCCAACTATTCCATAGTTGCCTGCACCAATCATTCCGCAATTACCAGCTCCCACTTCATTCCTAGCATTGCCTACACCGCCAGCACCTCTACCTCTATCGGCACCTCCTGCGCCCTCAAATCCTGATCCTTTCACAATCCTATTACAAGAGGTACAATCGGCTAATTCAGCTATAAGAGCGATGGGAAATAAAATCACAGTTCTTGAAAGAAAGTAGGCTGAGAGAGATTTCCAACCCAAGAGATTTCAACCTCCGCCGATCACTAGAGAACAAGCGGCTTCAACAAGTAGAGTGCCTGAAAAGAACTCGACTGTGTTGACGAATGAAGAAGTTGGCCCTATAGAAAGAACATATTGGTGCTCTACATGTAATGATCCACACGGCGAAGACACTTGTATGGTTCATCTGAACTATGTGCAAACATTGGCCGCAAGCTCTTCTGGAGGACAAGTTAATATGATTTTTGAGGTAGATCATAATTTTATGGTTCCATCTGAAGAACAAGTCTCAGTTCTCACGAGAACTGGGAAGAAGCCAGTCACTGTAGATCCAGTAGAGATGGAACCATTAAGGGTACCGGCTGATCCAAAGATGCAGAATGAGAAGAAACAAGTACAAGTGAAAGCTCCTATTTTAGTACCAAATCCAGATTCACCTATTCTATTGAAAGATCTTTTGCCACCATGAGCAAAGGAAATATTGCAAGAAAAAGCCTCAGCTTCGCAGGCAAGAGCTGAAACAGAGGACCGAGCTAGAGAAAAGCTCAAGTACCCATATTTGACTAAAATACTGAGGGTAGAAGCCACTCAGCAATATCGGAGCAAATATGAAGACATTAATGAAAAGAGGGAGTCTGGTGCATCTGCATACAATATTGTTGAAGAATTGAAGAAGATTCCAGCCAAGGTTAGTCTCTATGATGCATTACAATTACCTGGGCAAGTTGATTTGTTACAAGAATCATTGAAGTCTATGAAAGATAGTGAGAAGAATCCTACCCAGACAATTTTTGCTCAAACATTAACTACTTCAGCCACTGGAAAAAATAGACCACCCCCATTTTATTTGTCACTCAGGATGGAGGGTTGGATAGTGCACAACTGCATGATTGATTCTGGTGCTGCGACAACTGTCATGCCAAAGGCAGTTTGCGAAGTCATGGGTATGGAGTATACAAGAAGTAGCCCTGGTGTCTTGCAGTTGGACGGGACTCCCATGAAAATAGTGGGTGTAATCAAGGATGTTCCTATTGTTCTACATAGTATGCCTCAGATTACAGTAATTCAAGAGATAGTTGTGGTCGATTTGGAACCATATTTCAGTATGTGTTTGTCGAGAGAATTTACTGCCAAGCTGGGAGGCTATCTTTCTCTGGATTATTCTCACTTGGAGATTCCTTTCAAAGGAAGAAGAATCTGGATCTCCAATGAGAAGCCTTCTACTTTTCATATAGAGAAGATGGGAGAAGAAGAAAAGTCCACACCTTCTGTTCACATGATAACTGAAGAATTGGAAGATTCTGATTTGATGGATGAAGTCCTGGATGAGCCTCACTTAGAGGATGAGTTTTCAATGCTCGATTTTAATGCCATGGTGGAAACTAAAATTGGTTGTTACTCTATTACAAAGCCCGAAGAGGTTGAAGTAAAACTGCCTCCTGATCAAGTTGGTCAAGACTCTGTGCCCGATCAATTATGGAAGTTGTATTTTGATGGAGCACGATGCAAAAATGGTGCGGGAGCAGGGATTGTTCTTATTTCTCCCTCTGGCCTACAGAAAACATACTCATATCGACTGACCTGGAGTTGTACTAACAATGCTGCTGAGTATGAAGCGTTGTGCCTAGGCTTGAAGAAGGCAAAAAAATTGGGGATTGAACAATTGCAGATTTTTGGTGACTCTGAATTGATTGTGAATCAAGTAACAAACAAGTGCATCTCCAAGAAGCATTATCTAAAGGCGTATCGCAACAAATTTTGGGACCTATTTGAGGCTTTCACAGCATTGAATATTCAATCCATTTCATGAGAGATGAATAAGCATGCTGATGTTCTAGCATCTCTTGGAGCAAACTTCTCTCCGATTGAGCATGTAGTGAGGAAACCTAAGACCGTAAGGTTAGTTTATAGACCTTCGGTCCCGAACAAGAACATGTATTGGCAAGTATTCGAAAGTGATGAACAGATTGTAGATTTTTTGATAAGAGAAGCGAGTACTGTGGAAGAGAGAACACTTGATGAGGAAGAAGCCAAAGGGCTTATTCAATTAAGGAATAATCATATCCCCAAAGGATTGATTACACTTGAAAGCCTTTTTGATCAGAATGATAGGGCAGAGAAGCACAGGATCAAAGTAGATGAGAAGGAGTATACTGAACTAGAGATAGGTCCCCAAAAATTGATAAAGGTTGGAACGGATTGCACCCCCGAGGAGTTAGAACAAATCAGAGATTTATGTCATGAATTTCTTGACACAGTTGCTTGGAGTTACCATGATTTGAAGGGATATAACAAAGATGTAATCCAACATACTATTGAGTTGCATGATGGGGTGAAACCCTTCAGACAAAAGCAGAGACCAGATCAATCCCAAGATTGAAGTACTGATGAAGGTGGAGCTTCTTAAAATGTTGGATTCTAAAATCATTTACCCCATCAAGCATTCAACTTGGGTGGCAAATCTGGTCCCGGTATGGAAAAAGAATGGAGATATTCGCCTATGTGTTGATTTTCGAAATTTGAATCAAGCCTCGCTAAAAGATCATTATCCTCTCGCCTCAGATTGACCAGATTCTTCACGTGGTTGCGGGAGCTCAGAGATTCTCTTTGTTGGATGGATTCTCTGGGTATAACCAGATTTGGGTCAGGGGATGAGGACCAACATAAAACAACGTTCACCACAAAATGGGGAACCTTTGCTTACCAGTGAATGTCGTTTGGACTCTCAAATGCTGGTGCAACTTTTCAAAGGGCAATGGATGTGGCTTTTGGTGAGTTGTTAAATCGCATTATTGTGATTTATTTGGATGATATGACTATTTTTTCTCACAATAGGGAGGACCACGGATCTCATTTAAGACAGATATTTGAAAAATGTCGAGAATTTGGCATATCTATCAATCCAAAAAAGTCAATTTTTTCTGTAAAGGAGGGAAAGCTCCTAGGACATCTAATTTCAAAAAATGGCCTAGCTATTGATCCAGCTAGGGCCCAAGCTCTTTTAAAGCTCCCATTGCTGGCCAATAAGAAGGATTTGCAGTATTTTTTTGGGCAAATTAATTTTGTTCGAAAGTTTGTTGCAGATTTCGCTCAAGTAATAAAGCCAATGATAGAGCTTTTAAAGAAAAATGCTGAATTCAAATGGACCAAGCAGAGGAAGCAATCATTTGAGGAGATCAAAGAAAGGATCACTCAAGCTCCGGTCCTGGTGAATCCTGATTATTCCAAGGATTTTATCCTTTATGTCGTTGGTGAACAAGAAGCTTATGCCGCGGTGCTTACACAGAAGGGAGATGATGAAAATGAACGTCCGATTGCTTTCCTAAGCCAAGTCATCCAACCGCATCAAGAGAAGTATAACTTCATTGAGAAACAAGTGTATGCGGTAATGAAATCTCTGAAGAAGTTTCGGCACTTTGTTTCATAGAGTAAAACGATAGTTTATGTTGTTCATCCAGATGTCCGAAATTTTATCATACAAGGAGAACTTGGAGATAGGAGAGCTGGCTGGGTTTCTAAAATTCAGGAATTTGATGTTGAGATCCGACCGACCAAGCTTGTTCGAGGTCGAGCATTGTGCCAAGAGCTTGCAAAGAATGCTTCCTCTGGATCCACAATTCATGAATATGAGGATGTAGTAGATAATTGTAATTTTGACAATCATTTTGTAGTGGATCGAGAATGGACAGAGGAGCTGATGGAATATTTTTATTCTGGAAAATGTCCTTCACATCTGAATGCCTCATAGAGAAGAAGATTTAGACTGCAAGCTCTCAAGTATGTCTTGCTACCAAATGGCTTGTTTTATAAGAATATTGATGGGGTTCTTCTTAGATGTGTCAAAGAATCAGAGAAGGAGAAAGTTTTAGAAGAATTCCATTATGGATTATCGGGAGGTCATTATGCAAGTAGACCCATGGCATTAAAGATTATTCGAGCAGGTTATTTTTGGCCAACTCTTTTTGCAGATGCCTTCAAAGTTAGTCAAAAATGTGATAAGTGCCAAAGATACATCGGTAGAACCAGGAATGCATCATTACCTCTTCACCCGATTCAAGTAGAAGCACCATTTCAGCAATGGGGCCTAGACTTTATCGGGGTCATTGATCCTAACTCATCTGCTGGTCACAAGTATATCTTGACTGCAACTGACTATTTCACTAGATGGACTGAAGCAATTCCAACTAAACAGGCGGATCAAGCCACGGTCATCACTTTTCTTGAGGGGTTGATCACTCGCTTTGGTATCCCAGATGCGATTCTAACAGATAATGGAACTCCTTTCATAGGGGCCAAAATCAATGAATTTACGGGTAAGCACAAAATTTATTTGAAAACTTCATCTAATTATTATCCGCAGGGGAATGGCTTGGCCGAATCCACAAACAAGAACTTGCTTCGAATTTTGAAGAGGACCCTTGGCGACAATAAGCGGAGCTGGCACATACTTTTGAATCAAGCATTGTGGGCTGATCGCATCTCTATGAAAAAATCTATCAAGACATCCCCTTATTCATTGGTATACGAAAAAGAAGTGGTTTTGCCCATTCATATTGAATTACCAGCCCTACAGGCTTGGCATTTGATTGATGATCAGGATGATGAATCTGATTCAATGAACATGAGATTAGCTCAACTCTTGCAGTTGGAAGAAGAACGGGAGAAATCCTACCAGAATTTTATAGAACATGCTGAGATGACAAAGAAATGGTTCAGTAAAAAGGTCTCTGAAAGGACTTTTAAGGTTGGCGATCTTGTATTGAAGTGGAATGAAAAGAAATCAAAGCCTGGCAAACATCACAAGTTCGAGGCAATATGGGAAGGTCCATTTCAAATCACAGGTGCCAATCAGGTTAATTATTTTTATTTGCAAGATATGGATGGTCATGCAATGTTAATTCCAGTTAATGGTCTTCATTTGAAGGCCTATTATCAGTAAAAGAAGAAAAAAAAAGAGAAAAAAAAAAAACAAATTTTCGTCAACTTCGGCTCCTTTTGCACACGAGCCCGCAGGTATGTTTCTTTTTCTTTCTCTTTTTCTTTTCCTTCCCAGCAGTTAGTGGCTTTCCTCTACTTCTTTCTCCACTTCCTCATTTTCATTCCCTTCCCCTTTTACTCCTTGTTCCTCTGTACATAATCAAGCCACTGCTATTGTTTCTACTCCCCTCTCTGATGTTCCCATTTCTACTTTCCCTTTCTTCTAGTCCTTTGTCTTGTGAGTACTTCATCACAGCCACAGTTCCTACTACCATCTCCATTCCATCCACTTCCATTTCATTATCTGTTTCATAGCATCCCAGCAGCTGGTAGCATAGTAGCACCCTATTGCTGTATCTACCACTTCTACTCCTTCATCTTCCACCATTCCATCATTCACCATTCCCATTCCATGGCCTGCACATCTGCTAGCCATCACTCCATTCATTTCCCTTTTTGTAGTTCAGGTGCTTTTCACTACTGCCATGAAGATCCTTTCACAGCACCTGGTGATTACCTAGCTCAACCGAGCTAGGCAAAGTGCAGTAGTTCTAAAGAAATAAGGGAGTTTTGCTCTTCCATAATTTTTTGCTGCAGGTCCTATTTTTGAGTGCCGAGTACCAGCACGAGATTGTTGCAGCAACCCGCAGAGACGTCCAGCATCAACCAGCACTCATTTCTTCTGTCCCTCCTATTTCTTGACTCTATTGCCCAATGGATAAAGGCCTGAGGTTCGTGCATACAACAGAACTGTATACCCCGTGAGCCACCAAGAATGTTGGCATTTTTGCCACATTGTTTTTGTTGTTGTTGTTCATGCAAAAGAATGCTCAGATTGTAAAGATACTCACTCCTCTGTTTGTAAGTGAAAAAGCAAAGGTGTCACGATTTCGTGACATGTCACAAAATCATGACCTGTCGCATTTTTGTGACGTCCGTACCATTAAAGAGCTAAGGAAAGAAAATTTGCTTTAAGGAAGGAGGTCAACGATATCGCGACATGTTGGAGTTTCGACACTTGTTGCGGTGAGAGTAAAATGTCGATATCTCTGGCCTTAAGAAGAATGAAACATGTCACGATATCGTGATAGAAAAGCGAGAAAGGAGCAAATGGTACGGATGGCACAATATCGTGACATGTCGCGTTATCGTAGAAGGACTAAAGATAAACACAAGGCGGATGAAAGATGTCATGATTTCATGACATTTTTGAAGATGAAGTCAAGCAAGAGGAAGATGTCGTGATATCGCGACAGGAAGCGGCAACGAAGGCGAAGGCAAGAAAGTGTCATGATTTCATGACATGTGAGAAGGACCAAGTGCAGAGAATTGTCACGATTTCGTGACATGTCATGTTTTGCGAGGAGGAAGCAAGGAGGCAACCAGATTGTACGGAATGTCGCGATTTCATGACATGTCAAATTTTTACGGCCTAAAAGCATCAAAGTGAAAGAAGATAGAACATGTCACGATTTCACGACTTGTTGAAGATGAAAGAGCCAAATGGAGAAAACATCACGATATCGTGACATGTCGCATTTTCGTGACCTGTCACATTTTCATGGAACGAAAGCTGACAAGTACAAGGCAAACAGAAATTGTCGTGATATCATGACATGTCACGTTTTCGTGATGAAGGAGCCCGAAAGACAATGCTAAGTACGGACTGTCGCGATTTCGTGACATGTCCCATTTTCGCTCCTTGCAGGAAGATGAAGGCCAAGGAAGAGAAAGATGTCACGATTTCGTGACATGTTGCAGTTTCACGGGTATACAGAAGAAAAGGACATAGAAGGAAGAAGATGTCGTGATTTCGTGACATGGTGAGTTTTCGTGACTTGGAGTAGCGAAGAAGGCAGGCGAAGGAAAATGTCACGATTTCGTGACATGTTGAGGAAAGAAGCCCAAACAAAGGAGAATGTCGCGATTTCATGACATGTCAGGAAGACAAAGCTAAACTAAGAGAAGACGTCGCGATATCGTGACATGTCGCATTTTTGTGACTGGTGGCAGAAACAGAAGATAGTAAGGTAAAAGTGTCACGATTTCGCGACATGTCGCATTTTCGCGACCTGTCACATTTTCGTGACCGAAGCAATAACAAAGGCCCGATACAATTCTGTTTGCATTTTCCTTCAAGATTGCATAGGAGAATGTGAAGAGAAGATAAGGATCAAGTAAAAGCTCTCCAATTGATTTTCAGATCATGGTCAAAGAGGCTCAAAGATTAAATGTTGCTGATTACCGATGTGCGCAAGATAGAAGAACATGAGGCAGTTTTCGACGCCACCAAAATTAAAGATGCCTCCAGTATTGAAAGCTCCTGTTCGTGATCTCCTGCATGCCCCGAGAATGGTCATTTAATGAAGAAATATGGTCCCTTGTTTCTATTTGATTTTCAGTTTTGATCCATAAAAACAGGGACTGTCATTTCTCCGAGGCAAATTAAGGGTGATGGTTCTCTCTTTTCAAGTGCATATTTTGTGGACCTCTTCTTTGAAATCTGTTGTATGTTTTAAATGCTGTGATGCAAAAGAGAGAGGGAAGACCTCTATAAATATTCATGTATATCTAAAGCAAAAGAGGTTAGACATTTTTACAAGGAAACTCTCTAAGTTCTCTGCATCAATAGAAGAGACTCGGCTTCTAAAATTTGCAAGCATTCTTATGTGTGTGATGTCCCTCTATTTTAAAAGTCATTTCTGTTTATGCTCATGCTCTTGTTGTTAGGTTTTGAATTCTGCATGTTGAATTCGAACGTTGTTGGTTAGTGAGTATATTTTGAAATGCGATCTGGAGGTTATCTCTACAAAGGTGTGAGTTCAATTCTGCTGCTTTCCCTTTATTAGATGTTGTCATAAAACTTGGTGGAATTCTTGTTGTTAGTCTGCCCCAAATTATACACTTCGGCCTGTGGCCATATTTCCATCTCTTTCTTGTTATTTCCCTTTCTTTCTGTTATTTCCCATTTCTTTCCTGCATCCTTATCTTCAAAACCAGTTTAGAGTAGTTTGGGAGCCAGCCCTCTCTGGAGATTGGCCCGGGAGACTTCTCTTTCTCTCGGCCTTTCAATGTTGGCCAAGTCTAGGGTGCATACATGTACAAAATCCTTTCCTGTGGCAGATTTGTGACCAACAAATACAAAATAAGAATCACCTAAGGAATCAAGACAAACATTGTGTCATCCTAAAAGACATCAACAATTTGATCCTCTTACTCTATTAGCCATCAAATACATGATTTCCTCATCCATACCTCTCATATAATATTATAACTCATTCATACCACCCATGAGCCTATAATTAAAGATTCACCATGATTTTTAGAAAATAGCAATAAATTTTCATGTAAAGATTGATTACATTGGGAAGAACATAATCTCTTACACTAAAGCTCATAGGTGCATAAAAATCTAGTTGAAGAAACTTTTTGTTCAACATAATAGAGGGAAATAGGACCTTGGCCTTTCAAATATAGAACATGCATTAGAAGAAAAACTTTAATAGGTCTCCATTGACTAGAATTGAGATCAATGGAAGAGACTTAAGATTGTGAAAGATGACCCACTTCTTGTGTAGTGTTAAAATCAAGGCCTAGAGGACATCTACAATATCACATTTAGGGAGGATCTAAGGCACTTAAAATATATGACATTTGGGTCTAATATTGATTATTCTCAGATTTTTGGGATGCACATTAGGGGAACTCATACCTGTATAAATGATGATGATTATGATTTTACTCTTAATTTGGATTCCATAGTTATGGTGCTACATATTCACATGATTAATCTCATGGATTTTTGGTTCCTTGAATATACCAATTTTTGGTGTTGAAGATCCTCATGGATGAATTTCCTAATAGGCTTACATAATGTTCCCATATAGTATAAGATTACCTTTATTACATCTAAGTTGTGTAACCATACTCCTAAATGGATTATTTCAAAATTATATTATTAGGATTGCAATATTCATGGATATAACTTAATAAAATATTCTTTCTAAAGTTCAATAAGGGTCCTTCTATCTCATATTTTATTAGGTTAATTTAGACAAAACAAATATAAGAATAGTAGATGAGTAATGGATAAAGTTCATGAGCCTCTTGACATATGCATATAATCTAGATGTTATGGTGGTGGTTTCCAGATTCAGGCATGGTCTCAAGGATGAAATTAGATTGAAAATGGATATACATGATCCATACACCCTTGAAGATGCTAAGTGTGTGACCCAAGAAGTTAAAAAGAAGATCTAGTTGCCTAGATATTAACCATGACATGATTATAATATTTGTAGGGTTTATACTTTAATAATTACAATGAGGATCACCCACAAGGTTACTTTTATTTCAAATTTCAATAATTATATCCCTAATATCAAGCATATGAGGAGTGGCATAACATCCACATGGAAGTTGAAGATAAAAATTGTAAAGTGGGTGAGGTCATTACATCACCTGATGAGGAGGGACTTCTAGAACTTGATGAGTTTGAACAAGGTGTAGGTACTATTACCTTATTAGTATTTTTCCTAATGGGAATATAATTCCATAATGCTACCAATGTATTAGGATTCATAAAAATATAGTGGAAGAATGTTTTTATTAGAAAATATGCTATATTCAACAAAAAACTTTAAATACAAGGTAATATATTTTTCAAAATATATTATAATGCAACTCACATATATTCAACCTATGACTGAAAGTAAATAAACAAACTATATTCACATATATGACAAGTTTGCATTGTATTACAATACAAGATTTTGTACTACAATTTCCTATTATAAACGAAATCACATCCTACCCCTAAAAATAACATATACAAAGGATAAGAGAAAGCATTGGAATGGTCTGAATTGTGAGCGATGTGGTACTATGGTGTGAGCGATGCTGAGGTTGTGGACATGGAGCTAATGTTAGACAATGATTCTATCAATGATCTTTCGAAGATTTCAAAGGGAAATAGTTTCTTTCCCCCTCATTGGAACCCAGATAAGAACAATATTTCTCTCCAAGTTGATTTTGGGAATTCATCCACCCCATTCTCCTTTTCCAAAGTGGTGGCTAAAACTAAGGATGGGAATGTTAATGTTTCCTATGAAGTTAACTCTAAAAAAAACCAGATTCACATCCCGAATTGCATTGTTAATAATATTATTGAAAAGGGAATGTGGAATTTTGTGGGAAAATTCCAAGGAGGAAGGATAGACCTAGATGACCTAAAACATTGGGCCATGGCAAGGTGGTGCCCACGTGATCCTTTGAATATTACGGATCTTCCAAGGAAATTTTTAATAATTAGGATCAACTGTGAATCTTATTCTATGAGAATTCTTGAAGGTTTTCCTTGGTTCTTTGGAAAGAGGGGTTTGTTTCTTAGAATATGGGGTCTAGATTTCAATCTAGCTTTGTAGAGCATCAATATTATTCCTATTTGGGTTAATTTTCCAGACTTTCCCTCGCATCTCTAGCATGTGAGTGTTTTCAAAGAAGTGGAAAAAACCATTGGAGACTTTATCTCCTTCGACCATGACTCTAATTATCTATCTCGAATGTAGTATGTTTGAATGCATTTTGTAGACATAAAAAAGTAGTTACCAAGTTCAATCAATATCATTTCGCATATGGGTATCTAGACTCAATTCATTGAATTCGAGAACAAGCCCTAGGCTTGCCAAGCTTGTGGGAAGGGTGGCCATCATAAAAATATTTCTCATTGGGGTTGAAAGCAAAGTCTTTAGCTCATCCAAAAACCAAAGAGATATGGACTCATAGAAGACAGTTGGTGGCTTCAAAAGGAAAATAAATTATCTCCTCCCCAAAAGATTTATTTAGGCCCCAAGGTGGTAGGGAGGATTGTTAGAATTTCCCAAGAATAGACATGCAAAGCATTACAAGAATTATGAAGAGAAGAGTAGAACTGATTGATTATTCCATGGGATCAACTTTGTATAAATAGCAAAGTTGATCAATGTGAGTCGTTGGATTACAACAACTCAACAAATCTGAACTAGTCTAAACTGAGAGTTCACCTGACTCATGGAAGAGTGGTAACTCAAGTAAGACTATCCTAGTAGAACTTAAGAGAACAAATATTTATTCTAACACCCCCCCTTAAGTGATACTAGGGGTGAATGTAACAACAGGAGATGAGTCCCGACAACAAGGCCTGATGAGGTACTCATGTACAATGAATTTATAGAAGAGATGGTAAAAAAAACCACATGGGAAAAAACCATCTTTCAAGAAGAAGAAGAAGAGGCATGTCTTCGGATGGCGAAGATTGTCCTCTATTGAAGGTAAAAAAAATGAGTCCCGACAATATTTCCTTATTAGGTACTCATGTACAATGTACTTACATATAGGAGATATGGTGAAAAAACCACATGGGAAAAAACCATCTTCCAAGAAGAAAAAGAACAATAAGAAGAAGAGAGAGGTGAAAACCTCTGTGCACCCTTCTAATGCAACTGCCTAACCCCAAGTTTCTCTCACAACTGAATGTAACGCAGAGAAGGAAAGGATTTGGTGAAGATGTCTACAATTTGATTTTCTGTGGGAATGTACTCCAAGTTTAGATCCCCTTGCTGAATATGTTGTCGAATGAAGTGCATGTGAATCTCAATGTGCTTTGTGCACTGATGCTCAACTGGATTGTGGGCAATATGAATTGTGCTTTGATTGTCACACCAAAGGGTAATGGGTTGGTCATGAAAAAAACCAAATTCCCTTAGTATCTGACGAAGCCAAAGAGCTTCCTAACTGGCCAAAACTGCTGCCTTGTATTCTGCCTCTGTAGATGATAATGCTACTGCTTGTTGTTTTTTGCATGACCAAGCAATAGGTGAAGAACCAAGACAAAAAACATAGCCAGACATGGAACATCTGTCTTCAACCGAACCTGCCCAATCAGAATCTGTGTAACCAATGATATCCATGGATCCTCCTTCATATAAGAGCCCATAGTGAGTAGTTCCTTGCAAGTAGCGAAGTATTCTCTTTGTTGCTTGCCAATGGCTGAAATGAGGTTGATGTGAGAATCTAGATATTAAGCCAACAACATATGAAATATCTGGGCGAGTATGAGTGAGGTATAATAGACTTCCTACAAGTTGTCTGTAGAGAGTAGCATCACATAGAGGGGACTTGCAGGAAGTATTTAGAGTGACTCCAGACTGAAAAGGTGTGGAAGAAGGCTTGCAATCAGTCATCTTAAACCGTTGAAGAAGGTCTAGAGTATATTTTTGTTGACACAATGAAATTCTTGCATCTTTTTGAGTTATCTGAAACCCAAGGAAGTAATGAGCTAAACCCAGATCAGCCATCTCAAATTTCTCAGAAAGGGAGTCTTTGATAGTCTGGATGTGAGAAATGGCACTACCAGTGAGTAGTAGATCATCAACATAGAGAACAAGTATGGTGATGTGTTCTTCATCCCTCCAAATGTAGATTGTTGCATCAGACTCACAATGAGAAAACCCTGAGGAAAGAAGGAAGGAGTCCATTTTTTCATACCAAGCTCTAGGAGCTTGTTTGAGACCATAGAGAGATTTCCTTAGTCTACAAACAAGAGAGGAATCTTGAATAAATCCAGCAGGTTGTTCCATGAATATTTCCTCTTTTAAGTCACCATGCAAGAAAGCACTTTTAACATCCATTTGAAAAACTGGCCACTTTTGGGAAGCAGCAAGTGCCAGTACCAACCTAACAGAATCCATTTTTGCAACTGGTGCAAAGGTTTTAGAATAATCTATGCCTTCAATTTGTGAAAAACCTTTAGCTACCAAGCGAGCTTTGTGTTTGTCAATTTCTCCATCAGGTCCATACTTAGTTCTGTAAATCCATTTACAGCGAACCAATTTTCTCCCTTTAGGTAGAGGGACTAGATCCCAAGTTTTATTTTTTATTAAGGAAGAAAATTCATTCTCCATGGCATTATCCCATTCTTTTATACCAGTTGCTTCTTTGAAGGATTGAGGATCTATGGAAATGGACTGACAGACAAGACCAGAACCCATGGAGTTGCTTAATCTGGATGATGGAAGATTTTGGATGTAAGGAGTGGCCTCTTGAACAATGGTGCGGGCCCATTTTGGCATTGTGGAAGGAGTAATGGGTGTGGCAGGACTTTGAGTTGGTGTTTGAAGTATAGGATCTTCATTTTGGTTATCTAACTCAAGGATGGGATCTTCATTATATTGAGGCTCAAATATTGGAGATGGCTCGAGAGAATCAATGTTGGAAGAAGATGATTGAGGATCTTTATAAGGGAATGTTTCATCAAATTGAACATTTTTGTGAAAAAATATTTCATGAGTTGTGGGATCAAGGAGCCTGTAGGCTTTCATTTCCTCACAATAACCAACAAAGATGAGTTGCTTGCTCTTTTTTTCTAGAGCCTTCCTCTTTTTCTTTGGGATATGTGCCCAAGTAGTACACCCAAAAACTTTGAAAAAAGAGACATCAGGTTTTGAGCCAGTCCATGCTTCCTCTGGAGTCAAATGGCCAAGAGCTTTATGAGGTGTGCGATTTTGAATATAATTTGCACAGTTAATTGCCTCAGCCCAATAAACTGCTGGAAGATCTCTTGAGTGGAGCATACAGTTTGCCATTTCTTTTAGAGTTTTATTTTTCCTTTCTGCAATGCCATTTTGCTGCGGATTATGGGAGACTGAATGTTGATGAATTATGCCATGAGTTGAGAGAAATATGGAGAACTCATTACTGAAGTATTCCCCCCATTATCTGTACGAATTTGCTTGATTTTGCAAGTAGCTTGATTTTCAACTAAGGCCTTAAATATTTTGAAGTGGGATAGAACCTCACTTTTGTATTTTAGAAAGTAGACCCAAGTTCTTCTTGAAAAATCATCAATGAAGGTTAAGGCATATTTTTCTCCTTTGAAAGAAGGCTCTGGAAAGACCATCAAGTCACTATGGATTAACTCTAGAGGGGATGAGACTCTTTGAGAACCACTTGGGTGAAAAGGATCTTGATGTTGCTTTCCAAGAGCACATCCAGGACATACTCCATCAATAGAAGAAACTTTTGGCAATCCTGTTACCATTTCATGAGTATTCAACTCCTTTAGATAGCTATAACTGAGATGTCCAAACCTCTCATGCCAAATTTTGCTTTCAAGATCTCCATGTGCAACAAAATAGGAGGCCCCATATAAATTTTTGAATCCCTTGAAGTAAAATAGGTGAGTGTTATGGTCAATATCTCCTTGAGCTATGATAGAGTGTGGTTCTTGAAAGTCTCTTATCTCAACTCCTGTTGGTGAAAATAGAATTATTTTACCCTTTGCAGAAGTACAAATCTGATAGATGGAGAGGATATTTGTAGCTATATTTGGGACATAGAGAACATTATTGATACAACCACCATCAATGGATATGTCACCTTTTCCTTTGATCGGGATAAAGGATGAGTCACCAACTTCTATGCTACAAGTTGAGCTGGAGGAGATTGAAGTGAATGACTCATGTGATGAAGTCATATGATGAGTTGCTCCTGAATCTAGAACCCAACATTTTGATGAAGTTTTTATAGCTTTGCCTTGAACATTTAAGGCTTTTCCTATCTGCTTCTTAGTGTCTATCTTGTGATCCTTCATTGTTGCCTCTAGTTGTTGAAGTCTTTTCCAGCATTTGTTCCCAGAATGACCATCCTTTTTGCAATGTGTACAAGTTATGGGGCCTCTTTCTTTCTTTTTGAATTTTTCTTTAGTGGAGGTGGATGCTACTAATGCTTTTGAGGAAGAGGGAGAGATCTCATATTTTGCAAGTTTTGTTTCCTCTCTAGTTAGCCTATCACAAAACTCCTCTAAAGAGGGCATTTTAAAACTTGTACCAAGTGCATCTTTTGTAGACAAAAAGGTGGTTGCAAAAATTTGAAATACTCCATTTAACTTAGAGAGAATAAGATAGATGCATTCTTCTTCTATTTTATTCTTGCCACTACCTTTTAATTGAGTGAGGACCTCTTTAAATTTGGTGAGAAAGTCAACAATATTGTTGAAGTCTTCAGGAGATAATGTTGTTAACTCTGCCTCTAGCTGCATTGACCTTATTTGATCCACTTTACCAAACAAGTTCTTTAGTTTTTTCCAACTCTCAAATGGAGTTTTACATTCTGAAATGTGAAACCATAGGCTTTCATTTACATTTGTGCTTATAATACCCATTGTTTCATACATATTTCCTTTATGAATAAATTTTTCATATTCCTTTTCAAATTCAGGTTGCTCTTCTTCTAGTAAGTGTGTGAGCCCTTTTTGAGAAATGAGATTTAATATCTTTGGTTTCCATGTGTGATAGTTATGAGGGGTGAGTGGATCAATTGTATTCATTTTTTCCAAAGAAATTTGAAGTGAACCAATAATCCCCCCTTTAACTTCAAGAACTTCTTAGAGAATACAATGATGCACTAGCAGAAACACCTGTTTAATGAAGGTAGCAGAAGCCCGACCTTTATACCAATCTCTTCAATTTACCCACCCTTACATGAGGGAAACTATAAGTAAATGAGGAGAATTGATACGTGGAACATAGGCTTATGAAGCAAGAATAATCAGCCAGACCTCTATACCGAATCTTCTCAATTACCCGCCCTTACGTGAGGGAAACTATAAGTTAATGAGAAGAACGATACGTGGAACATAGGCGATTATTAAATATTTGGGCCAAATTTGATGTGCTCTTTGAAAATATTTTAAGTTTTTCTTGCTTGAGTGTTCAAATGTTCATGTGTTTTTAAAAAAATAGTTATGCAGGTAGAACATTTAGAAGATGCTGAAATTGAGATGTAAGCAACAATACCAAGTGGCAAAAAAGGTGCCAAACTTAGACTTTACCACCAAACTGTCCTCCTATAGCTACCTACTTAAAGGAATGTAGAAAAAAAGGAACTTTTGTGAACAAATCCAAGGACCAAAATATGCAAGGACCAGCACTAACAACCCCCTGAAGTCTTCAAGATAGGTGCAAGAAGTAGCACCTCAAAAAAAATCCCCCCCCAAAAATTGTATTAATGAGATTACAATAGACTCTTTCACTCTTTGATAGCCTTGGTATAGGCTCAAGAAAATAGTGAAAAAAGAGTCATAGATTTGAAACCCAGAACAATGATCCTTCACTTTGAGAGCCTGAAGGTTACAATTTTGTAGAGGAAGAGCACTTAGAGTAAAAAAATATGACTCTTTACAATATACTATTTTCAAAGGAAAATAATAATAAACCAAAATATATTAATGCCTTAGAGTATAAGGCTGTCAAGAAATCCAGTGGTGAGCTCTTTTGACTGCATCATGCGTCTCTCTTCGCTGGAGTTTGAGATGAATGAAGTTGCTCCTTGAAAGGTGTTGATGGCACGTTTTCAAAAAAAACTTTAAGAAATGACTTCTGTGATGATAGATCTGCTTTTAAAAAAAACAAAATTTTTGCTTGGTGGCTTCCCTTGGAGAGTGGTTGCATCTTGAATGAACAGGCAACATCTCTCGAATCAACATTCTTTGGAGCATCGTTGAAACTATTTGGAAAATACAGAGTGCAACAACTTGAGGCAATGCCTAATGATGAGAATGTAGGGAGCTACAATACCTTCGAGGCTTCTGATCAGTTCTCTTTGGTGATCGAACCATGCAAGGGTACAAAGGAGAACTAAAACCAAAGCTAATCAGAGTGGTCACTTAAATGGCCCTCAAGATTCAATTGACCATGCCTTGGAGTGTTTTTTGGCATGTAATGAACATCTAGTCATGTTGAGTGGTATGAAACTAAATGGTACGAGAAGCAGGATAATTTTTATATTGAATCGCTTTTTTATTGTAAGGTAGAAAACCCACAATAGACTTAATTTATATATTTGTTCGATGATGCCTTATTATCATATGTGGATTGCATTTATATACCTAGTCTAATAGTTGTAAGAGTGAAGGGTTGTGACCCTAGAATATAATTAATAAATAATATAAGTAATTAGGACATGTTAGGAGGGTCTAAACATGCCACCCCCCTTAAAGGAGCTTTGTCCTCAAAGTTGGAAATTTGGAAATCGCTGCTGGATATGTTGAAAATTTTCCCGCATTACGTCTTCGAAAGGTAGACCTTTCCAATGGATTAAAACTTCTGTGATATCGCAAGTATGAAGGTGACGAGAGTGGCGATCCAAGATAGCTTTTGGCTCGACTAGAAGTACTCCATCATCAGAGAATTCAAGGAGAGTGGGTTGTGTCATGATATGGGCTCCCACTGCGAGCTTAAGGCAAGATACATGAAATATGGGGTGAAGTTTGGAAGAGGGAGGAAGCTCTAGTTTGTAAGCAACCGTCCCAATACGTTGGAGAAATGTATACGACCCGTAAAATTTGGGTGCTAACTTCTAAGAATATTTTTTTTAAGAGAGGATTGATGGTAAGGTTGGAGACGTAAGAAAACCATATCACCCTCGTGGAAACTACGTTCACTTCTATGTTGATCGGCTTGCTGCTTCATGTGATGTTGGGCGGTGTGTAGGTTCTCTTTTAGGATCCATAGTATGTCATCTCTATTAGCAAGTTTTGTTTCCACCGCATGGACTTTTGTAGTCCCTGGAATATAGGAAGTGAGGGATGGTGGTGTTTGACCATATAGTGCTTCATAAGGAGTCATTTTGATGGATGTATGGTATGAAGTGTTATACCACCATTCTTCTAGTGAAATCCACTTTACCCAATGGAGTGGTTGAGTAGAAATAAAACATCGAAGGTATGTTTCCAAGCATTTATTTACAACTTCTATTTGGCCATCGGTTTGAGGATGGTAAGCGGAGATCATACGAAGTTGAGTACCTTGTAATTTGAACAATTACTTCTAAAAGGTGCTAGTGAAATTTGGGTCACGGTCACTAACAATTGTGGAGGGCATACCATGTAATTTAAAGATATTATCTAGGAAGAGGTGGGCTATAGTGCTAGTGGTATAAGGATGAGCCATGGGACAAAAATGGGCATATTTAGATAACCAATCAACGACTACGAAAATGGTTGTTTTTCCTCCTAATTTTGGTAATCCTTCAATAAAGTCCATAGAAATATCTACCCATGTTTTGGTGGGTATAGGAAGAGGTTGAAGTAATCATGGAATAGCGAGGGTCTCCCCCTTTTGTCTTTGGCAAACTTCACATTATTTTGCAAAGTTTTTGATGTAATTTTTCATTCCTACCCAATAGAAGGAGGTAGTGGCTATTTTATAGGTTTTTAAGAACCCTAAGTGGCCTGCAGTGGGTGAGGTATGTAACTCATGAAGAAGTTTTTCACGATAAGTTGAATTGGGGGTGAGGACCATCCTCCCTTTGTATCTTAATATATTGTCCTTCCAAGTGTATGGAGTTTTGCTACTAGGATTATGTTGAAGTTGTTGAATTAAGGCGTGGATAGTAGGATCATTTATCCATTCTTCATGCACCTCATCTACCCATTTAGGAATAAGGGAGGAAAGAGCATGGACTTGAGGCATATCTTCAAATTTTTTAGAAAGTGCATCGATTGCCATGTTGTCCTTTCCATTTTTATATGTAATTTCATAATCATAGCCAAGAAGTTTAGTAACCCATTTTTGTTGTTCCAGTGTATTAGTCCTTTGTTCCAAAAAACACTTCAAGCTATGATGGTCAGTGCGTATAATGAAATGTTGGCCAATAAGGTAAGGCCTCCAATGTTGAATAGCATGGACAATCGCCAACATCTCTTTTTCATACGTAGAGCGAGCTAAATTCTTAGGAGAAAATGCTTTGCTTATAAAATCTAGAGGCCTTTCATCCTGCATGAGTACGGCTCCCATTCCTATTCCTGAAGCGTCACTTTCAATGACGAATAGTTTAGAAAAGTTGGGCATGGCTAGAACAAGGGTGGTACACATTATAGTTTTCAAGGTGATAAAGGCATCATCTGCTTTAGATGACCATTTCAAAGCATTTTTTTTAAGTAATGTTGTTAGAGGAGCAACGATTTTACCATAATTTTGGACAAATTTTCTATAATATCCCGTTAGTCCAAGAAACCCACGTAGAGCTTTTAAGGTTTTTGGAATAGGCCAATTTTTCACCTCCTTGATTTTGGAAGGATCTACCATAACTCCTTCCTTTGAGACAATATGCCCTAAGTATTCAATTTCTTGTTTTCCAAAGGAACACTTTGATATTTTTGCATAAAGTTGATTTTCCTCCAAGATTTGGAACGTTTGTCTAACATGGTCCAAATGTTCTTCCCATGTTTTGCTATAAATCAAAATGTCATCAAAGAAAACTGATATAAATTTATGAAGAAAAGGGTGAAATACCTTATTCATTAGACTTTGAAAGGTAGAAGGAGCGTTGGTCAGGCCAAATGGCATCACCAAGAATTCATAGTGCCCTTCGTGAGTGCGAAAGGCCATCTTAGGAATATCCTTTTCATTGACTCGTATTTGGTGGTAGCCTGACCATAAGTCTAACTTGGAAAAATAAGCTGCCCCATGGAGTTCATCTAATAGCTCGTCTATGACCGGAATAGGAAATTTATCTTTGATGGTCATTTTATTAAGCGCTCAAAAATCAACACATAAACGCCATGAGCCATCTTTTTTTCTAACTAAAATAATTGGAGAGGAGTAAGGGCTTTTGCTAGGTCTAATGACTCTTGCCTTAAGAAGCTCTTGAACTAATTTCTCTATTTCGGTCTTTTGGAGGTATGGATAACGATAAGGTCTAATATTAGGAGGGTGATGCCCTGGAAATAGTGGAATAGTGTGATCGTGACTATGTTGTGGAGGTAGTCCTTTTGGTTCATTGAATACCACATTATGGTGGTCTAAAATATTTTGTAACTCTGGTGTCTCGTCTTCTTTGTGACTAGGTTGAATTGAAAATAATTGGGTGACCATTCCTTTGTTTCCTCTTCGGATAATTTTCTCCATTCTATGCGAGCTGACGATTTGGGAAGGTCCTGATTTTAGGCCTTGGATAATATAGGTTTGGTTCTTTGCTGTGAATTTCATCCATAGTTCATCAAATTCCCATTGGACTATGCCCAAAGTTCGTAACCATTGTATGCCTAGTACAATGTCGCACCCACCTAGGGGTAGGACGTACATGTCACTTTTCATGTTATAAACCCCCATAGTTAGTTTGATATTTCTACATTTTCCTTTGCATGCAATTTTTCTGTCGTTTCCAATCATCACTTCGAAGTTATTGCAAGGGTATATAAAATAATTTGCTTGTTTAGCCACATTTGGATCGATAAAATTGTGCATGCTACTAGAATATTGGAGCACGGTAAGGTTTTGTTTCTTAAAATACCCTTTAACTCGCATTGTTTGAGGGGCAAAAAATCTGGCAAGGGCGTTGAAGGAAACCTTTGGTGCATTTTTTTCGTCACTTTCAAGTGTGTTGGATAATACCTCTACTTCGAGTTCAGGTTCCTCTTCAGTAGAATTCCCTTCCTCTGTGGCATCTAGAATATATAATTTTCGTGAGGCACATTTATGATTTTTGTCAAATTTCTCATTGCAATGGTAGCAAAGACCCTTAGCTTGTCTTTCCTTCATTTCCTCGAAACTCAGACGCTTAATTGGTAGAGCGGGGTTAATTTTGGGGGTTGTGTAGGAGTTTTGGGTTTGTCCATTTTGCATTGGTTTGGGGTTGGTATAAGTGTTTGATGGTTTCCCCCAAGTTGGTTTTGTGAACCAATTCTGTGCCTTGATTTTGTCCTCCGCTAATTTTGCCAAGCCGATGGTCTCTAACATGTTTATGGGGTTATACATTTGCACCTATATTCGAATTTCTTCTTTTAATCTGCTGACAAAGCATTCTTGAAAGAAGGCAATGTCTAATATGGATGTTCGATTAGCTAGCATTTCAAATTCTGCTTGGTATTCGCTTACCGAAGTGGTTTGGCATAATTTAGTGAGGGTCCTTGTAAAGCTTTGAAACTTGCTAGGGCCGAATCGCACTAATAGATTCTATGTAAAGGTTGACCACATCGAAGTGCCTTTAGTTTTATCGAACCATTGGTACCATTGGATGGCATCGTTTTCCAAGTGGAAGGAGGCGATATGCACTCTTTGCATTTCTGGAATTTGATTTAGTGAGAAATATTGCTCTGCTCGGTAGATCCAGTTTGTAGGGTCTCCTCCTTCAAATTTTGGGAAGTCTAATTTGGTCGTCCGTGGTAGAATGGAAGTTTGTGGACCTCCTAACATTGCTCGGTTTGATGACCCGTGGTTGGGTGAATTTGCATGTGTTGTCACCTGATTTTGATTGATGGCATCAAGTTTAACATCCATTGCAAATATTTTCTCGAAGAGTTCTCTTGTGGTCCGGGTATTCTCCTCTCTTTCTTGTTGAACTTCTTCAGCAAACCTTTCATGTTTCTCATGAATGGAATCCAGTGATCGTCGTCCTTCAGCCATTGCGGTTGGTGTAGGTAACAATCAATATGACTTGGTACAGGTAAGCAAAAAAAAAAAAAAAAAAATTAATTTTTTTTTTTTTTTTGCGTTTCGGACGTCGAAACTTTGATGCTGCATTGAAGATTTTAGATTTTTCAAAACAGCCACCAGTCACCATGCGAAAGGTCGAGCAATTTGGGTGTAAGACAACTTAATTTGTACCTTAGGAGAAGGTTTTATTTTCTATGAGGATTTTGACACGGATCTGTGAAGCATGAATGTTGTTTGCATCCTCGTGAATGTGGACTGGCTGAAATGTGCGGTGGGAAAAATTTTTAATGGTGAATTTGCTCCTTGATCTAGCTCTGATCCAGATGGTATGAAACTAAATGGTGCGGGAAGTAGGATCATTTTTATATTGAATCACTTTTTGATTGTAAGGGAGAAAACCCACAATAGAATTAATTTATATATTTGTTCGATGATGCCTTATTATCATATGTGGATTGCATTTATATACCTAGTCTAATAGTTGTAAGAGTGAAGGGTTGTGACCCTAGAATATAATGAATAAATAATATAAGTAATTAGAACATGTTAGGAGGATCCTAACATTGAGAGACACCTATAGCATGAGCCAAGATAAGGATAGTTGTCGAGTTATTTTCATTTCTCAACGGGTGAAAGATGACATCAATATTATTGCACCAATCCAATTTTAAATGGGCACACCGAGTTGGATTTTTAAGGGCAAAATATGACGCACCAAGCTGATTGTCATACGAGCCTAATATCTTGTAGATCTCACTTAATGGGTGAAATATGATGCACCAACATCACCGATCATATAGGCACCAAGCTGACTGTTGCAAGATCCAAATACTTCTTAGAAAAAGAAAAAAACCTACAAGAAGAAACACAAAAAAGATAATAATGGTAGTCACATAAAATACCAAGCTGCGTAGTCTTGATTTGAAGAGTGTGTCATCAGTGCAAGGGTTGGGAGAAGCTGGTTAATGGAATGCAAACATGCTCAATACCTTGATTTTCTTTATAACATAAAATGGACAATCGTTTGACTAGTGTAACATAGAATGTATTTACACTAATCAATATTTTTAGATATAAATACTTTAAGACTATTGACAAATATTGTATTGCTTCTGAGTTCATACGCAGCTTGGAGAAAAAAACTCAAATACCCTTGTTGCTTTTCTATATCATGCTTTCAACAAAAAAATTATTTTGTTGAAAAAAAATGGCTTGTGGATAGAAAATATGACTACTCAATAACCTTTAAGCAAGTAGAGTTAGCCAAAAAAAACTATCCAAAGAAAATGAACCAGTGCCTAGAAAAAACCTTCAAGAGAGAATGCTTAGCAAAATCTATCCTGCTCTGGTACCATGTTAGAATTTCCCAAGAATAGACATGCAAAGCATTACAAGAATTATGAAGAGAAGAGTAGAACTGATTGATTATTCCATGGGATCAACTTTGTATAAATAGAAAAGTTGATCAATATGAGTCGTTGGATTAAAAAAAATCAACAAATATGATCTATTCTAAACTGGGAGTTCACCTGACTCATGGAAGAGTGGTAACTCAAGTAAGACTATCCTTGTAGAACTTAAGAGAAAAAATATTTATTCTAACAAAGATGCCTCTTAGGTAAATGACCTTATGCATTCTAACATTTTGGATGAGGGTGTGGTTGAACCTCTCAAGAGTTTGGATGTGGTGATGGAATCAAGGCATCCAAAGAAGGAAAATGATATTCCCTTGTATAATTCCTTTGATTGTCTAGTGTTGGAGGATCCTACTCTCCAATAATTAGTTGAATATCGATTTCCCCAAATTTAATTTCAAATACTAAGGGTCCATCATCTTCTTTGAATATGGGCCTTGTATGCCCAATGTCAAGGCTTGATAGTCCATTGGATTTCCCAAATCCAATGTTAGAGAAAGGCTCTCCTGGACCCAAGACCATAAGCCATAGGGGGGGACATATTGAGGTCATAGTGGAAAAAAAAGTTGGTAAACCACAAAATAAATTAGTTAGGAAAAGAGAAACTAAAAATTATATAACTAATGATGGTTAGTCTCTCCTAAATATGGAGAAGGAAATTGATAATGAAGGTAGACAACTAAAAGTAGATGGTTAAAGTCTCCTCTTCACGAGGGATTGGGAAGAAAATTTCATTTAATTCGCATTAATGAAGATGTGTTCATGGAATATTAGAGGATTGAATAGTTCCTCCAAAAATCGCATCTTAGCTTCTTTAAGAAGAAATAAATCCCCAGATATTATGTTTATCCAAGTTTGAGGAATCTTATTGGAAGTCAGTTCATAAAACTATTTGGTAGGAATCAGGCTTTGTTGCTAGTGAATCTTCTGGTTCAGTGGGAGGCTTGTTGTGTTTTTGGAATAAATCCAAGTTTGGTGGTAATGTAATCTCATCCTCTAATCACGTTATTAATATTATTTTCTTCTGCAAAGTGACGATGAAAATATGGGTTATGTATAATATTTATGCTCCCAATTTTGTTCTTGGGAGGCATATTTTTTGGATGGAACTACTTGAAATGAGGAAAGTGTTTCTATATGAAGTGTGGGTCTTAGTTGGTGATTTTAATTCCCATTTGTACCCATATGAAAAAATAGGTGGGAACTGTGCGGACATCAGAAGCATGGAGGACTTTACAAATTTTATCAACTCATTTGAACTTTGAGATCTTGACCTCAAAGGTGTGAAGTTCACTTGGAGAAATTGGAGGACCAATAATAATTTCATCCTTTGTAGACTGGATAGAATTTTAGTATCCAACTTGAGCCTTCATATCTTTGGTGATGCTTTCCTATCCTCTCTTCCAAGGGTTGGTTCAAACCACAATCATTTATGGTTGGAATTTCTAGTTAATATCCCCTTTCTTTCAAGACCATTTAGATTTGAAGCCATGTGGTGCTCTTATCCGAAGTTTGAGTATCGCATTGAAGAATTGTGGAACAAATATGTTTAGGGTGTAGGAATGGAGATTTTAATCAATAAACTCATAAAGTTAAGATTCAACCTCAAAATATGGAAAAAATTCATCTTCGATGGTATATTTAGAGCTAAGGAAAGCCTAATATCCTAGCTTAAGGATTTGGAAACAAGTGTTAAATTTTAGGGCCTATAATTTGAAATTACTAATAAATATAAATATCTTCTATTGAATATGCAAAAGAAAATAGCTAAGGAGGAATATATTTTGGAAGCAAAAGTATCGTGACCTATGGTTGAAGGAAGGTGATCAAAATTAAAAATAAATTATGCTTTGATTCTTCATCATAGAAGTCACAATAGAATTAGAGAAATTTCCATATCAAATGGCTCAATTTCAAAGGATATTATTGAGCTTGGAAAGGATGTCATTAATTTTTTCAACTCCTTTTTGGGAATGACTCCTCCTAGAGACATTCAGGTTGAGGATGCTCTTCTCACCTGGTTTCCAATGATATGAATTCCAGTCTTCAAGATCATTTTTTCTAACAAAGAAATTAAGGAGGCAGTAGGTTCTATGGGATATCTTAAATCTCTTGGACCAGATGGATTTCCTCTACTTTTCTTCCAAATGTTTTGGCACATATATGAGAGGGATGTTTGCAATACATTGAGGTCTATGCAACTATCTATGGTTATTCCTAAAGCCCTTTATTCGACCTTCTTGATCTTTATCCTTAAATCCTCTAATGTTATATCTTTTAATAACTATATACCAATTAGCATGCATAATACTATTTATAAAATCCTAATAAAAGTCTTAGCGAGTAGAATTAAGCCCTTCTTATAAGTTTTAATTGATAGTGCTCAAAATGGGTTTGTGGTCAAAAGTCATATCCTTGATGGTGCAATTGTTGTCCATGAATTAATCCATTTAGTCCATAAAAGTAGTAGGGCTAGTTTTTTTACTCAAAATTGATATGAATAAGGTCTATGATAGGGTTTCTTGGCCCTTTTTATTCAAAGTTCTCATAAAATTTGGTTTTGATTCTAAATGGATTAATTTAATTGAAGTATGTGTTTCCACTTGGTTTTCGATCCTAGTGAATGGTTATCCTACCGGATTCTTCAATTCAAATTAGGGTATACATCAAGGGTACCCTATCTCCCCTTTCCTATTTATTCTCATGGGAGAAGCATTGGGAAAGTCCTTTGCTCAAAATCAGGTTATTGGGGGCTTGTCTCCTACCTTGTCCTACAGACCTATTTCTCACCAACAGTTCACTAATGATACATTATTGTCTTGTTTGGATTTAATGATTCAATCAAAAGAACTTAAATCTCTTATTTATTGCTATGAGAGAGCTATGGGCCAATAGATTAACTTTTTAAAAAACATATTATTCTTATAAAATACTTTGTTGGATCATCAAAGAAAGATTGCCAATATTCTAAATTATAGAATAGCTAATTTTATTGCTATTTACATTGATCTTCCACTCTTCTTAGGTAGAATCAAGGATTCTCTTTGTATGTTGGTTTTGGAAAGAATGCATCAAAAGCTGAAGAATTGGAAGGGAGCCCTTTTGAGTCAAGCAGAGAAGGTGGTTCTTGTTCAAAGTACTCTCCAAAGTATTCCAATATATTCTGTCTCTCTCCTGTATCCTTGGCAATATTAAAACTAAATTTGAAAGCATATGTAAATCATTCCTTTGTACTGGCCCTAAAATGAAAGGAAAATTTAATTTAGCTTATTGGGAACAAGTTTGTCACCTGAGAAAGTGTGGGGGTCTAGGTTTAAAGAGAGTTAATCAGATGAACAAGGTCCTAATGGCTAAATTGGGTTGGCAAGTGGCATCTAACAAAGTGGTGCAATGGGTCAACATCCTCAAAGCAAAATATAATTTTAATAATTTCCTTTTTGACCCTTTTCTTGTTGTAAAATCACCATTTTGTAAGAGTTTAGTTAATTCTAGGTCTTTTTTACGTAGCAATTATAGATGGATTATTAGGAATGGTACTTCAGTGAAATTCTAGAATGATGCATGGATCATGGATAATTATTTATCTTATGATTAGTAGCTTCTTATCCTTGAACCTATCACCCATGTCTTGGGTTGTATCAAATTTGTGGATTTTATTTAGTTTTTGAATGGTTGCAAATCCTAGTTTCAGCTTCCTCAAATAGCAAGTGGAGAAGACATTCAATAGGCTTGGATGATTATCACTAATAATATTTGGTTTTAACTCTTGAGAGTAGAGGATGTTGAGGACAAAATTATTTGGGCTGAGGATAGTGAAGGTTCTTATTCTTTCAATTCAATGTATTTCTTGCTTGAACCCAATTCTCTTAATCCATTTCCGGTTGGAAATATTTGGATTAGAAATTTAATTCCTAATATTAATATTTTCTTTTGGTTAGTAGTGCAAAAAAAATTCTTTTTATTAATAATTTTCTCAAAAGAGGTTTAAAAATTGTTAATAAATGTTATTTATGTGAAGTTGGTTGGGAATCCACCAATAATTAAATTCTCAACTACCCTTACTTTCAAGATGTTTATTCCTTCATTTTTGTGAAGCTTGAGATTCATTGGGTGTTGTCAAACAATTTGGATGATTGTGTATTACAATGGACTTCTTTGTTTATTGCCTCCCATCTCAAATGTTTGTGGATATTCCTACTTTCTCACATTTAATGGGATGTGTGGAAAGAAAGAAATTCTAGGGTGTTTAATAATTGTAAAAAATATGTTTGTCAAATTAGTTTCAAAATTATTTGGAGTATTATTGAGAATGTCACTGTAGTGTTTCATGAGTTGGAGATAATTTATCACAAAATTGATCCTAATGAAGACCTTTTGAAGGAGGAATTGGGCTTCTTGCGAATCGCCTCTGGCCTTCCTAGTCCTAGCCCTAGGAACTTAGTGATGTGGTCCCCCCACCCAGTGGTTGGATCAAATTGAATTTTTATGGTACCTCAAAAGATAATCTAGGGATTGTAGGAGCAGGTGGTATTATAAAAAACTATAAGGCAGATCTAGTGGTGGCAATTTTAGAACATTTATTCTATCAAACATATCACTTTGTGGATGCTAGAGCTACATTTCAAGGCATTATGTGATTGGTTGAGCTAGGGGTTCCATATGCTGTAATTGAAGGTGACTCTTAGAATGTTATAAATATTCTTAATGGAGTTATATCTCCTAGTTGGAAGGTGGATAATATGATGTGGGAATTGAGAAGAAATATTTAGGTCCTAATTCAAGTCAGTATGACTCATATTCTAAGAGAAAGAAATTTGATTTCTAACTACTTGACCAATCTCAAAACAAGTCATCCTGGCCTATTAGTCTGGAGAAATGATTTTCCTAAGGCCCTCTTAAATCTTATTAATGAAGAAATCTCTTAATGCTTGGTAGAGAGTCATTCATTTTTTAAATTTGAAGTTCCAATACATTGGTATTTTTGGGTGCAAGGATATCAATGCCCATAGGGGGTTCAATCCTTATAGTTGTACTCCTTTCCTTAGCTCGTGGTTGTTGGTGTTGATTCCTTTTGTCTTAATTTTTCAAATTCAAATTCAAATTATCATTTAAGATGCCCAAAGTTTTATGACTTTGTACCTTTCCATGATGAGTCTCTCAACCTTATTTCAAGGTTCCCTCATGGTTTACTAAGATGGCGTGTGACCTAGGTCCTTGATGATGTTGTTTTTGTCCTCTTGTGGATGTTTGTCATCCCCATTACAGAGGCCTAGATTAGTGAAACCCTCTTATATTTTTTTGTGCTATCATTTTTTGTAAGAGGTGGATCCTTGGTGTCGGTATTTCTTTTTTTAGGGATGTAGTCTTCCATTGATTTTTAGTTTAGGTTTTTTTTGTAAGATGTGGATCCTTGGTGATGGTGTCGAGCATTTTTTTTTTTTTTTTTTTGTGGAAAACATACCAAAATGGATACCACTTTCGGGTAAGACCCAGGGAGGCATGGGTATCTCTTCCACAAAAATCACTCAAGGCTCACACCTGGCCTACCACCTTTGACATACTCAAAGATCAATCCTAAAACAAAAAAATAACAAGAACACACAAACCTAAACACAATATATTAAAAAAAAACATGCTCCTTGAGTGTGTCGAAAATATAAAGCACAACCAAACACACACAATTGAAAAAAAATCACAACACAAACCACACAAAAAAATAAGAACAAATATAAAAAACTTAACAAAACGCTACAAATACACAACCAACAAAAACATGAAAAAAAAACAACCAAAACCTAAAAAATAAAAATAAAATAAAATAACAACCAACAACAGACAACAAACAAAAACAAAAACATGGAAAACACTCACACACCAAAACAAAAAACACCAATTAACATAAACATACATAAACAACATCAATAATTAAAACAACAACACTAACAAACACAAAAATACCAAAAACTAGCTAAGCCATTGAAGCTATTGAAAAATACCATGATAGTCTCTATCAAGAAAAGAGTTGAAGAGCAACACAAAGATAGAAAATATCACAATAATTGCAAAACCACAATAGGGGTCAATTTAAACATAGCTTCCTGCATTCCCATCAAGAGACTAAACAAGGAGAAGATCAGTCCTAATTTGTTTTGGTCACCACTTAGGAGGATAACCATAGCACTTAAAATTTCCTTTGTCAAGAGCCCAATTTGCCATAGCATCTACCACTTTGCTCTGTTCTCTAGGTACATGTCTGAAAACAACCTCTTGAAAGTTGTTTATCTATAATATTTTGTATTCTCCAATCAATCTTCTTAGACCCTAAAGTTGAATTTAGGTAATTGATCATAACTTGAGAGTATGATTCCGCAATAACCCTTCTCCACCCTATATTAAGAGCCTCCTACAAATCTCTCATAATACCATACCCTTCTGCTAAGTTATTGGATAGAATTCCTAATTTTTTTGTAAAAGTAAATATTGGAGTACCATCCTCCAATCTACCTATCCCTCCTATACTAGCTCTTCTAGGATTTCTTCTGGATGCTCCATCTATATTGATTTTTATGAAGTCCTGTAGGGGAGGCTACCATTGCTAAGTTCTATCCATAATTTATTCGGTCCCTTTCTTCCTTCTATCATGGGCTAATTCATTTATTATCTTTAATTGAGCCATTGTTTGTTCCCATTGTTGATTTGAATTGTGAGGATGGGTTAATAAATACTCGACAATATCTCTCACATTTTATATGGTCTTTATCTAGACATAGTGGATGTCCCTACTTTCATGTTGAGATATTCACTTGTTTTTCTCCTTCTAGATGTTCCAGGGAAGAATAGTCATCCCTATCCAAACTATTTGCTTTACATACTAGTATTTTCCTTCTTGTTCGCTTGAATCTCTCAATAGTTGTTCTATGGATTGTTCATTGGACCATATAATTTTTAGAATGGAAGACATCATCTTCCATAATGTTGCATCTATGGGGTATTCTAGGAAAAAATGGTTAATAGTTTCATTGTTATCCCAAAACATTACACACTAAAAGGGCCCATTAAAACCTTTCTTCATAAACAACTCCCTAGTGAGAACCCTTTTATCGAGCAGTAACCAACTAAAAAATTTGATTTTTGGCCATAAATTTTGAGCCCATAACTGCTTGAAAATATATTGATCCTGATGGGGATTAATAGGGCTTAAGGCTAAGTAGCCTTGAGCAATAGTGTACTCACCATACCCTAAACTATTCCATCCAATGCAGTCCTCAACTTGTGATCATGAAGGTGATATCATTTGAAGGATTTTATGAATATCCTTTTTTTGAGCTTCAAAATTTTGGATTGGCCACTCTTCTACTAGGATCCAACACCTTCCCACATCAGCATTTCTTGTCTAATATATATAGTATTTGGAAAATTTTATCCAATTCATCCTATGCATTTTCTCCATTATAGGCCTCAATTTCGGATGTTGGATTGACAATGGAAGGTGCCCATCCCAAGATTATTTCCATAAATTTATAATTTGACCATCTTGTGTAACCCAAAAGAGATTTTTCTTTATCAAATCCTTTCCAATTTTTAAGATTTTTAAAATTGGGGACCTCTAGAACGCAATTAATGACAAATTAAGTTAGACGGATATTTATTTTCTACATAATTGGATCTTATATTTTTGGCCCATAAGTGATAGGGATTAATATTTAATTCTTAATATTATCCCTATTCACATGGATCACATTGTACAAAATTTAATGCTCCACCTTCGAACATGTTTCTGTAGTTTGCCAATTGACATCGTAGAGTTATGCATTTTCAGTGACTCAAATACAAACTTCGACGTCCAAAAAAATTATTTTTCCTAAGGTTTGCAAAAATGTTTCAATTTTTTGATGTCAGATTATTCTTTTAGTGGGGTTCATTTTTTTGGTGATATGGTCATTCCTAACAGTGACTGGTAAGTCGATTTCATTTTAAATAGGTGTATTTTATACCACATGAAGGACGGGATAGCATCTTTGTCCTTCATAAGACCCAACATCCATATTTTTTGGTAGCCAACTTTACGTAGGCTACCCTTACCTCCATTTTTAGACACCCTCATCAAATTGTTGCCTTGTCATCTAATGTGGCTTTGTCCTTACTCTTTGCTCCAAATTCTCCTTGTTGTCTGATGTGGCTTTGTCCTTAGTTTTTGATCAAATTTCTTCATATTTTTTGATGTGTTATTTCAATCCGTCATCATTCCTTACCTCATCATCAGTAATTCTTGTTGATTTGTACTATCCATTGGTCATAGTAGTCAAACAGTTACTAGTCATTGGAGTTTATGCTTGTCGAGTTGTATTATATATTGGTCATAGAATTCAAATAATCACTAGGTATGGAAGTTGTTGGTCATCGAGTCACGTGGTATTTCAAATCTATTAGGCGCTAGCCATTGGTAGTGTTGACTTGGACTAGCCATTGGTGGTGTTCACTTGGGTTAGCCATTGGTAGTGTTGATCTAGACTAGCTATTGGCAGTGTTGACTTGGGCTAGACTTTGGAGTTTGGTGCTAGCTAGCTAGCTATTGGGAGCTATTATTGTACTAGTTGTTGGTATTCATAAGTTGATTAATTCCATTAATTAAATTACATTGGGTCATTACCTTGGATTAATCACCTTGAATTCAATCTCCAATAGGAGGGGAGGGCCCATTAAATAGTTGAAACAAAATTTTGTTTTTGCTCCTATTTTTTCCTAGTGCACTGGCACCTAGTAAACATTTGCCCACTCCTAGTAGACCAATGGCCACTAGCATGGCCCTAGTGGAGAAATTGTCTAAAATCACTACAGATCAGAATAAAAATATGGCTAAAATCACTATAACCTAGAATGAAAATATGGTTGAATTAACCACCATGATGCAATTGCTTCAAACTTCTTCCTCATCCTCCCAACGTCCTAATGTTCGATGTGAAGTCAAAATATATGAAGGTTATTAACATCTCTATGTCTTAAACAATTGGATACTTGACATCAAGACTTGGTTTGAGTTTAGTAATACTCATGATGCCCAAAAATTCCTTTTTCCAAACTCAAACTTTCCAATATTGCCAATTTGCTCATCTCCAATCACCAATAAGGCCAAAACCCAATTACAACATGGGAGGAGCTATTCAAAGCTTTAAAGGCTTCATTTTATCCATCCAACTATGAGGACTATTTACTCAATCAATGACTAAGACTTTGCCAAGGAAAAATACAATCTGTGCAAGATTTTATTCACCGCTTAACCACCTCTGAGTATTGCTTACCATTGTTGATCCTGATGTGGTGTTGATTGCAAAATTCAAGAGTGGTCTACTTGCACATCTTTATAAGGAGCTAGAATATTATATGTGCACTATGTTGGATGATGCATTCAAATTTACATAGCTTTTAGAGGATAAGTTCGTTGCACAACATAAGGAGACTCTTTTTTCTTCAGGTAGCTCGACCAATGAAGTGTCCATGAAGCAATAGGACCGAAGAAGATATTCTAATACTTCTTTACTTAATCCCACTTCTCATAAATCCCTTTCTTATAAAACTTCCTTCTCTTCTTCTTCTCCTTATTATTCTTATTTTTCTCAATCTGAGATGTTTTATAACTATTTTAAAAAGAAAGGATATGACAAAAATAAATGTCCTAACTTACAAAGGAATAAGAATTTTTTTGTACAGTCTGATGTGACAAATAGATGGAGACGGTCACCACCTTGAGAATTTTGATTCATGAGTGTAACATTGTTCAATTACCCTCTCAACTCGGTAGTGAAGAAGTGTATGAGGAATTGAGAAGGCAATTGAACAATTTCACACTCATGAATCAAAATTCTCAAGGTAGTGATTGTGACCATATATTTGTCACTAGAGCTCACCTCCTTCACAACTTTGCAGTAGATTGTATAATCGATAATGGCTCACAAAATAATCTCATCACGAAGTCCATTGTCGATAGGCTAAAGCTTCCTACAGTCAAACATCCTCACCCATACTCTCTTGGGTGGAAGGATAGCAGCAAAACCTCATAGATCACACACACTTGCACAATTGGATTTGCATTTGGATCCAAGTTTAAGGATAAGGTGACTTGTGATATCACCCAAATGGATTTTTGTGGATTGCTACTGGATAAACCATAACAATATGATAAATGTGCTACTTATGATGCCTTTAACAATGCATATACATTACAAAATGATAACAAGCATTATATCATTAAAGGAACAAAGTAAACATATTGCAAAAAAGCTCAAAAAACCACTAATAATGCTCAAGCACTAGCACTAATTTTAATTCAAGAACAATAGCACATAAAATAAAAGGGACATAGAAAAAACACTAAATCTTAGAATGCATAAGTGAATAAAATATTACATAAGTGTGAAAATGTATTTCAAGAGTTCATTGCTTTACCACTTGAGAGAAATTAATCATACAATTGAGATAATTCTAGTAGAACCTCTTCGAAATGTTTCAATGTACAGGAAATCCATTCTACAATATTATGAAATAAAGAAACAATTACAAAAATTATTGGATAAGGGTTTCATCAAACCCAACACTTCTCATTGTACTTCACCAATTTTGCTTGTTTTAAAAAAATATGGTACTTGGATATTCTGTACTGATTTCAGGGCACTAAATAAAAAATAATCAAAAATAGGTATCCACTTCCTCACATTAATGACTTGTTAGATCAACTCCAAGGGCCTAAATTATTTAGCAAACTAATCTTAAGAGTGGCTATCATAAATTTAGAATACAAGTAGAGGATACATGGAAAACAACATTCAAGATAAATATGGGATTGTTTGAATGGTTGGTTATGCCCTTTGGCCTCACCAATGCTCCAACTACATTTATGAGGCTCATGAATGAGGTTTTCCGTGAGTGCCTAGATGAATATGTAATCATTTATCTGGATGATATCTTGATATTTTCAAAAACCTAGCCAACACATTTACAACATCTTGAGCATGTCCTTGCCATCCTTCAAAATAATCAATTATATGCCTGTATGCAAAAGTGCTCCTTTGGCCAAACATCTATCTCATACCTTGGTTTCATCATTAATGTTGAAGGTATTAAAGTTGATCTTGCCAAAGTCAAATTTCTTCTCAAATGGCCTACTCCAACCACCTTAAGTGAAATACAGAGTTTTCTAGACCTTGCTAAATTCTATCACAAATTCATTCCATGATACTCCATAATTGCTGCTCCATTGCATTCCTTGACTAAGGCCAAATCTATTTTTCATTGGAAAGATGCCTATACACATGATTTTACTACTCTAAAAAATAAGATTTGTTCAGCTCCCATCTTAGCCATTATTTACCTTCAACAACCTTTTTTAAATATAAATTGATGCCTCTCAGTTTTTCCTTGGTGTTGTTTTCAAACAAAATGGCCATCCCATAACTTATCATTTAGAGTCATTTTCCACAACAAAACAAAATTACTCCACTTGTGATAAGGAACTCTATTCCTTAGTCCAAGCTATAAAATATTGGTGTCACTACCTTCTGGGTAAAGAAACTATTATCCACATATATCATTTGCCCTTGTAGTTTCTTCAATTCTAAACCAAGATCCAAGAAGCACACCACATGAAATAGGACTTCTATCTTTAGCAGTTTCACTTAGTCATAAATTACAAGGGAAGTCAAAATTCTATTGCTGATTGTCTCTCCCACCCTCCATATTCTCAAGCTTTAACCATAGTCACTACCTCTCATTTAGCCTTCCAATATTGGCCTTCTAAATATCCTTTGATCCCAAATTTGCTGCATTTTATCAAAAAATTATAGCATCCATCCTCCTCTAATATAAGTCCCTTTCATAATTTCCATCTCAAAGAGGGGTTGTTTTACTGTCTAGATAAACTTTGTGTTCCCATTGAGAGTAGACCATCCCTTCTGAGAGAGGCTCATTCCACCCTCTATGGTGGTAATTTTGGCAAACATAAGACCCTTCACCATCTACAAAGATTCTTCTATTGGCCACACATGCAATGATATGTTCTCAAGTACTTAAAATAATGTATCCCATGTAGTCGGTCTAAGTCATCCAACTGTAAGCTTTGTCTTAGTATGCCCTTACCCATTGCATTACATCCTTGAGAGAGTATATCTATGGATCTTGTTAGTTGTTTTCCCATGACTGTCTATCAACATGATTGTGTCTTTATCATAGTCGACCGTTTCAATAAGATGGATAAGTTCATTCCATGTCAAAAATAAGTTCTACTGCTGACTTAGACAAATTATTCTTTGATGTTGTCTGGCATTCCTTTGGTATTCCAATAAGCATTGTGACTGATCATGATTCATGATTCCTATTTTGTCGATTATTTTTTGAGGTCTTTGTGGAAATTATTAGGTGTGTCCCTTAATTTTTCCATAGCTTTTCATCCACAGTATGATGGTCAAACAAAAGTTATCAATCACACACTTGTTCAAAGTCTTTGAGTCTACCACCATGCGTTACCAGCCAAGTGGGATCTCATTCTAACTCATATTGAGCATGTGTACAATAGGGTTGTCCATTTTTCCACAGGTCATAGTCCTTTTGAGGTTTGTCTAGGGTTTCAACCTATCACTCCATATGAATTACCCTTATCACTTCCATATCCACTCACAGTCCACATGCATAAGGAATAGGATAAAGCATAATCATTTATACAACACCTACAGAACCTCCAATCCAAGGTTGTTCACATCCTGTAGAAGACACAACAGCAAAAAGAGGTAATGGATCGTCATCATGTTCCACATTCCTTTCATACTATTGATCAATTCTGGTTGTACCTTAATCGTAAGATATTTCTAGAGAAGACATATATCAAGATAAAACCTCTCTGCTATGGGCCTTACACCATCATTAAAAATTTATCTGATATTGCATTTTGATTGTACCTTATAGAACATTTGGGTATTCATGATGTTGTCAATGTTGATCTACTTCGTCCATATCACGAGTCCATATTAGAGAGCCCACTAGCCATCAGTCATCCTACTGATGTTGTTCCATATTTCCAATTTCCATTGAAGGATGATCGTCTATTCGATACTAGGACTTGACACACTTGTCAAGGTTCATCCACTTTGTATATGCTTGCACACCATGGAGAGCTTCCTCACCAGGCTAAGTGGATCACTTTAGCACAACTAACTCGTGATCTTCCCTCTCTTTTGTATGCATTGGCACTCAATGCTTCTATGGTGGGGAGGAGTGATAGGGATTAATATTTAATTCTTAATACTATCCCTATTCACATGGATCACATTGTACAACATTTAAATCTCACACAGACTGGGTGCATTAAATACCACTTTTGTAAAGGTAGACATACATATAAAAATATTTTTTGTGTGAATGTAAACTCAGTTTTTCATCGTGCTATTCTTTGTGTGCTTGATATCGAGTGTTACTTTTGTATCAATAAGGCATTAGGGTGGCTAATTAATCTCCAATATAATTTTCTTTCCAAAGACTTATTATTATTGACTGTCAATATGAGACCTAAACCCCCTTCATGAGTAGGAAGACATAGAGTCTCCCACTGTACTAGGTCCCATTTCTTCTCTAATTTTGAACCTCTCCATAGAAATCTGTGACTAATTTTGTCCAATTCATTGAGAACTGACTTGGGGATGTTCAACATTGTTGAAAAAAAATGGGATAGACAGAAGAACTAAATTGATAAGAGTTATTTGACCTCCTTATGAAAGCCATTTTTTGGTCCAACTACCTATTTTTTTCTTCACTTTCTTTAATAACCAACTCCAATGATCTTTCTTTTGGCTACCCAGATTAATTGGAACACCCAAGTATTTAATTTGGAGAGAATTTTTTTGAATACTAATATGTCCATTATCAACATCTCTTTTCTAGGTGAGCAATAAAAAAAATAACTTTAGATTTATCTTCATTAATAAGTTGCCCTGAGGCTCTAGTGTAATATGAAGACTTTGCTTTATTGAGGTTCCTTCCTTTGTAGTTGCCTTCCCCAAATGGGTGGAATCATAATCGAATTGTAAATGAGTGATAGATCTGACTCCTTTAGCTATAGTAACTCCTTCTAGCCTATGATAATCCCGATTCTTAGCAAAATTTATTCCCAAATATTCTACAAGGATGATAAAAAGATATGGAGAAAGAGGGTTTCTTTATCTGATGCCTCTAGAAGCTGAGAACCAAGTATTAGGGCATCGATTAAGAATAACTGAATAAGAAACTAATTAAATACAATATTTGATCCATTTTGTCCATTCTTGGGAGAATCCAAAATTTTCCAAAACTTGGATGATAAAGTGCCAATCCACCCTATCATATGATTTGGATAAATTCAATCGAATGAATATGGAGTGGGATTTTTGAGCTTCCATAGAATGAATTTCTTCTTAGGCTAACACTATCTCATCAACTATTTGTCATCCTTCGACAAATCCTCTTTGTTCAAGAGAAATGATCTTGTGAAGCAAATGTTTGAACCTTCTGACATAATATTTGAAATGATTTTTAGAATAATATTATATAAAGTAATAGGTCTATATCCATTAATGTTATCCACTTATTGAGCTTTAGGAATTAGATCTATAAAATTCTTGTTGATATTTTTGAGGATTTCTTTATCCTTTCTAGCCTCTTACACCACCTCAAGAATATCATCTTGCAAAACATCCCAAATTTCCTGATAAAATTCAATAGGGAAACCATATGGACCTAGTGTTTTCTCCTTTTGCATTTTTAAAACTACCTCTTGTAGTTCCTTCTTAGCTATAGGAGTAGTTAGGGCCACATTCTCCTCATCAAAAATAATAATAGGTATTGCATGAAGAATTTCTTTTTGAGCTTCTGGGTCAATCAATTGGGTTGTAAAGAAGTTCAAAAAATAATTCACAACTAATGAAGACATACCTTCCCATCTGTGTATTATATATCCTAGATCATTCTTCAGTGAGGGGAAAAATTTATGATTTCAACAAGCTAGGAGAGACTTGTGGAAGAAACTTGTATTTGGTCTCCATATTGTAGCTATTTAATCCTTGACTTTTATTTCCATGTTATTTCTTCCATTCAGTCTCATTCCTTCACCTGGACTAAAAGATTAATTTTAGTATTCACCCTATTTTTGTGAGTCCCTCAAGACAAATTTTCTCATTCAGCTCCTCAATTTGGGTTAGAGCTTTCCTTTTCTTAGCCCTAACATCTCCAAATTCCTCCCAATTCCAAGTCTTTATTTTGAATTTAATAAACTGGAATCTTTTGATAAAATAATACATCTTAGTACCATGTCTTGGCTTGCCTTATTGACACCACTATTGTATCCTTGACTTGATATATTATTTTCTAAGCCACATTAACTAAAAATGAAATAGAGTTGGCTTACCCTTGGTTTTCCACACTTCAATTAAAATTGGTCAATGATCAGATCCATCATTGTTTAATATTTTTGCTTTAGGGATGTGTCCTTGAATTAAACACTTGTCTGAAAGCAAGAACCTATCTAGCCTTTCAATAATGGTTGAGACTTGTATTCTATTGGACCAAGTCATAAAACCATTGGTTGGCTTGATATCCACTAGATGAAGGTTGGCCATGTATTCCTTCATGAGTAGAACTCCCATCCAACTTCCTACTCCCTCCCATTTTTTCTTCTAAAAAAACATAGAGTTGAAATCTCCTCCTATCAAAGCCCAAGATTTCAAGAGATGAGAGGTTATAGAAGCTATATTTCTCCATATTGTTCATTTCTCTTCCATAATACATGCATCACAGACATTAATATAAAGAGTAATTGTTGACAATTTTGTCACATTGCACAATGGGGTAGAAAAATCAAAATTTTATATAGTGTTTCTTTTTGTAAAGTATTTCTTTTGTTGTTTTTGAGAATATTTGTAAGTTGCAGAAATTTTGGCTTTCCCTGCCACCCACTTGTACATAAAATGAATATGAAAGAACTTCACTGCCGAACAAGTTAAGGAAGATAGCTTCGCCAAAAAAAAGAAGAGTATGAAAAGAGCTTTGCACCCGAAGCATTTCCAGCAGCTACTTCGGGTGAAAGTTTTGCGAAGTGGCATTTCAAAAGGACAACTTCGTCGAAGAAGGAAAGTCTGCTTTGCACTCGAAGCATTCCCAGTATCTACTTCGGGCGAGAATTTTGCGAAGCGGTGTTTTCGAAGAAAGAATACAAGGAAGGCGTAAGAAAACTACTTCAGACCCGAAGCACTTCAAATAGCTACTTCAGGCAAGAAACTTGCGAAGTGGGATTTGAAGAAGAACAACACCGAGAAGTACTTCACCAAAAAATCATTGAAGCATCCACTTCGGGACTCTCCACTAGTGAACCATTTCTACTTCACCGAAAGTTATTGCGAAGCATCTGCTTCAGCTAGATTTTGTGCGAAGTACTTTCACTCGAAGTAGCGGAGGTCGTGAAGAACAAATCATTTCTGAAGGAAAGTATGTGCTTTGGCAGAAACCCTCCCGAAACATAGTTTTATAAGAAGATCATGGTGAAGCATTTCTACAATGCATCAGCGAAGCAATTTTGACAATGAAGCGACGAGGAATGAAGAGCCCCATTTTGAGGAGGAAATATGCTTCGGCACTCAACTCCCCCAAAGCAATTTTGTGAAGCTCCACCATGCAAAGTACAAATCAAGGAGGATCTGCTTTGGCTCAAATCCATTCTGAAGCAAAGTTGTGAATAAAGATCTAGCAAAGTGCTTCAGGGGCACGCGCTCCAAGCCAGGTATTTTCTCGAGGTGATCAATTGCCTCATAAATACATTTTTACATGCCCGATAAGCTCGATGCTCATTTTTAGCAATTAGAAATGAAGTATCAATCCCTGAAGAAGAGCTCAACAAGCATGGCAGCCACTCGAACATTGCACCCAGAAGCCAAGGATGCTTAGACGGCTCATTAATGCATGTTTCCATGGTTGACCCGGTCACAGTTGCCAATTTTGGTAATAGATTTGAGAGCTCAGTCACGAGAGCCATGAGGAGCCAACTTCTCAGGTTTCGAGGGTGTACTCCATTTTGTACATTAATGGCTTAGAGTGTCGGGTCCTCTATAAAAACCCAGGCATTGTAATGTAAAAAGGGGGGGAACTTTCTGCTAGAAGGCTGCTATAGCTTAGATTCCTACGATCAATACTAAAGATCTTTGGACTCTGTTTCTCTCTTTTATGCTGCCTTCTACGATTATTTATTTTATATTTTATTCATTTGCATACTGTAATTCTGAACTCTAGATTTAGGTGTGCGATTGGAGTGGAACTCTAAGATTTTATCAAAGGATACATACGGGAGGAAAAAATTGTATTAGTTTTCTTTTATGCTACCTGTGGATATTATTTCTGTCATATTCATTCCTTCTTCATCGTCGTAACTCTGAACTCTAAATTTTGATGAGAGGGAAGGGTAATCCTGGAACTTGTCCAGAGGATACATAGGAGGATTAATATTGCATTCATTTCGTTTATTCTTGGTGTTCTTTGCTAATGTTTCAAGCTATTGGCTAGTAATCGTGCTTCTAGTTCTTTCCCACCATTAAACTACTAAAATTTCTTCCCTTACTATTTTATTTCTTTCCTGCACCTTTACTATGTTTATCTCTTTCCTGCATCCTTATATTAAAACACCAAAGTAGTTTAGTATAGGAGCCAGCCTTTCTTCGAATATTGGAACGAGGGGCATCTCTTCCCTTCAGCATTTCAATATTGGTCTAGGTCGAGGGTGCATAAACTTACCCAAATCCTTTCCTCGGCTAATTTGATGACCAATAGTTTATGGCATGCCTGGTGGGACCCCATAAGTCTCACCTTGTGAGTGGTAGTGAGAACCGATGCTCTCATTACCGAAAGACTCTTAGCATTTGGTGACTCTATTTAACCAAGAATATTTAAGTTGTAGAGATCGGTACTTAAATCTGTGCCTTCATGCAAACAAGATGGAGAGTTAGGAATAGAGGAGAGGAAATTGAGTTCTTTGAGCTTGATATTGATGCCTTTGGGGAATGATCTAGGTTAGTCACCCCCGAGTCTCTGTTATGTGGAACATCCTTGCAAGAGGCCAATATTGACGAACAAGGCCTAACTTCTGATAGCACAGTAGCTAGCCTTCCTCCTAATCCTCCCAACTCACCAAAGCATCCTAGTGCCTCCATTCCTATTGGTCATCCTGTTTGCAATCAAGGAGGAGCTTCAAGAATTCCTGTTTCTCAAAATTCAAGAGTAAATATGGCATAGCAACAAGAACAAATGCAGTAGCAACCACTGCCCAAATTATTCCTAGAATGGAATTCTTTAGGACCACTAAATCTAGCGGGACAAGGGCAAGTGTCACCTGCTATTATAAAGAATATCCCAATGTTCGATGGAACTGGGAAGACTACTCTGGAGCACATCCGAGACATAGTTTCTCTGGAAGCGATCCATGACATCATAGAAGAGTGTGTTATGGTAAAGCTTTTGGTTTTGTCTCTTAGAGGAAAAATCCTCTACTGGTATAGATATTTACCACTCGGTACCATTACAATATGGGACCAATTAGCTGGACAGTTGATGTGAAGCTTCAATGAGTCCATCGATCCGACCTCTCTCCTGCATCAGTTCACAATGATCCAAAGACATACACAAGAGGAGATCATCGACTTCAATGTTAGGTTTGCTCAAACTTGGAAAAGAATACCAGTTGGACTTTGACCATCTAATGAAGCTACATCATACTATTTCCTTCGAGATTTCAACCCCAACATCAATGTGATGGTAAGGTATTTGAACATTAATACCTTCCTCGAGTTGTACGAGTTAGCCCAAAGAGCAGAGATGGATATAATAGCTATGGGTAAGTTTCCCAAAAGGATTTTGATGCCCATACTTCCTAATTTACCTCAATCCTAGTATGCAAGTGCAACCACTTCATAGATCTCTGCAACCCCTACATACCTGATCTCATATTGGAACCCAAACCCTATTGTATCTCATATTGCTACTCTACAAATACATTTCCCCACATTCTCTGTATCATAGCCCACTATCTCTTTAGCATTCCATGTACTGCCAGCATCACTTCAACACCCCGCCCTACCCCCAATACCAACAATGGCCCCATTGCCACCTATTCCTAAAACCGATGACATGCAAGCCAAAATATTGCAAGAAGTTCAGTCCTTGAACTCCATAGTGTAGACCCTATATAATGACATGACCATTATGAAGAAGAAGCAAGCACAAAAAGATTTTATATCAAGAAGATCTTATCCTACACCTACACTTACTAAAGGTCAAGAGGTCCAGCAAGGAAGAGCTTCGACAAGAAATGTTGCAATAGACAACGCCCCAAGCACTTTTGATTATATACATTGGTGCTCCACGTGTAATGACCCTCACAAAGAGAATACCTACATGTTGCACCAACACTATGTACAAATGTTGGCGAGCAGTAGTCATGGCGGTCAAGTCAACGTCATCAGGAAATTGGATCAGAACCTGGTAATTGGTGAAGAAGATCCAGTTGTAGTCCTTACCAGAGGAGGCAAAAGGTCGATAGAGGTGGATTCTACTCAAATAGCTCCCTTAAATGTGCATGCCCATAACAAGAAGGGACAACAACCTTCTCAAGCCCTGAGCGAAGCTCCTTAGCCTGCACCAGTCAAAGAGAAGACCCAATGAGCCCTTGCAAATCCACCTCAGGTGGAAACCAAAGAACAAGCTAGAGAGAAGCTCAAGCTTCCTTCGCTGACTAAGTGGTAAAGGGTCGAAGCTACAGAGTAGTATCACACCAGGTATGAGGCTAAAAGAGAACCTTAGGTGCCTATCTCCCTAGCTTACAATATAGTAGACAAGCTAAAGAATATTCCATCCAAGATCAGTCTGTATGACACACTGCAACTACCCGGTCAAGTGGACTTGCTGTAGGAATCATTGAAGATGATCAAAGCAAGAAAAGCAGCACCACTTGCCCTAGTGCAGACCCTGTCCACATCCATTAGAGGGAATAATAATCCACCTCTATTCTACCTATCTCTATAGATGGAAGGGTATATTATTCACAACTATATGATTGAATCTAGGGCCGCAACAATAGTCATGCCCAAAGCAATGTGTGAAGAGATAGGGATGGAATATATGCAAAGTAGTCATGGCATGCTCTATTTGGATGGTACTCCTATGAATACTATAGGAGTGATTAAATATATACCTATCCGACTACACAAGATGCCTCAAATCACAGTTATACAAGAGGTGGTGGTCATCAATCTCGAACCCTATTTTAGTATGTGCTTGTCAAGAGAGTTTACAAAAACTGAGAGGATATCTATCTATGGATTACTCGCACTTGGAGATTCCATTCAAAGGGAAGAAGATAAAAATTTACAACGAGAAGCCTTCCACATTCCTCATAGAGAAGATGTTCGAAGGAGAGAGCAGCGATCTTGTGCATGCGATAGTGGAAGGGATAGAGCAGGTGGACCTGGGCGAGAAGTCCCTCGCATAGTTAACTTGTGAAGATGAGTTTTCATTGGCAGACTTTAATGCCATGATAGAAACTGAGATGGAATGTTATGCCATCGCTAAGCCTAAGAAACACATCAAGACAGAAGATAAGGTCTCCATCCAAGGCAAATTATGGAAATTATTCTTCGATGGTGCCCAATGCAAAAATGACGTTGGGGCAGGCATTCTTTTAGTATCACCTTCTAGAAATTAGAAGGAATATTGTTATCGGTTTGTGTGAAGTTGCACCAACAATGCAACAGAATATGAAGCATTATGCCTAGGACTCAAAAAAGCAAAAAATTTAGGCATAAAGCATCTCCAAATATTTGGAGACTCAAAATTGGTATGCAATCAAGTCACCAACAAGTGCACTTCAAAGAAGCACTATCTCAAGTCATACCAAATTATGGTATGATACTTGTTCGACCAGTTCGAATATCTCAATCTGTAGTCTATTCCAAGAGAAAATAACCAACATGCTGATGTTCTAGCATCCATCACAGCCAAGTATTCTCCAGCAGAAGACATGGTGCATAAGCCTAAAGTTGTGAGGATGATTTACAGGCCCTCTGTCCCGGACAGGGATCTGCATTGGCAAGTCTTTGACAACGATGAGCAGATTGTGAATTTTATGATTCAAGAAGCAACCATAGTTGAGAGCATAAATCCTGACGATGAGGAAAATGAAGGGCTAGTTCAATTGAAGAATAACAACATTCCTAAGGGATTAATTACTCTTGAAATCCTCTTTGATCAAAATGATCGAGCAATTTCTCATAGGATCAAAGTTAATGCAAAGTAGTATCAGGATTTGGAGCTTGAGACTAGAAAAGCAATAAAAGTTGGAACAAATTGCACTTCGGAGGATCTAGAATAGATCCGTTCTCTATGCAGAAGGTATCCTGACATAGTGGCTTGGTCTTATCAAGACTTAAAGGGATACGATCAACAACTAATCCAGCATACAATTGAATTGTAGGAGGGAATCAAACCCTTATGACAAAAGCAAAGGCCTGTAAATCTGAAGATAGAGGTCCTGATGAAAGACAAGCTCCTAAAAATGCTCGAGGCAAAGATAATTTATCCCATTAAGCATTCTTCTTTGGTGGTGAATCTAGTCCCAGTTAGAAAGAAGAATGAAGATATACGACTATGCGTGGACTTTCGTAACCTGAACCAGGATTCACTCAAAGATCACTACCATCTCCCACAGATCGATCAAATCTTGCAATCAGTGGCTGGGGCTTAGTTCTTCTCTCTACTCAATGGTTTCTTAGGATACAATCAGATCTAGGTTAGGGATGAAGATCAGCATAAAATCGCATTCACAACCAAGTGGGGAACATTTGATTACCAATGAATGCCATTCGGCCTTTCGAATGCAGGGGCCACTTTTTAGAGGGCCATGGATCTAGATTTTGGAAAGCTCTTGAATAAGGTTATTGTTATCTATTTAGATGACATGGTCATCTTCTCCTGAATAATGGAGGATCATCCTTTTCATCTACAATAGGTATTCAAAAAATACTGAGAGTTTGGCATTTCAATCAATCGAAAGAAGTCCATATTTGCAGTCAACGAAGAGAAACTATTGGGGCATGTGATATCAGATAAGTCCATCCTTCTTGAGCCAATGCACAGTCGATTGCAAAGTTTGAGGTATCCACATGAACATGGAATTATTTCTCCAATTTTGGATAAACTAAGATAGGGACCTTAACTAAGTGCACCTTTAATCCTTCAAAAACCTCTTGGTGCTCCTCCACCCACTTAAAAGGAACACCCTTATGTGTAAGAGCATCTAGTTGATGAGAAGTTTGTGTGTAATTTTTGATAAATATTTTGTAGTATCCCATTGTCCCTAAGAATATTTTTATTGAACTCACATCATGTGGTTCTTCCATTAGCAGTATCACGCAGATCTTATTAGGATTAGGTTTAAATCTTCTTCGCATACAATATGCCCTAATAGCTTCCCATATGGTACCATTAGTACACATTTACCTAGATTTAATGATATTCGAGCTCTCTTGCACAATATCATGCACTCATCCAACACCTTTAAGTGCTCCTATGTCTTACCATATAAGGACTAATCATTTAGAAAGGCTTTGAAATTACTTGTGGACATTTTATCAAATATGTACAAGATGATACTTTGGAATATATTTTGTGCATTGCACAATCCAAATGGCATGTAGTTATAAGCATATATCCCATTTTACACTATACATGTGGTCTTCAACTTATCCTCTTCTGCTATACTAATCTAGTTATACACTGAGAATCCATCCAAAAATGAGTAAAACTCATGGCCATCTCCTTATTCCAATATGGAGTCTATGAATGGGATTGAGAAAGTATATTTAATAGTTATGACATTGAGGCTCTGGAAGTCCACACAAATCTAGATCTTGTTTACCTTCCTCTTCAAGGTAATCATGATTGGTGACACCCATTCATTTGTCGTAACTTTTAAGATTATGAATGCATCCAACATATTATCTATTTTAGCATTTACCAAAGCTGCATATTTTAGATCCATCCTATATGGTCATCTCCTTACTGGTTGTGCACCTTCAATCAAAGGAATCTTATGTACACATAGTTCTGGTGGTACTCCCTTCAAATCCTTGTATGTCCAAGCAAAGACATCCTTATATTCTAAAACAATTTTGAATGTCGCTTCTTTTAGTATTGGATCCTAGTCATATCTGCATTTGATCATCTTCTCTTTGCTTTCTTCTCCTAAATTCACCTTAATAATTCTATTTCCTTCATATTTGATGGACTTAGGTTCTTCAAATGCTTTCAAAACATCAATGGGGTGGGTTGTCTTGTCCTCAATGATTGCATCCCCCATATTTATTGAGAATTTTTTTTGGAAAATGTCCACTTTTCTTGTTTTGTCTTTTTCTATTGTTGTCTTATTTTTACTACCTTCTTCATTTGTAGGCTCATTCTTCTCTTCTTCTTGAACTTCATTTTTTGCACTGATGCAAAAACATTGGGGATAAAATATTTTATAATATTCCAGTTGCTAGTGGATTAAGCCTTTATCTTTGTTGTTCTCATCCTTTGTAGATTCTTCCAATTGCAACACTCTTTCATGTGGTTCATATCCAACTTCTTCATCTGAGTAAGAATCCTATGATTCATTTGTAGTTGCAATATCTTGGCTTACTTCCTCATTTTTAAGATTAATCATATACTTATGCTAACCTTTCTTAAGTTCAAGTGCTCTTTCTCTCAATTGTTATTTACTTTTTCTATCCTTAACCACCCGTACCCAAGCAATGCATCATACAAATGTTTTTGCATAGCTATTACAACAAATTCCAAAACAAAGTCTTGTTTCGCTATGCATACCTTTTGGATCATAAATACTCCTATTGTTTTGATACCGCATTGATCAACTCTATGTAATTTCAAATTTAGATATCATAGTAAAGGTTGGCCAATACTCCATTTCCTTTCTAGAATTACATTTACACTTGATCCTATATCCATGATTACTTGATTTATCTTATGGTTCAATATTTACATGTGAACCACGGTGAGCTTCTTCGATGCCTTTATAATTAGTATCATTGGATCAATAAATTATCTCTGCTTGATGTTGGCTATATTTTAGGCTTCCTATTTCTTCTTTGATTTTATTACTTCCTTGATCACAGCATATAATTTAGGCACTATATTGAATAAACTTGATACTTTTACCTCCAAAGTTATATTCAGCAAATGTGTCATGAAGCCTTCAATCAATGCCTATCTGTCTATTATGATCTCCACATTATTTAGAGATTTTACTAGAATCATCCTTTCTTGATTTTATTTATCTAGATTTGTCTTAATCAGTCCTTGAGCTTCCTACCATAACTCCTTCTCCTTGGTAGGATTTGGTTATTGCTCCATTTTCCTAGCCTGTGCTCTAGTTACTGCTAGGACTTCATTATCTTTTTCTACCTCCATACTTCTCCAATATCAATCCAATTGATATTTTTTTCTCTACTTAAACTTGCATTATTCGGTTAATTCACCTCTTTATGGTTCCCTGTTCCATATCATATACACATTTGGGTGCATTGCTGCCACTGATATTGTCTGTATTTTGAGTCTTGGGGTAATTTTTTGCAAAGTGGACCCATTATTGAAAAATCTAGCACTAGATGATTAGTCTCCCTTCAGATTCATACTACAAATGAATTTGTCCTCCTTCCATTCCACCTTTGCAATTATTCCTAAATCTATTTCTCATTGCACCTTACCCATTCCTTGAAGTAATTGGTTGATCTCCCTATTGGACTATCAAATTCTAATGCTTTTCTCTCTTCAAATTAAATGTACAATAAACTACTAGATGTCATGCTATATCACATATATTGCAATACGTATTCTTTGGAAATTTGACATTCATATGTCCTTTCTCTTTGTAGTCCGAACACCAAATATCTTTCCAGTCCTTTAGTACTTCTCCTTTAACTTCTTTCATGATCTTATCAAATTATTTTCTAAGTGAGTGTATTGTGATTTAGACTTTATCGTCTGTATCGCCATTGAAATAATCATTTGATGGATGTCCTTCAATTCCTAAAACTATTTATTTGGCTTCACTTTCAAAATTTATTGCCTTTTCAAGTGCTTCTGTGTACATAGATGATGGTACAACTTTTATTTTCTTCCTATATTTATGCAGTAGTCCATACAAAAACCAAAGTTTCACCATTCCATCAATAGGTGGCATCCACATTTTATCTATCAATTATTTTAATTTCCTATTATAACTCTTGATATCCTCGTCTATTTTTTGTTTCATTGCAAAAAAATTTGTACTAGTTTATGTGTCATCCCTCAACCATGAAAATTATTCTATGAAAGCATATTTCAAAGTGTCCCACTATGTGAATGATTGAGTATTCCACATTTATATAATAATCCATACCCATCCCTCACAAGATGGCTAGGAATAATTATAAACTATTCAACCTCTTACAATACTCCATTTGCTTCCCAAATGGTAATGCAAGTTTATATGTGGCATGTTGTATCTTCTTTCCCTTCCATGGTGAAGGGTGAATATTTATGTTTGCCTACTCTATTGGCAACATTCACCATTGGAATTGTACTAGGCGTACCCTTTAATGATGACTATTGTGGTATGTTATTCTACTCTCTTTCTACTATAGGTGGTACAAAATCTTGTTCAAATATGTTTTCAAATAGCTATCTCTCTAACTCACATACACCCCTACTTCACAATATCCTTTGTGAATATATGAGGTACGATTTTGGTCTTCCTACCTAAGAACCCATGTGTGGTTATTCTGGTAAAAATATTTCCTCTTTTGTACCTATTGGCCAACTGCCCTTCACTAGTCTAGGTGTTACCATCCACTCCTCACTTCCAATGTTAGATACATATTTTGTTATTTGATTTTGTTCTTCATTCTCTATTGTCACCAACAATGTCTCCCATATTTCTTGCACTTCTATTATATTGTTATCTTCCAAAGGGTTACATACTTGTTCCACCTCTTGTTATGAAAATCCATATTGATTTTATATCCTTTGATTTTCCAATCATGCACTTCATCTTAGTGGTGTCTGGTTCCTTCCTTGATTTCCTTGTGGCCTAGAACCTATCATTCACCTCTTTACCTTATCACATATACCTCTTTATCTGAAGTTAGTTTAGGCAATGAGACAAAATGTATACAAGGGTGAGTACCTTCTCGAGAAGAGGGAATGATAAGAGTTTAGGAAGGATTGACCAAATTGACTGTAAATCCTGACATTAAATTACATTATTCAATCCTAGACGTGTAAGCTACTATAGATGTCTAATCTAGATGGGCAGACCTGTATATATGGGTAGATTTTAGACATGTACAACCTCATACAGGTTATAGGCTACATGTGTATGGTCATATGGGTTGTAATCCTAGATGTGTACGGTCCATATGGGTTGGGATTCACGGGTAATATCCTATATGGGTTCCCTCAAATGTGTAGCCTAACTTAGATGGATAGTTGTAGATGGATGAATTGTCAGATGGGTAGTACAGTGGACAAGGTCTAGATGAATGATGATTAGACCTAGACAAGTAGGCTAGGATGAGTACTATAACCTGCACTTCTTCACTCTGTTAGCTTTTGATGTAATGGCCATAGGGAGATAACAATCATGAGATGCAAAACAATATAAAAGTAAGTAAATATGCTAGAAGACTGCTACATGCAATAAATAGAAATAATATAAATGAATACAATGTAGCTATGGAGGAAATGGACACTCCATTTATAAAGTTACCAAACTACATTGCACCCATCACCCCTAGATGGTGATCCATATAGAACTGCACTACTACCTACAAAGATGCTCTAAGCTACTATGTCCCTGAATCTCTATATCTATCTAACAATGAGACCTTCCTTATATAGGCAAAAATAGGTTACTTGGCCAACACTCTACCTAGTTGTGCAAGGGACAACTTACACATTGACACTTGTGCATTTATTACATTGCATGAAGTAACTAGATAACTTCCCCCTAAAGTAATCTAATGTCCTAATTATGTACCTTGGAAGATACATTTACATGACCCAAATTATGGAATATAGTCTATTTCTAACACCCCTTATATTACATTATTTGGGTATTGAAGAATTTTAGTCTTCAATATGGATCTTCATCTTCATCATCCTAAACTTTGTATTCTTCCTCTACATTCTTTGTGTTCAAGTTCAACAGGTAATTTGTGTCTTCATATGATGCAAAGTAAGTTGGAGCTGAGGCTTCTTCTTTCAATTGACTTTGCATTGTATTATTTCTTTATCTATTATCTTCTTCTTCATATTTGGATTTACCTTTAATTCTGATTTCTATGTTCTCACAAGAGGTTGAGCTGCTACTTGGTTCTTGTGAGGAAGATTCTTCTTTCTTGTATTGAATATGTACATAAGTTTTTGAACAACCACTTAAAGCATCATGATAATATTTTGAGTTAGTGGAACAGGAATTATTGATGTTGCATTAGGATTGAAAAACAAGTAGATATGATTCATCAAGTTATGTCTTATTTTTGAGTAATTTTGTCAATCCTTTTTGTTCTTCATTTTTTGCCTTGTAGTGTTTATATGTGAGTAGTGACATGTACAATATGCTTGCAAAGTCTACGTAAGGTAAAATATCACCTTTTCCATTTTCAATTGCTTCATTGACACGGGTTTGAAGATAGCATTCCATAGTGTCAAAATTATCTTCTAATGCTTCACTATGGATTATTTTTTAAGCTAGATCTAATATTCCTTTTGATTTCTTGAGTAGATTCATGATTCCAAGCTTTATGGCATTGGTTTTTTCTTTCTAAAGAACTTATTGGTATTTTGAGAAGTAGAAATCCTTATAGCTACTTAGTCTTAGGATATATGAAATCCTTGATTGAAGTATATAAGCTTTATTTGATGAAATATTTATTAATATTTTAGATTTGTAGGATTCCTTATGTCTTTCTAGTAATGAGAGTATGAACACCTAATTTTAGGTTTTTATATAAACCTTATATCTTCCCAACTTGACAACCTTTGATAGATATTATTATCAAGTTTTGTAGAATGCCTTATGACTCCCTAATGATTTTGGAATAAGATATAGTGCTTTTGTAAAATATAGTTCAATTTATGGTTGATTTTGTATAGTTTTGTAAAGATCAAAAATCAAATTTTCTAACACCTTATTTCTCCTAATTGAACTAAGCACTTTTCCAATTTTTGAAGAGGTTTTAATGTTGGATTCCTTTTGTCCCTTTTTTGAGAAATTTTGAGACAAGAAAATTATAAATTTCCAACCTTAACAAAAAGCCTTAATAACCTCTTTTTATAACCCTTAGGTTTTAATTTCTAATTTCCAAAGACCTAGTTTGATGTTGTAACCCTTATCACTCCCAAATTTAGAAATTTAGAAAATTAATAATATTTACAAAATATTAAAGAATTTAATCCAAGTAGAATTCCTTATTTCTCCTAGGTTGAGTTGCAAATATTATTTTAATTTGGTAAGTTATCCCTTATAGATTTTGCTTTCAAAATCTAAATTTCAACCTTAGCTTATAACCCTTATATCTCCAAAATTGAAAGCAATAATAAAGTGGGATTTAAACCTTACCTTTTGATGCTAATATCCTCATTGTTCGGTGCTTCCTTTAGCTGGATATAATAGTAGTATTAAAGTTTCCTTGGGTGCTAGAATCAATGGAGATGCTCATCTTCAATGCTACAATGTAGATGCTACAAAAATAGGAAGGTTTGACCTTCAAGACCAGGAGCCTTTAATGCTCCTTCTTCCTTCCTTCCAAGTTGTGCTTGACTAGCTTTGATTACATTTTTCTTGTGTTGTGAAATTTGGACTTTGGGCACATTTTATTGGAGGAATAAACTTGAGCTTTGTGACATGTGTCACACCTATTATGTATGAGCGCTCCTTATCCTTTGTAATATAAAAATCCTTTAGTAATGCTCCACTAGCTTCTTGGTCATCTTGTAACGCATGAACACTTATGTGAGTGCTTGTAACTCCTTTGTTAGTTTTCTTGGAAATTAATAAATGGGATGGAACCTTAGATAATTCATGCCAAGTGGCTTTAAACCTTTCTACATAGAATTCTTTCACTGTAATGCTTCCAAGGAGAGTATAACTCCTTTTTGTATGCCTCTTATTTGCTTGCTACATTTCTTGGAGTCCAAGAAAACTCTTCTCTTGTTGGTCGATCATTGAGGTGATTTTGGAGCTTCAAATGGAATTGTAGGTGATTATTTTGGTGGAAAATCTTCACCAAGATAGCAACCTCTGAATATATCACCTGTTCTCCTCATTCCTTGTTCCCTTCAATATGATCCTTTTATGTTGTTTGTCCATGTTGATTGAGGTAGAATATACCACCTTTTTTCTTGTAAAAGAGAGCTCTATTTTTGTCTATGTAAATGTAGGTTGATGATAGACTAATATGTGCATTACCTTTTGCAGGTTTGTCTATCCAAGATGTGAAGTGTGAGCCCCTTCGAATGGCTCCTTATGCCATGGATGAGGAGTGCTTGATGTTTGACCTTTCTTGGTTGGATTTCCTGGTGGTTTTTGTGCCTTTAGTGGCACCTTTAATCTGCCATTTTCCTATGAATAATTTAGTGCAATACCTTGTAATATTCTATGAGAATAATACATTCTTATTGTACCCTTTTTGCACTCCTTCTTTTAGGTCTTCTAGTCTAATTTTGTAGCAGATTTTGACTACACAAATGAGGATTTTGAGGATGTCCCTTTGGATAGAATCCTTGCCCTCTTTGCTTGGATATTTAATGATAGATCTAAGCTTTACAAATTTTGTAGATAGAAGATTTTTTCTGTTCCACTTAACCCTGTAGTGCTTTGGATTTGAGACTCACCAAGTCTCAATATTTGAAGCTTATTTTGGTTAGTTTGTATTCACTTGTACTAACCAATTTTTGTGGCTACTATTGGCCACTATGAGTTGCATATTTTTGTACTTTAAGAGTGTCTTTAGACACTTGATACAAATTAGATTTTGTGCCCTTCAAAAACATAAAACTAATTTATTTTGAGAGTAGTATAATAGTGCAAATTAATATAATAGACTTTATTTTTAATACACTAAAAATTTCACCTTATCACTCCAATCAACTCTCAATATAATACACTTAATCAATTTATTGTAACTAATCAAGAATAATCTGAAATGAATCTTCAAGATTTATTCTGCAAATTCACTACAACTAATATTGTAGGGCTTAGTCTTCTTTTATTTTTTAGAAGTAGATGATAGGTAGTTGATAGATATAATTCTAAAATATAATAAAATCCTAATTAATGTGCAAATGAACCTTAAAAAGAACCTTTCCTTTTTGCACTTTTGAAGACTGTAATCTACTTTTTCCTCTTAAAACTTTAATCCAAATAAGGTGCTCCAATGAATTTGATAAGTAACCTAATTAATGAGTTAGTTAGAACTAGTAGTTGTATACATTTTTTTAAAACCTTCTATAGCTCCTTGTATCGCTTCTATAGAGGATGTGGATCTTAGTGTCTAAGATCACCAAGTTGTTGCTTTGAGTAGGATCTTGTAGCTTTTTGTAGATTGTCTTGAACAAATCCTTATTCACCAAATGATGGTCTTGAACTTTTTTTCACGAGCCTAATATTTGATGGCTTCTTCTCCTCTTATGATCTCCTCCTTCTACTATAGATTTGGATAAGTCTCTATCTCTAAAGCGGTGTCTTCTTGCTGTGAGAGGTAATATTCATATATCCTAGATTTGATGAGTTCCTTTTGTCTTAAAGTATTCTTATCGAATTTTGACTTCAAGCAAGATCTTATTCTCAAAATTTTGAATGTCTTGAGGTCTTCACTAGATTCTTCTTAGATTTGGCACTCCTTGCCAAATTCTCCTTCTTGGATTTGGAACTCCTTGTCAAATTATTTGTCTCTTGGGCTTGTTGTCGTATGCTAACAATTATCCCAAGTCCTTCACTATTAGGGACTTATCCTTGGTAGTGAATTTGTTTAGTGAGTTCTCCTTTAATGTTTTCTTTGGTAAGGATCTCCTAGCCTTTTTCTATATGCTTGATGAGACCTTTCCAAGGTCTTTGATCTTACAACTTATGTTGATCTTTCCATGAGACCTCTTCAACCTTATAATCCTAAAAATGTTGGTGGTGAGATCTAAATTTTGATATCTTATTTTGCTACTTCTGGATTTGAGCAGGACTCTACTAGTCCTTCTTCTTCCAAGTCTGGAAGTCCTTCAATGAGATATTCTCCTAATATCTTTTGCTTCAGGTGCTGAATTGATTCTAAAGAAGATACTCTTCCTAAATTTCTTGTAGGAAGTCTCCAAACTCATTGAATATTCTTTCCCTACAAAAAAAAATTTGTACTGAGATCTTAATCTGCTTTTGACTCAGATATTATTTTCGAATTCTTATTCAAGATCAAGGCTTCTATGTCCTTCTCAGTATCTAGGCTTCTATGGCATTTTTAGTATCAAGGCTTCTATGGCCTTTTCAATATCAAGGCTTCTATGGCCTTTTCAATATCAAGACTTCTATGGCTTTTTCTTCAAGGCTTATATGGCCTTTTCTTCAAGGATACTATGGCATTTTTGTATCAAGAATTATATGGCATGTTCTTCAACTATGAAGTTCTTAAATATAGCAATGGATATCTTTAATATCCTAACTTCACCATGGATTTTATTCAGAAGTCTTCTTCTACAATGTTCTTCTCTTGCACAAGGAACTAATATATGCACTATGAGGGCACACCGATCTTCAAGCAACAAAGTTGGAGTCTCCTAGATTTCTATCATAGGAGTACCAATCCTCTGAGAATTAATTATCTACAACAAAAGAAACTTTGGGCAATAGTTAGCAAGTTCCAGATATCGTGGATGATCTTCACTAGATAATCTATCAATCTAGTGGATTGAATGTTGAGTTCTTGTCTTCACAAGTTTTTCTTACAACTTTGTGGAAAGACTCTAGTCAAGTGTAATCTCGGTATTTTTAGAACTAATATTTATTTCAGTCCTCACTTGCGAATCTCCCTTATTCTACCACCTAGATCCTTCTGAGACTTTTTATAGTTGATGGTCTAGCGATATGTTAGTTTGATAAAAAATTAGACTCAATAATGATGGTGGTTTTCCTATACACCTATGCAGACTAGATCTACCATAGCTTTGATACCACTATTGGTTTTTGATGTAATGGCCACAGGAAATACAATATAACTATGGAGGAAATGAACACTCCATTAATAAAGCTACTGAACTATATTACGCCCATCACCACTAGATGGTGATCCACATAGAACTATACTACTATCTACAAATATGATCTAAGCTACTATGTTACTGACTCTCTATATCTATATAACAATGAGGTCTTCCTTATATAGGAAAAAATATATTACTTAGTCAACACTCTAACTACCTATGTAAGGGATAACTTGCACATTGACACTTGTGCATTTAAAGTAATATAATGTCCTAAGTATGTACCTTGTAAGATACATTTACATGACCCAAATGATGGAATATAATCTATTTCTAACACACTCCATATTCGCTCCTTCCTACAATTGCACAAGACAAACACAAAATTAACTTGCACCAATCTATCTCCTTTCAGACATTGCTTGAATACCTATAACACAACAATGCAATCACATAGAAACACACAATCCTGGAACAATGCTTGTTGTATTCACAATGGAACTGCACATATGGACAATCATGGATCACTTTGGATAGATAGATCTTACAAAAATGAATAAGGAGGTATTTATAAGGCAAGCCTGGTGGTTACTACAACCAACCAAACTCAACCATCTCAACTTACCCAACGTTAACACTTAACTAATCAGTCTTTACAACATGACAAATTAGTCCTAAACTAATTAGCTAGTTTGTATTAACAACCAATTCTAGACTAATTAATTAGCCTAAGTACATATGACGACTGCTTTTATCCTTTTGTGCTACACTAAGAATTAGTTTACATATATTATATCAGCTAATTTCACATTGTAAAACCTTATTTTATCAATATTTCTATACATCATCAAAATTGTTATAAGTTTGTAGACATTCATCAAATAGTTCAAACAGTTCGAGATTATCATTTTTTCTTCGAACTACTATCTACACACGATGATAAATATTCTTAGAGCTAAAGGTTTCTCCTAATCCTAGGGGGTCTCTCGATATACCCAAAGATACGTGGGAGCTCAATTTTGTATACAAGTGTTATATGAGGCTCAGGTATTGGAGTCTGATCACCTCTCACTTCACTAGATGCTTTACAGGCAATCTAGCTTAATTAATAATGATAGCTTAATTAATAAGGAACTAGGTGGAAACATGAAAACACGGAAAATTTATACCTAACAGTCAAAATGGTAGAGTAAGAACTATTGTAGTTGCAACAGAATACGACCCTAAAAAGCACTCTAATACCACTTGTTAGGAGCCTTCTAAATAAAGTAAGCACATTCACATAAATATTGCAATAAAATCATAAATTCATGAAGAACAAAATATTGCAATACAAAATGTAAATGCAAAAATATAATAATCTCATAAACATAACATAGAATCACGGGCCTCTTTGAGGGGGCAACCTCCTTCAATACTTTCATTCAATATGCAAAAAGATACATTCATTTATGGACCCTTGAATTTTAAAGATACACATCATGCAACCCTAACCTAATGCTCAAGAGTTGGCTTACATGAAAAGTGCCACTTAAGCTAGAATCTTCTACCAAACAACAATTGCATTCTTGATAAGAGTTATTACAAAATATCATTATAATGAGATCCCCACTTAGGAAAGGGGTCATAACATAATAATATGATAATTACATAATAATGTTAGGATGGATTCTTAACATTTACCCTTACAACATACTAATTGAGTTTGTTCTATACATCCTTGTTAAACATTTTGCAATCATTATACATAATCCTCCTTGATTTATTACCTTTTAAGATAGAGGTGCCTAGGTTTAGAAAAATAGAGGTAGAAAAACATAGAAAAGGAGAAAAACCTTGATTGTAAAATTAAAAAAAAAAACTTTCAAACAATGTTTGAAATACCTAAAAAAAAAATCCATTGAAACATATAAGAAAACCATTTGGATATGTGAGATTAATTTTTGACTGCATTCTCTTTGTTAATGAAGCTGAAACGACAGAAGATCTAATGCACATGATGAAATTTTGATAAAAGTTTACCAAGATTTTATGAAATTATCTTTAAAAAGTCCCATCTCTTTCTTGTCCTATGGAGCACACTGCAAGCTGCAGTGAAAAAATGGCCTTTTTGGCTCTCTATCTTTACACTATGCTCAAGTTGACTTCGGCAAGTCTCATCATCATGGTTAGTCCTTTTTTAAAGACTTGATGAGTCACCAAAGACATGCTATTGTGATTTAAAAAAACATAGTGTTGTGTTTGGATCACCATTCATTTCTTGTTGCTTAGGAAGCTTAACTTCCCAGGGTGAGCTGCAATTTTTTCAAAACCTCAATGAATTTTGATACTGTTCTTAAGCAGCACTTGAAACATTGGAATTGGCAACATTTTGAAAGTTTATCAAAACACAAAGTAAAAATATATCCAAAGACCACTGCAAGGAATGGAAAATCAGGTCATAAATGATGTGTGGCAGTCGTCTTTTTATGTGGCAGAAACTCCATAGATTACCAAAATATGTGTTAGAGGCTGGACTGTTAAGTAGCTAACCCCATGATTTATATTGGGGTTACAGAGAAGCTGACATTTGGCAAGCATAACCTGTATAACCTTAGGTTATTTATTGTCGATCAAGAGGGTTAATGGGATAACTTATGAGTTAAGGTTTTATTTTCCTTGAATATTATTTTATCATATATAATGGATCATGTGGGATAAAGGTGTCTGTTGTGAGTTTAGGTTTATTAAAAATTATATATAATAAGTCACGTGGATTAAAGTTGTAAGTTGTGAGTTAAAATATTATTCTCCTTGATTAGAAATCATATACAATGCTAGCATATATTAGTATGTTTTATGACATTGAGATAGTGTAGTTGGATTTGTTATGGAGTTGCCTTGAGGATATTTGTTTGGAGTTATTGATTTCTCCGTAACATCTTTTCCTCACATATATTTCTTGTATATTTTTGCTTTCATTATATTTTTGCTATTTGCTATTTTGGTTCTTTAAAAGTGGTATTAGAAAGGTGATTTTGACAAGTAAAGAGAGGATATTGTAGATTGGAGAATATTTGTTGAATTGTTTTTGAAAAGGTTATCCTTTCAGCAGAAGCATTTGATTAGTCATTCTTGTACCATTAAAAATATTTTTTTTACCATTAAAAATATTTTTTTGGTAGCATGTTGAGAAAGTAAACAAAGCATTTGATTAATTATTCTTGTACCATTAGAAATAATTTTTTTGGGAGCATGTTGAGAAAGTAAACAAATAGTAAATGTGAGTGTTTTTTTACGAGGGACAATTTTCACTATGAGTGTTTTTTATGAGGGACAATTTTCACCGTATTTGTATACCTAGGAGGCGTGCTGGCTTGCCTTTGACTTAAAATGCACCTTTACCTTTTCATATGCTTACATCCATCTATCCAATACCTAGTTTGGTCCATTCATGTCTGCCATGTGTATTGAAGTATGTGGAAGGTTGTCTCTAATAGTAGTACTAATCATAACATTTGATTAACAGGTCGATGAGAGTCAGAATCAAGATGATAAATTTAGATTCTACTATGACTTAAATTTTCATTTCTTTGCCCTGTATTCTATAATAAAATTTAGCTCTAGAGGCCACAAGGAAAAATATTATTCCTTTTGTTTTTTTACTTCCATTTAATATTTTGACATATGAATCATGGACAAATACCAGCAATACTTGCATCAATTTCAGGACCTTAGATGTGGTTATGGAACCACCCAAAGAGATAAACTAGCAAATAGAAGTATTTTAGATATAGTTTAAATGCAAGCAATCATGGACAAATACTAGCAATACTTGCATCAATTTCAGGACCTTAGACGTGGAACCACGTCCAAAGAGATAAACTAGCAAATAAAATTATATGGAAACAAATACTATGTCATAAATCTTATAAAAAAAAATAGTATAGTTATTAGATCAGCCATTTAAATTTTAGAGTGGATCGCAATCATATTTATATATATATTCTCAGTTGAAGCTCATTGTTTATTTTTGGCTTTTTCAATGTTTATAATTAAACTACAAAAATTATATACTTATAATACATCAACACATCATAAGTATATCCTTGTCTGAAGTTCATGAAGATTATAATGTTTAAGGGATGAGTTCCATCTATACTAAATGTTAGATGATTATATACATTGAAAGGGTACTTAGAATCATGACATATTCCCCTACCTCTTAGTTAGCAACCTTATGTTAGGTTAAAAGTGTAAGCATGTGTATAATGTATCGTAAAGGTATAATAAGGTGTTTTTTGTTAAAATGTTTTGACTTTGAAATTGAAAGTAGTTAGAGTGAAGATGATAACCTTGTTTCATTTTTGTTGATTTGATTTGTTTTTTTTTTTTTTAAATAATGAGTCCATGAATTATAAGAGTAATCCATTCCAAACCATGCTTGAGAGGCATCACTGTTGACTATGAACATCATCAAAAATTACTTTGACCGAGAATCAATCCGTGCCTTAAGTAATTGAAACTAAAAAATAGATTTTGATAAGAATCAAAAGTATTATTAGTTTTTCAGAGTGGTGTGGGTGCCTAGGAATTGAAGATCGGCATTAACAACTTGCATGATTATTATGTCAATAAGTTTTTATCTTCAAAATGTTTTTATAAAATAGTTCCATGCATTGACTCGTTAGTAGCAAAAGAATTTAATACACACTTGATCTTATAAACTTTTGTGTTATAAGATTTTGATTTTTTTTTTGATGAGGAACCTTTTTAAACAAAACCTATTTTTATCTTTTTGTGTTCGTAAAAGAAAGTTATATTTAAATCATAGTAATGCTTCATGCGAATTTCACATTCTTTCTTCGAATGATTAATTTCACTAACAAATCTTTATTTTGATTTTTTAGTCTAAGAATTTCATCATTTTGTTTTTTAACTCAACTTTATTCTGTTCAAATATTTTTTAATTTGAGGTTTTAGATTGTTGACTTTATTTTTATTTAAAATTTGTGTATGTTCTAAATTGAAGTTAAACCATCACTTTTGCCTTGTCTTTTAAATAAAACAATATCGCACAACTTGAAAACATGCTGTTCTCCTAATAGATATCCACCAAATTGCAATTTAGTGTGCTTATGTATTATGTGACCTTTCCTATTATAAGTTACGTCTCTTTATATCTTGTGTTGTGCCATTCTTGTGTGAAGTTGCACCCTTTCAGTTGCAAGTTGCAACCATTTTTATTCTAGACTAGACTATGCATTTTTTATCTTAGATCACACTCTTTTTGTGCCTTAGACACATGCTTCACATCTTGAATGACACATTCACATCTCCTGGCAGACTGATATTGATTGAATGTTTGGCAAATGTTGACCAAGTGTTGATCAAAAATAGCGATTGAAATATTGACCGCATGCGAAGGTATAGATTGCAAGCCCCATTTTTTGTTTGTATTTTTTTGTTATATAGAAGAGTTGGCTACCACCACTATTTTTAGTAGCTGATAGTGCAGGGTTCAAACCTGCAAGGACTGCAACCATTAAGGGTTTAAACTTGCATGGACTGCAACCACTAAATTTATCCGTCTCGTTTTGGTTGACCTGAAGTGAGATGGGGACCGTCCGTGTGTTTTTGTTGACTTGAAGTAAGATGGGGCATGTGTTTTTGTTGACTTGAAGTGAGATGGGGCGTGTGTTTTTGTTGACTTGAAGTGAGATGGGGCGTGTGTTTTTGTTGACTTGAAGTGAGATGGGGACCGTCAGTTATTTTTGTTGACCTGAAGTGAGATGGGGACAGTTGGTCGTTCAGCGTGCACTCAGAGGATTCAGAACAGACTACTACCTTTGCAAACTGGCACCACCAAGGTTTGAACCCAGGTCTCTTCTCAACAAGTACCCATCCAGACTAACACTTGCCAATCCACCTAACCTTTGTGGCTCTCATTTTTTGTTTGTATTAATGGACCAGAAATTGAACCATAGGGCTTTTAATGCCATCTATAAAGGACCTATAAGTCTTTTCAATGAAATTGATAAAGGATTCAATATATATTGCATATCTACAACAATGGTAGATGGTTATATATAACACAGTGGACACTTAGAGAATCACGGTCCCCATTGTAGTAGGTAAAGTAGTAATATAATATTATAACATAATATAAAGAAATAACAAAGATGGGGACCATGTTTTCCAAATTGTGAAACCTCAAGAAATTGTAATTCTTCTTTGGTATTTATCAAAATTTTCAGTTCAGCATTACATGTACATCATTACAGGCGGTGTAAGCAGGGTTCAGTATAACATCTGTGTGAAGTTTGAACCTAATTTGGAATCCCTTGGCTCTCCCTAGTTACTTTTTTCATCAGTGATCCATTGTAGGATGTGTATGGGCCAAATGTGCAGCTTGATAGTGACACCATGTTTTCTTTTATTAAATTCTCTCTGTAAACAACCTGTAGGTGTTTATTTTTGAGGCTATGTGTTATGGTGTTTACAAATAGGTCAATAAACGCATACATATTTTACAATACAATTTCCAATCTAATTATTAACAGATGACTGTGAATTTCGTGAGTTCTAAATTTTTAGTAGAAGGTAATACAGAGGATCATACTCCATTTTCATAAAAATCATAGTTTAAAACAACTGGAATTGGTTTCTACAAACTGGAGATGCATGTGAGGAGTCTGTTTCTATTATTTATCTATTAAAATTTAAATACGTTTGATTTTAGTCCACATGATGGTAGAAATTGATGCTTGCAGTAATATAATCTACTAGATTGAGGCATCTGTGTCAGTGTTTTAGCAAATTAGAGGATGGTTGCTAAGCTTTTCTGTAAATTGCACTTGTAAAAAATAGCGAGACAATTGAATGGACATGTATTTGCAGGGAAAAAGTAGTTGATTTTCATTGGAACAGTTCAGATCCATTGACTATTGTCAGTGTCTTTGATGATGGCGAGAGCACCTGGGGAGGAGGAACTTTGCAGGTTGCTTACTCGAGACAGTTTCATTTTTTTGTGAATACTTACATTTAGCAGTTGAATCTGATTTCTAACCTTGCACTTTTGTATTAGTCAAAGATGATAATTTTCTATGCTGCATGTTTCTATTGAAATTCAAATCACTTACATTTTCTTAGATGAAATATAAAATAATCTTTCCTATCAACTTTCTCCTTTGCATCCAATATATCTATGCATGTTTTAATGAGTAGCTTTAGGTTGTCCATTAAATTTTTTTTAATAAAGATGTTCATGATTGAATATTTTGATGAAAAGCAATTAAGCAGCTTAATTAAATCCAGAAAAATCTTCTTCATAGAAGCAATAAGATTCTTACTCAAGTTAAGATAATATTATTTTAGAAGTTTTAATTATAACAAACATTGCATACTTATGAGTTTACTTTCTTTAACCAGCAAGTAGTTTGTTTCTAGTTTCCAATATTTCTTGTATCCTCCCATGCTCTCTTTTTTCAAACTGCGAAGACATGTTTGTAAGGTCAAGGTTACTGTCAAGTTATGCCACTTGGACAAAATTTCCTTTTGGGAATGGGTTAAATTTGAAAATAAAAAATACAAAACATCATTGTCGTTGTTTTCATCACAAGGTAGAAGCTTTAAATGACATCAGAATATGCTTATGAAAATGCAGTCTCCTGACATTAGAAGAGAGCATCCTTATATACAAAGTGTTATGCTCTCTTCTAATGGATAGGATTGTACTACTACTATTTTGCCATAAATCATTTATCTTTACTTATTACACCTGTAAAAGAAAAGCAAGACATTTTGTATACAAAATATTTATGCCAACGCCCGTATGGGTAAGGCATACCCTTCAGCCAAGGAATGGACTGGCATTGCGTCAGTCTTCTGAACTCCCTGGACTATGGCAACACAACTAGGGTGGTGGGCCCTTCCTTTGATTGACCCGAATAAGATTGAAGGGAACTGGTTTTAATGTATGGGTTGGTGTGATGGGGACTTCAAAGTAGGTGTGATGGACCGTAAAGTAGGTTTTTCACTAGTTCTTGATCCTCAGGGACTCAACCACATATGGTTTGAACAGTGGTAAGCCTTATATAGCCTCTTATCTCAACACAAGGAAAGTTCTATATTTGGAACTTGCTGTGGAAAACACAAGGAAAGTTCTATATTTGGAGCTTGCTGTGGAAAGCGTGAGGATGGAATGTTAAATGAGACTACAATAATAATCATGTATAAAACTTTCTTTGTGTTGATTCAAGGAATTCTAAGTATTTATCATCAGTACAAAAATAGCAGAGTTTCAAGTTAAGTGATCACGAGGAGATCAACTTTATTTTTCTCGAGTGAAAGGTAGCCGTGTTGAAGAGGCCTGAATATCAACTCTTCTATTCATTGCGTGCATATTATCTTGCAGTTCCATGACGTCAACTACTACTATTTCACTATAAATAATTTAATTTAATGTGCTACATTTATAGAATGAGACTAAGACAGCTCATTAGGAGAAAACTTCTATTTGCTAAAGCGATAGCTGTATAGAAGAAGCCTATCAAACTTACTCTTCACTATGTGGTTCTTATCTTGCAAATTCATGACATCATCGTGCTGCAGTTTGCTTAAACTTTTATATTAGCAGAATTAGAATCCTCCAACTTGGCAGTGAGTTGGTCATCCAATCTGGTCATCATATTCTCTAGCTGTTTTAGCAAATCAAATGTAACACTAATGTTACTAACTATTTATTTCAAATAATAAATGGAAAAGCATCCATGAGGATCACATCATGAGTTTTCCAAAGGGAAGCATTGTTTGCGTGTCAAAGTGAACCTATTAACAGAGAGACCATTTTAGGTGAAATGACCATTAAGAAATGTGTTGATTACAAGGATTGTCAAAACGATTAATTAAACTTTTGGACCAAAGTTGGTAAGGAATTAATTATTTGAACAGGTAGACTCCATTTTGAAGGTAATGCATCAATAACATGGCTAGCCAAAACAATACATGATAATCATGATTAAAAATTCTGAGTATAATTTTGAAATTAAAAAAAATTGAAGTTTTGAGTAGCTATATGTTACGGTAAGTCTGGGGGCAGAGCACAAGTTCAGCTAGAAATTAGATAGGCAAACTGAAATTATAAATAACTTTTAGGAAAAAATATATACGAAATTTTATAGCCAATAAAGTATCTGCATGGAACATTGCTTTATCTCACAAAATCATGGCATCTGACTACTTACGACACACCTATCAGGATGTTACTGTTTGACTCTTGGTCGTGACAATCAATCATAGTCCCAGAAGTTTTGAGTACGAAGAAGCAGAAAGACATCAACAACCAATGAAGTTAATTGAATAAATTTCAAAATTTTAGCTGTCTTTCCAGGGAATAGTGTGTGACCATACACAATTAAATGCAAGAAGAATCATCTTAAGTAAAAATGCGAACAACAAGAATTTTAAATGGGCAATTGAATGATGACAAGCATAAAAATAAGCATTGGAAGAGGGAAACTTTAAGAATATTGCCCCAAGTTTTTGTGTGCCTTAATAAATTAATGAAATAATGGGTGAAGTTCCAATGCTGTAGACCTGCTTACAGGCATAAATATTCACAAAGTATTTCACTTCTTGTCTCCAAGCTTGAGGAGAGCATGGTCAACCTGCTCCTTGTAATAGTTTTAGACGTGTACTTGAGAAGTTATGCTTCTGATGTATTTTTGAGTATATGATCAAATAGAAAAGCATGTTGATTGAGGATGTTACAAATGGAAGCTATCTTTAATTAATTTATGCAAGAGACATCTGTTTTATGAAAGGTTATACTATCAGTTAATCAAAGTGCAATTAAGGTTGCAATGTTTGTAAGTTGTCCTTAACATAACTAGTATGTGATTTATTCTGGTAATTCACCTGGCATAGAGTTCAAAAAATGTTATGTTTGTATTTTTATTGTAACAAGGTTTTTAACATCATTTTTATAATCAAATTCTGTGATGGCTTTCTGAAAGATTCTATCACAGTAAATGTGCAACTCATGTCAAATGATTCTGGAAGTTTTTTTTAGAATCACTGATTAGATTTTATCTTTTAGTTTGGATTTATGAATCTTTAAACTATAATTCTCATACGACGCATGCGCAAATCATGCTATTTGTTGTTTTTGTGTGTTTGATGCAATAGTATCGTTTTCCTGCACGTGTTTTGCAGATTTGGTAGATGAGTGATTTGATACACAGACCAGAAGAGGAAGTTTTGGAAGAACTTAAAAAATTCTGTTTGTCAAAACAAGTAGACAACAACATGCATACTATGTGCCCTTGGACAGGCTTATGTTTGCAACGAATGCCACCTAATGCAAATGCAGAGTAAATTTTTAAAAAACACTTGAATTTCATGGTTTATAATTATTTCTTGAAGAACACAAGCTTATACTGAGAGGGGATGAACAGTATAAGATAAAACTTTTCCCTTTTTCAATCCAAATTATAACAACAATAATATCAATTGCAATAATGAAACAATGCACAAATCACCAGACACATAAGAGACAAATTAACGTGGTTCACCCAATATGGGCTACACCCACGGAGAAATATTGCTTATAAATTTGTCAACAATTTCGTGGGCGCCAACCCATAGGAGACACCAATCCCTTATTACAATGTTTGTGGATATCAATCCACATGAGACACCAATCCATAGGAGACACCAATCTCCTCTGCTCTGGTTCGTGGACACCAATCCACAAGAGACACCAATCCACTCTTATGTTTTTGGACACCAATCTTCTTTGATCTAGTTCGTGGACACCAATCCATAGGAGACACCAATCCCATCTCAATTTTATGGACACCAATCCACAGGAGACACCAATCTCCTTTGCTCTGGTTCGTGGACACCAATCCACAGGAAACACCAATCCCCTCTCAAGTTCGCGGACACCAATCCATATCAAGTTTGTGGACACTCTGCTCAGGTTTGTCCTCAAATATTGCTCACAAACACTGCTCAAATATTCTCCAAAACTTGCTCAAATCTGCTCATAAAACCTGCTCAAACCTACTCATAAAACCTGCTCAAACTTGCTCCAAATTTTGCTCATAAAACCTACTCAAACCTGCTCCAAATATTGTATACAAAGAATCCTCATCTATTTCCAAATCTTGCATACAAAAACATGCCCATCTATTCCCAAATATTGCATAATGATATCATCAAGTTCTTCACCTATTATTCAATGTGTTTTCCTCAACCAAAGTAATTCAGACATATTCTACCCAAAATTCTTTTATCTTCATGAACATATAGAGAATTATATGCACTAATAAATGCCCAATATGTTCTTCACATTCATTAAGTTTATTGATTTCACATGTCTCACATTTATTACATTAAAAGATAGCTCTAGTCTAGCACTTGATAATTGACCTTGTAATAGTTGATTTGCACCTTTCCTTCTCTTTTGTATATAGTTGATCCTTCTTTTCAATTGAATCCTTTCACACTATCCTTACACTATGAGACACATTGACTTGCTTTAAAACAACTCTTTTATAAGTGTGAGACTATACTATATTGCTTATTTCCACATTCACTTCAAAACCAATCATAATACACATCCAATAATTCCTTATACCTTCCACACAAAAATATTTTTCTTCAAATAATAAACTTAAAATAGCAATTCTAAGTCATTTCAATGCAATGTATTCAATAATTACTTATACCTCCCAAAACAATATTTTTCTCAATTAATTTTATCCACCTTTCTCAATTAATTTCAACCACCTTGAGAAGGAATTGATTTATCATTCCTCCAAATTTGCTCAATAAAAATTCTTGAGTGTGCAGTCAACTCATAGCAGGTCAACAGGTCACTCGAACTGCACAGATATCCTCCAGTCAATAGTTACACTACAAATCACTAATATTTTTCTATGTGTCTTCGCAAGACATCAACACCCTCCAACTGGGCATGTCTATGTATGACACGCAAAGTGTAAGCACCCTCTAAATGGGCATCGTGGGCACCATGAGGTGCTCACAATTTTGCTATTATGTGTAGGATATTTTAAACTCCTCGATGTCCTTTGTAGGGTGGATGTGGAATTTAAATCCTCAACACAAACACAAAGCCAAACTCTCCCAACACGATGACATCGCTAACCTTTGCAAAAATTAAATATTAAATTTAAATTATCTCTTACCTATCATTGCACTCGTAAAATTTCTATGATGTCTTTGGTCGAACGGTAAATCCACAACGTTTGTCTCTTATGCTTATTACTCTTTCTACTGCATGGGTCTTGTAGTCGAGATATCAAATTTGTTGTCCAAGATTTTATTTTTTCTGCCATCATTTCATTTGCTTTCAATACATTGGAATTGCATAGACATTTGAACAACCACTACTTCTACCACACTAAAAACCTTTTTTACCACCATATGCAAGTTTTCAATCATTCTGATCATTAGTTCTAGTATACTTTGTCGTGTGCAAGCTTTTCAAACTCCTAATTACTGGACTCCTATCATGTGTAAACCTTCACCATGATCAAACTCCCACCTTGCATAAACTTTATTCAACTTCTAATAGTTGGTCTTCTTCACATGGTATGCACTTCAATTATGTCATGAATCTCTCATTTTCTTCCTTTTGTAAACTCTAATCTGCATAGATGTTGTAACGCCTCCTCATTTGCTTTGTATTTTCCTAGAGCTATCACAATATTTACTACGATGGACATTGTCTTTGGTTCCTCCTCAGGGACCACGAGCTTCTTCATCTCTAGTGTAGTGCAGATATTGATGGCTTTTCACTTGCAATGTTGCACTTTTATTTGTGGGTTCTCCATGTTCTACTCCCGTCTCACCATAAATTCTTCGCTAGATCCAAAAGCCCTTCACTTGATTACACTTCATTTGTAGGTTCTCCACGTTCTATGCCTGTCTCATCATAAGTTCTTCATTGGTTCTATAATTCCTTCACTTGATTTCACTCCAATGAAATGCTTGCACAATGCACACAAAGTCGCACTCTTCGAAGGCACTCACTCTCCTAATGCGAACGAAGGCTCTCACTCTTTCTCTGAAGGAAAAAATGAAGGAACTTAAAAATCACTCTCAACTAATATGTTTGAACCCTATATATATGAAGAATAATTTTGAATCTCAACCATAAGGGTCGACCCTTACATTGTTTTTCAATTTATATTTAAATCCTTTGATTTAAATACATCCCACTTTTAAAAAAATACTTTAATATTTAAATAATTAATTTAAATATTAAAGTATAAATCACCACTTAATATTCGAAATGTACATCACCATTTTATTTGCTCAAGAACCTTTTGATAATATGACAACTCACAATTTCATCCTTGAATTTATTTCTACCTTTGACATCAATGACAACTCAATATTTCTAATAATATCCCCCTTTTCCATTGGTGGCAACCCTACAACAAAAGTTGTCCTTTATCTCAACATGATCACTAATTGCTCCCCCTGACAAGCTGCTCCCCCTCATTGAAATTCTCCCCCTTTGATATCAAATGACAAAGGTCTCCTTGGGGCTAAGAATAAGGCACTTAACACAACCCCCTCACCACATCATTTTCTTGAGGTGATTAATTTTGATATGGGAGTAAAGCTACTTCCAACTTACAATGCTCTTCTTTTTCAATTTTATTTTTCCAAACTTTTGAAGTTATATCTTTTTGAACATTTTGACTATCCTTCTTCTTGCTTAATTTTGAGAGTTCAGAGAACACTGTTCTACACCATTTTTTTCTATGCCCAAAATTGTTGCAATTGTAACAAATGATGTTGTAGTCCATGAAAGGTGCAAACGAATTGAAATTTCTCCTACAATTTATAGCTTTATGACCAAAATGATCACATGAGAAAAAATAACCTTGGAAAAAATATTCATCTTGCCTTGGAGGATATGGTCACATGGTTCTTTATTTTCATTTTTTGTGATGGTCCATGTTCCTTGATGATGCATTATTTTCTTCTTCATTGATGTTTCCACTTTTCAACATATCGTCATAGATCTTGGGCTCTTCTTCAATTACTTTCTTTGATGCTTTTATTTATTTTGAGCTTGAATCCCCTTTTTATTTCTCTTGACCTTATTCAAAACCAAGTCCATTCTTCATAAATGGAGATCTTTGTGCTTTGATAATATCATCCAAGTTTTTTGAGCTTTTTATAAACTGATATACATTATCATTAAATTTTTCAAATTTATTAGAATTACAACTTCATGTTCTAGTATTTCACATTCTAATTATTTTGCCTTTAACTATTTACCCATACCTTCTTCTATTCTCCTTACCTCTTCAACCTTAAATTTTAAGTCAGTGAGATCTTGTCAAAGTTTTGTCTTTGTTTTCTCATCCTCTTTTACTTGAGCCTTCAATATTGAGTTCTTTCTAACCCTTTTCAACTCTTCAAGAGCAACAATAAGTTATTCTTCTATTTCAATTGTGGCTTCCTCTTCATTTTCTAAATTTTTCTCTTCTTCTTGGTATTTAACTACAAGATCATCTTCTTTCTCTTCTATGGCCAAAAATAGGGTTTCTTCTTTTTTCACTATTGAAGAGGCTTTCATTACTGTTGCTGAAAGCATTGCTTGCTTCTTCATTATAAAAACTCTTCTTTTGTCTTTGAAATATCTTCTTCTTATGATTTCGTTAACTGTGCCTATTTTTCTTTTCATGATAGAATTTTCTTTCCTTCTCTTTCTTGTATTCATTTTCTTCTTCACTACTACTACTTTCATATTGTGGATAATTAGATGCATAGTGACCAAAGTTATCACAATTAAAATATTTCATAGACTGCATACCATTGTGTTTTCTTGGACCCTTATTATTTCTTCTCACAAAGTTACCTTCTTCTCCACTACTTGATTCTTCACTTGATTTTGGTTCCTTATTCATTGCCTTCTTTTAAGCTTTGAATGATGCCTCTCATTTGGATGTTTGATCTTTTTTTGTCCTCATATCATAGGTTGTAATAATCTCATGTATCTCATCCATGTTCAAAGTTTTGAAATCCTTCATTTCTTCAATTGTTGAAACCTTTGCATCTAACCTCATTGGAAGTGACCTCAATATTTTTTAAACAATATTAGAGTCTTCAATACTTTCTCCAAGTCCACGAATGGTATTTACAACCTCATCAACATGAAGTAGAAACCTTTAAATATCTTCCTCATATTTCATCTTTAAGTATTTAAATTTCCTTCTGTATGTTTGAAGTTTTGCCATTTTAACCTTGTCATCTCCTTCATATGTTCTCTGTAACGTGTCCCATATTTATTTTGCTGAAGTGCATTACATGAATTTTACAAACTATGATTCACATAAACACTTAAAATTGCATTCATTACATTAGCATTATTTTTGTATGGTTTCTTACCACTTGCATCTATAAGAGGAGTTGTAGGTGGTGTGAACCCATTCTCAATAGATTCCCATATATCATATCTATGTGCCATCAAATAATTCTTCATCCTCACACTCCAGAAAGTATAGTTAGTCCCATCAAACAATGAAGATCTATTTGATGAAAACCCATCCTGATGAGCCATTTGTGTTCCTATAAAATCTTCCTTCAAGATTTTAGGCTTTCACAAAGGAGCCTACTCTGATACCAGTTGAATAATACAAGCTTATACTGAGAGGGGGGTGAATAGTATAAGATAAAACCTTTTCCTTTTTCAATCCAAATGATAACAACAATAATATCAATTATAATAATGAAATAATATATAAATCACCACACACATAAAAGACACAGATTTGACATGGTTCATACAATGTGGGTTACATCCAAGGAGAAATATTGCTTATAAATTTCTCAATAATTTTGTGGGTACCAACCCACAGGAGATATCAATCCCCTATTACAATATTCATGGACACCAATCCACAAAAGACACTAATTCCCTTTCTCAAGTTCATCGATACCAATACATATGAGACACCAATATCCTTTACTCTGGTTCATGGACACCAATCCACAAAAGACACCAATCCCTTCTCAAGTTCACAAAAATTAATCTACTGGAGACACTAATCTCCTCTGATCTAGTTCATGGATACTAATCCACAGGAGAAACCAATATCCTCTCAAGGTCGTGGACACTAATCCATAGGAGACACCAATCTCCTCTACTCTAGTTTATGGAAACCAATCCACATGAGACACCAATCCCCTCTCAAGTTTGTGGACACAAATCCATAAGAGACACAAATCCCCTCTCAATTTTGTGGACATTTTTCTCGGGTCTATCCTCAAATGTTGCACATAAATCTACTCACAAATACTTCTCAAATTTGATCTAAAAATTGCTCACAAAACCTGTTCAAATTTGCTCTAAAACTTGCTCAAACTTGCTCCAAAACCTGCTCATTAAACCTGCTCAAACCTACTCTAAAACCTGCTCAAACTTGCTCCAAAACCTGCTCATAAAACCTTCTCAAACCTGCTCCAAATATTGTATACAAAAAATCCTCATCTATTCTCAAATATTACATATAAAATAATGCTCATCTATTCCTAAATCTTGTATAATGATGTCATCAAGTTCTTCACCTATTCTTCAATGTGCTTTCCTCAACCAAAGTAATTCAGACATATTCTACCTAAAATTATTCTATCTTCATGAACATATAGAGAATGATATGCTCTAAAAAATACCCAATATATTCTTCATATTCATTAAGTCTGTTGCTTTCACATGTCTCACATTTATTACATTAAAAGGTAGCTCTAGTCTAGCACTTGATAAATAACCTTGTAATAGCTAATTTACACCTTTCCTTCCATTTTGTAGATAGCTAAAAATACCCTTTTCAATTGAATCATTTTACACTATCCTTGCACTATGATATACTTTGACTTGCTTTAAAACAACCCTTCTATTTGTGTGAGACTATACTATATTTTTTATTTCCACATTCACTTCAAAATCAATCACAATACACATCCAATAATTCCTTATACCTCCCACACAAATTTTTTTTTCTTCAAATAATAAACTCAAAATAGCAATTCTAAGTCATTTCAATGCAATGTATTCAATAATTTCTTATACCTCTCAAAAAAATAATTTTCTCAATTAATTTCATCCACCTTTCTCAATTAATTTCAACCACCTTGAGAAGAAATTGATTTATCATACCTCCAGATCTGCTCAACAAAAATTCCTACATGTGCAGTCAACTCACAACAGGTCAACATGTAACTCAAACTGCACAGATATCCTTCAATCAATAGTTACACTACAAATCACTCATATTCTGTTATATGTCTTTGCAAGACATTAACACCCTCCAACTGGGTGTGTCTGCGTATGATGCTCGAAGAATCAATGCCCTCCAACTAGGCATCATGGGCACCATGAGGTGCTCACCATTATCCTATTGTGTGCAGGCTCTTTTAAACTCTTCGATGTCCTTAGTAGGGTGGATATGGGATTTAAATCCTCAATACAAACACAAAGCCAAACTCTCCCAACACAATGACGTTGCTAACCTTTGCAAAAATTAAATAATAAATTTAAATTCTCTTCCTTGTCATTGCACTCGTAAAATTTTTGTGATGATTTTGCCCAGGAAAAAAATCCACAACTTCTTCCTATGATGCTTATTACTCTTTCTACTGCGTGGGTATCGCATTCGAGTTATCAACTTTTTTTTCCAATATTTTTTTTTCTACCACCGTTTCATTTTTTTGCAATGCATTGGAATCACATAGACATTTGAACAACCACTTCTACCACACTGAAAATCTCTATCACGACCATGTGTAACTTCTTCAATCCTTTTGATCACTAGTTCCAGTATACTTCATCGTATATAAGCTTTTCAAAATCCCAATCACTGAACTTCTACTGTGTGTAAACCTTCGTCATGCTAAAATTCATGTCGTGTGTAAAATTTATTCAAATTCCAATAGTTGGTCTTCTTCACATGATGTGCACTTCAATTATGTTGCACATCTCTCCTTTTCTTCCTTTTGGAAACTCAAATCTGCATAGATTTTGTGATGTCTTTTCCTTTGCTTTGTAGCTACTTGAAGCTATCACAATATTTACTATGATGGACACTATCTTTGGATCCTCCTTAAGGACCACAAGCTTCTTCATATCTGGTGTAGCACAAATATTGATGGCTTTTTGCTTGCGATGTTGCACTCTGATTTACATGTTCTTCATGTTCTATGACTGTCTCACCATAAGTTCTTTACTGGTTCTAAAAGGCCTTCACTCGATTGTAATCCATTTGCAGGTTCTCCACATTCTATGCCTATCTCATCATAAGTTATTTGTTGGTTCCATAAGTCCTTCGCTTGATTTCACTCCAAAAAAACTCTTGCGCAATGCACACAAAGGCACACTCTCCCAAGGCACTCGCTCTTTGAACACGAACAAAGGCTCGCACTCTTTCTATGAAGGAAAAAATAAAGGCACTTAAAAATCACTCTCAACCAAAATGTTTGAACCATATATATATGAAGAATAATTTTAAATCTCAACCATAAGGGTCGGCCCTTACATAATTTTTCAATTTATATTTAAATTCTTTGATTTAAATACATCCCACTTTTAAAGAATTTATTTAAATCATTTGATTTAAATACATCCCACTTTTAAAACATTACTTTAATATTTAAATATTTAATTTAAATATTAAAATATACATCACCACTTAATATTTGAAATGTACATCACCATTTTATTTGCTCAAGCACCTTTTGATAATATGACAACTCACAATTTCATTCTTGAATATATTTATGCCTTTGACATCAATGAAAACTCAATATTTTTAACATTTCCCTTCTTTCAGCAAGTGCTTTTCATTGGGTATTTATTTAGAGGATTTACTGGAAGGATGATAAAATTTACTAAACTTACTATACAAAAAACATGAAATGAGTAGACTGGTTTGTTGTCCTCCACTAGCCACTTTATCAAATTTTCAGCTTGTGTTTGTTGTTTCCAAATACCTTATGCAATGTGATAGCTTGAACTTTATATGTATTCAATTTAGCATTGCTAACAAATTCAAGTTCCTTACCTATAGTTCCATTTTTATTTTTGTTTTTCCAAATATTTCCATTATTATAGTGAAACTTACCTCATCATAATTTTTGTTGGATATATACAATTTTTTCTTAACAAAGAGTGGGGCGAAGGGGTAACTATAGTGCACAAGAGGGTTAATTTTTTTATGACAGAAGTTTAAAAAAGAGTGGTGTCTGACATGGAACTTAAGAAAACAGTGAGAGCTAGTATCTCTACACAAAGGTAAACTTGAGCATAGAGACTTTGATAAATCATTTTTAGGGCTCACTTATGTTTGCTTCCCCATATGTGCTGTAAAATATTGCATAATAGAGAATAAACATATTCTTAAAGTTGGATAAACCAGGATTTGTATGTTAGTGGGACCTAGATGTCCCACATAAATGGGTGGGTGCACATTAAGCTTCATCTCCATCCTGCGGGCATATTTGAAATTTAAAGAAATGGGGACTTGGATGAGATATTCATTCTATGAATATTTGTTAATGAAATAATTTACAACTTTCTCATTTGTCATTGAACACAATTTCTTCATTTGGAACATGTCTGTAAATGCTTTACCATAAAATTATACTTTTATTGTGGATCCTAAAAGAACTTTTATGTTTTTATTTGAATATTTACTGTGTAGCTAAACAATGAATTTATTTTTTGAGTAGGAATTTTCTATTATATATATTTTTTGAGTAAGAATTTTCTATTATATATACAATCCAAGTTAGTAAATAAAGTAGAAGGTTCTATTTTTTGAAATGGTTCAATTTTTTTTTATCAAGATTTTTGTAAATAGTGATTGAATTAGACTCATCTCCAAAAAGTAGTTAGAGGATTGTTGTAACATAAATTTTGTAACAATGTAAAGCAAAACAATTCCATCTCTGGTCATAAAATTATGTTGATATGGATGGGAGAAATAAGCACAAGTACATGTTAAAAGCTAGAAAAAAGAGAATATATATATATATATATATATATATAAGAAATACTAAAATATATTTTTTCATGAATAATGAAAATAAGTATTAAGAATTGAAGTTTATTATGATTATGTTGAGAGCATTGTGAAGCAATAGTAAAGGGGGTGTAATTGTACAACACTAATTCAATAATGCTATCATGATCTAACAAAGCTGAGGTATGTCTTAATGTCATAACCGATTTAAAAATAAAATCATCCCTTGTCACATACCTTTGGATTCTAAGTAGGGTTATGCATAGTGGTGAATAATCCCTAATTCATGAATATTATCATCTTTTCCATTCGAAATTGGCTTATTTTGGGGACCTTAGACTAGGGCCCATTCACTAGAAAATTTTGAGTCTAAAATATTTTTAGGGATTAGCTCGCGCCATGTTGATAATAATTTACAATTTTCTATTTTAAATCACAACACTCCTGTCTAAATCGTGGATCTTTTTCACCTTAAATCATAAAAATAATAATTTATCCCACAAAATTCGCCTATTATATCACCATGATATATACTTAATGTGATAGTGATACTTATTCATGTAAAACATAAACTCTTCAAAAAATGAGTTGCAGGAGTAAAAACCTTCCAACATAAATATAAGACCTAAAAAATATTAATTGTAAAGACCTGTCCATCTGCTAAATAAATACAAGTGCAAAAACTAGTCTATCTTCAGAAAAGAAAGGAGTGGCATACACTAAAAAAATCATGATAAAGCTTGATTGTGAATTGGTGTATATTTCTTAAAAATGGTAGACCCATATCTAATTTCATTCATTATAAGCACCTATTTTAGCTAGTTGATGTGCCAAACCTTCTAAGTAACCATTGATCAGATCAAAGTGGTTGGAAAATGACATATTGTCTATCATTGGTTGAGAAGGACATGAGAGAGAAAGCAAAACAAGCCAAATTCATTTCACTTTCAATTGATGAGATGATGGTTTTTGATAACACATATTGAATTTGCATTCATGTGTACACATTTCAAAATCATGTAAAGCAACCTAGTTTGCTTGCATTATATAAGATAGTGGAAAATTGTAATGTGAAAAACCTCTATAATGTTGTTGTGACTAGCTTAAAAACTATTGTGGGAATGAATGATATAAAAATAGCTATAAAGTTAATATGCATTGGAGTTGATGGTGTTTCTACAATGCATGAACATAGGAGTGGTCTTTGTGTTTGACATCAAACATCAATTACCTTGTATTTGATATCCATTCATTGCATGGCTCATTAAATGAATCTTGAATACAAAAATGTGAGCACTTTATGAAAATTTTGTGAGAGTGGAAGACCTAATCTATAAAATACATGCTTATTTTTTTGTGTAATCCAAAAAAGTTTACAAAGTTTCAATAGTTTACACTAGGAGTTACAGAAAGAAGAAATTGCTAAAATATGTGGATAAAAGGTGGATTTCATTGTATCAACCTACATACAAAGGTTTTATAGAATATCAACCTTTAAGGAGGTTTATGTATGTAAATCATAGGGCAGTTGATAAGGAAAACAATTTACTATACCGTTTGACTGACTTGGAAACACTTCTAACTTATGTGTTATTCTTCCAATGTTGCAAGAAATGAATAGATTGATTTAAATTGCACAAGAAAAGATCCATATATATTTTTAATTTCTTTAGGATGAGAAAATAAATATGTATGAATATTAACAGGATATACTTGTCTGAAGAAAATTTTACAAATTCTTTTTTTGATAGGTAGAAAATATTGACTAACGTGAATGATCCAAAAAGCTTTTTAAAGTTTGACATAAATGATCATCGTTGTATTAATGTTCCTGAAAATATGATACCTCTATATTGTTTTGAAAAGTGGTCATATATATTTATGGATGATGTTGAACAAATATCCATAACATAGTGGATTTGAAGTAGTTTTACACAATACTAAGATTAAATTGTTAAAAATAGTAAAATCATTGACAAGCAAAATAAGAGATCATTTTCAAAGAGATGATTTGCTTGAGGTCATGTGTGTGGTTAACCCATATTTTGGGGTCCTTGTATTGACTAAAATTCTACAAATGAGTTGTTTATTAGATAAATGGGCACACTTGTTAAACATTTCTATAAAAATGTGGAAGTCATTAGTATTGAAATCAATGGTATTCTCAATAAAGAGTTTCTAACATATTATTCAACACATTTTAGATTGATAATGGTTGGTAAAATGTCACATTTTAGTAACCCCATGAGTCTGGTTCCATTACATGTTTGTGAAAAAAATTGTATCCAAGTAGTGTCTTACAAGATATGATCAGTGAATATTTTTGTTTATATTAATTATGTCAAATAATGATTTTGAGATCTATGGAATATGAGAGGGTTTTTAGTGCACTATCTTTTGTGAAATCTTAATTTCATGATAGACTAGATAAAAATTTGAAATTTTGTTTAAGAATATGTGTCAATGTATGAGTTGGACAAGTATACCTATGACAAAGCATTGGCATATTGGAAATCCTTAACAAATAAAAGGAGTATCACTAATATGCATGATAATAAGGATAATGATACTCGCAGTGATCCAATAGTGGAGACACAGAGATTCGCCATTCTTACAAGAGATTCTAGACACGCTGATAAGTGTTTGTTTCAATTACCTCCATTGTAATTTTTTCAATATTTAACAACATTCATAAAATTAACTTTATTTGTTATCATTTTCATCCTACTCCGATATCAAAATTGAAAAAAAAAAATTATTCATAAAATTTTATGTTTTATATCACAACATTGTTGGTCAAATTGTCTTCATTGATAAAGTCTTATGTTTTATATCATAGTATTATTAATGCTTTGGCACAACTAAGCTATATCACAGTAATATTTTTTTGTTATTTTAATTACAATAGTAAATATAATAGAATCATCATAAATTTAAAAGTGACACAAGAATATAAATGGAAAAAACCATTGAATGATAGAAAACAGAACATTAGTAAATGTATTTTTCATAATTTGGATTGAAAATATATTACATTGTACAAAATTGTTAACTGCAATACAAAAAAAATTACAATCAACTAGTAAACAATTTATAATTTATTAATTTTGAGATGGGGGGTTTGAGGTAATTTCAACCACTCCTTGAGCATCTAGATTAGCCTGAGTTTTATATTCTCCTGGAGTTGTAGGTTCTTTTCCTTTATCTCCTTAATGAACCTCCTGTGTTGAAAATAATCTAGTTCTAATGATGCCTTCCTCTATTCTGACTAATATCCCCAACAATGTTGTTTCTTCTTTGGTTGGATCTTCTTACACTGTAGAAAGCATTTTTTTATCCTTCTACTTAACCAAGATATCAAGATCCATTTTGTGTTCCTTTATAATTAGTCTTAAATAATTATTGTCTCTGAGCTTGTCTCATAATGTTTCTTTCATTTTTATTACACCTTGGAGGAATTTTTTTGCCATGTAGAGATGAACTTCCATGCTTTTAACTTGTTTTTTTAAGTTATCAAATTTTGACTACAAAATATAAAATAAAACATAAGTTAGTTTAGAGTTAAATGACAAAAGAAAACAATTAAATTTATTATAAATAAAGTCTCACCTCAACCACATCCCTTGCAGCCTTAGCAACTGCAACTTTCTTCTTATCAGAAGCACACTGGTTAAAATATGCTTGGGCTTCAACACTAATGTTCTCCAATCTATTCAACATAATATTTAAGACTTCATCATTGTACAAACATGTAGATTCACTGAGCCTAATTTAGATTGATGTAATAGACCATTAATCTTTTCTAGTTTATTTTTAACCAGAGAAAAAATATCTTCCCTTTTATAAAAATCTTTATATCAAGTATTTAGCTCCTTGATAAGGACCTTGGCATAAAATTCCCAATCCCTCATTTTTTCTATGTCTTGAAGCATCATTTATTTGATTTTTGCTTCACAATTATTAGCCATTAGAATATTTTATGAAAGCTATTTTTTCATCCTCAGTTAGAGGACCACTACTAGGGTCACTGGTTTGAGAAGGCAATAATGAGGTTTATAGAGTGGTAGGGAATTCTTATGTTTTTTGTGCTTCTCTGTGTGGATATTGAAGCACATCTATCACTTTGAACCCTGGAATGTTTCCCTATAACAAATAATCCTCATCTAGTGGAAGATTATCTAATCCTATGCTCAAAATGCCATCTTTTAAAAATAGATGGAAGCGATTTTTCGATCCAATCAGAGACTTTTGGATCACCTTTTTTATAAAGGGTATTGGAAATTGCAAATATATATATATTTGCAATTTATACTTTTTTTATTCTTACATGTCATAAGCCCTCAACTTTGTCAACTCTATGTGGATATTTTGGCTTTTCTCACACCTTTCCTTTCATTCTATTTTTTCGAAAAATAGATCCCCAATGGACTCTTTTGATGACTTATTATAGTTTAATTTCTATATTTTAAATCAAATTTCTAGTTGATTGACCATGTTAAAACTTATTCTTCTTAAAAGAAGAATAAGAAATTCTTTGTAATTTGATATTTTATTCTTCTTTTCTCCTTTCCTTTCTCATATTAAGGGGAATAAGGAGGATTTTTATTCCTCTTGATATTAAAAAAAATATACAAGAGAAATGTTTTATTATGTTTATGCTCATTTGAAGAGGAATAAGAATAAGAAGAATAAGGATATCTGAAATCTACTATTTTTCAAGATAAAAAGTTGAAGAAAAAGATTGAAACTTTTTCTGAGATTCCATAAAGTTACTAATTCATGATCTGGTATGTAAAAAATGAAAACTTCATTTTCAATTATACCCTTAAATCTTTTTTATGAAAGAGCTTAATTTGCTTCTCTTCAATGGAAATTCTATTTTTCCAGAATTTATCTTAATTTTTGGACTATTTCTTCTTCTAATGACTGATTTAATCTCTGATCAAAAAGATACAGCTTGGTTCTATTTCATCTCTTTAACAAGTTTAGTACTGAGCATAGCAATCTTGCTATTTCGATGGGGAGAAGAACCTATGATCAGCTTTTTGGGTAATTTCCAAACGAACAATTTCAACAAAATATTTAAAATTCTAATTTTACTATGTTCAACTCTATGTATTCCTCTATCCGTGGAATACATTCAATGTACAGAAATGGCTATAACAGAGTTTATGTTATTCATATTAACAGCTACTCTGGGAGGAATGTTTTTATGTAGTGCTAATGATTTAGTAACTATCTTCGTAGCTTTAGAATGCTTGAGTTTATGTTCTTATCTATTATCTGGATATACCAAGAAAGATGTACGGTCTAATGAAGCTACTATGAAATATTTACTTATGGGCGGAGCAAGTTCTTCTATTCTGGTTTATGGTCTTTCTTGGCTATATGGTCTATCCGGAGGGGAGATTGAGCTTCAAGAAATAGTCAATGGTCTTATAAATACACAAATGTATAACTCACCAGGAATTTGGATTGCGCTTATATCCATAACTGTAGGAATTGGATTCAAACTTTCTTTAGTCCCTTTTCATCAATGGACCCCCGATGTATATGAAGGAGTGCGATTCGTTTGACAAATTATTCCCTCTATAATAACTCTTTTCTAAAGATGTCTCTATTTCTAAAAACTCTATGGACATGCAGAACAAAAAAGGACTGTTACCCCCAGTCGGACTAAGGCATCACTTTTACCAAAAGTTTTTTTTTGCAATATTTTTTTTATTGAATTAAGGTAAAGCAAAGTCAGAAACAACTAATCTCTTTGAATAAACAAAGAGATTTCGCAAGTTAGTTATTACGGGTAGCTCTTACAAAGGATCAGACTAATGACGTATACAATACTTTTATTCCCTGTGTAGATGCTACATAGTAAGTTTTCATCCTTCAAAAACTACGAGTGTAAGAAAAGCATCCGTCGATAAAAAGACCACCCTAAGATGATTATCTCATGGCTACTGAGAACGAATCAAATCAGATGGTTTTATTTTTTTCTATCTCTTTTACTCTTACAGAACCAAAGTAGGAAAGATCGGAAAAATCAGTGATTTACCATAGGAACCATTGAGGAAGGATTCCTCGGAAAGTTAAGGATTAGTAATCCTTTCTATCAATTGAATAGATTCGGTCTTATACATACGCGAGGAAGGTAATAAAAAAGGAATAAGATTATTCTATTCTTCTTTTTTATAACTTAGGAGCCGTGCGAGATGAAAGTCTCGTGCACGGTTCTGAATGAGAGAAAGGAGCGAGGCATCCTCTTTTCGACTCTAACTCTCCCACTCCAGTCGTTGCTTTTCTTTCTGTTATTTCAAAAGTAGCTGCTTCAGCTTTAGCCACTCGAATCTTCGATATTATTTTCTATTTTTCATTGAACGAATGGCATTTCGTTTTGGAAATTTTAGCTATTCTTAGCATGGTATTAGGTAATTTCATCGCTCTTACTCAAACAAGCATGAAACGTATGCTTGCCTATTCGTCCATAGGCCAAATTGGATATATCCTTATTGGAATCATCGATGGGGACTCAAATAATGGATATGCAAGCATGATAACTTATATGCTATTCTATATTTTCATGAATATAGGAACTTTTGCCTGTATTATATTATTTGGTTTACGTACAGGAACAGATAACATTCGAGATTATGCAGGATTATATACGAAAGACCCTTTTTTAGCTTTGTCTTTAACTTTATGTCTGTTATCTCTAGGGGGTATTCCCCCATTGGCAGGCTTTTTTGGAAAAATTTATCTATTCTGGTGCGGATGGCAGGCAGGCTCTTATTTATTGGTTTCAATAGGAGCCCTTATGAGTGTTATTTCTATATATTATTATCTAAAAATAATAAAGTTATTAATGACTGAACGAAACAGAGAAATAACTCCTCACGTACAAAATTATAGAATATCTTCTTCTTCAATCTCAAAAAATTCAATCGAAGTAAGTATGATTGTATGTTCAATAGCATCTGCTATACTGGGAATAGCAATGAACCCTATTATTGCAATTGCTCAAGAGACCTTCTTTTAAAATATATTTATTCATTAAGCGTTTCTCTTACTAACTTAAAGAAGCAGTATGTTTGGCCCCATATCCCAGGGAGGGAATAGGTTGAGATTATGAGATGAACTTCTAATTAAAAAGTCAACTTGATCCTCAAATTAGAAGTTCATTCTATACCATAGATATACATTTTAATTTTGAGAAAATGTCATTCAAACGTACTAAATAGATATCTATGTCATTCCGTTCTATCTAGGAATAGATATATGCATGCATAAAATCGAAACTGCTTTTGACATATTATTAGTTGAGTGCCATATTCACTTCATTTTTTATAAAATCTTAGTTTTCTATTGATCCAAATAAAATGTTGGATTATATATATATATATATTTTTTTTCTATGAGATATCCTTCAATAATGAAAAAAAAAAGAATTGCATAATAGGATATATTAGACCTGGGCCTATGCGACCGATCGATAAGAATACTTGAATACTCCATTTTTGCCATATATTATATATGATACACATATATATATATGTGATCATAATATAGATTTATTATTCATGGAATAAAATTTACTTTTGAAATGCCTTGATGGTGAAATGGTAGACACGCGAGACTCAAAATCTCGTGCTATAAAGCGTGGAGGTTCGAGTCCTCTTCAAGGCATAATATTCATGATGCTTATTGGATACGCAATTCAATTACAAATACCAGATCGAATTGATAGTCTCTCGACAGACTGAGATTACTTATCTGTTGATACGAATTCTAACAATGCTTTTGGTCGTTGTTTCATAACGCTTGTTCCAGCAGTTCATACATAGTGTACTAATTTGATCTAAGATTTAAATTATTCTGCTGTGTTTCAGCAGTAGCATTTTGTATCACGGGGCTAAAGTCCTAAATGATAAACAAGAACTAATGAGAACAGGAAACAAAATACATGGGAAAAAGTAACATCTGGGAAAGATTGAATAAAAAAAGAAAAAGGCCAAATCTAAGGTGGAATACTTACTCTTTTGGTGTACATAAAGGAGTATATCTTGTTTCTTCCTACTTATTAACTGTATTTAATTAAAGACATAGATTTAAAATAATTTATATACCTCTCTCAAGGTATTGCAAGATTCGGGAGTTGCAAGTCAACAAATAGACCCATGTTGGATCCCTCTATAGGCAAATGAGGGATCCTTTATTTAAAATAAGAAGTGTAGAAAGCATACTAAAACCAAAATTGAAGAAATAAGGCGTAAGCATATTAAGCAAAAAAAAATAAGGGATAGGAATAGTAAGCATAGTAAGGAATTACTATGCTTACTATTACATAGTCGGGATTTAAAAATGAGGAATCTATCTTCAAATTAAAAATCTAGTCTCTTTTATTCCTATTTTTTTCTTCTGCTATTAAGTGTCGAATTTCATTTGCAAAAAGTATTCTCCTTTCCAACAATGTTTTTGTCATTTGATTCAATAGCATTCTGTTAGATTGGAACAGATTTAATAAATATTGATAACTCTCAAATAGAAAATGATAAGTAAAATAATCAGATAACCAACGGGTGGTTTCGGCTTGGCGATCATTCGCCATATTTTCCAAACGGATGACCATTGGTGAAACTTCAACCAACCAACGACCATATGTGAACGAAGGCATATATGGACAAATTTGTTTCCATTCGAAACCAAATGTTTGAATGCGTTGTACAGACACCATATGGTCCCCGGGTATAATATCCTCAAGTTTCCAGTCTTTCATGTTCAAAATTTTGTTCTCACTATAAACACCCAGGACATACTTACTTCTAAAGGGGTTCTGTGTTGCTTCTTTTCTTATTGGAATGTAAGTAATATAAATTCTTTTCAACATTTCTTCATTTATAAGAAGTTCTCGATGTGAAAACATACTAATGCGCTTCTCTTGAAAGACGAAACCCACGGGATCCCAAAGAAATCTTTCTAGGAAAAAGATTGAAAATTTAGAGGATTGATATTGCATATGATAATCCTCTGTATCAAAGAATTCTCCTAATATTATCCGCTGCCGTTCTTGTTCTTGTACCCTCGCTTTTATTTCAGCATTCCATTTATTTTGAGTTTTATACTTTTGGTAACTCCTCTTATAAAGAGAGCCTAATTTCTCCTTCATATACTCAAACTCAAGTATATCATAGTAGTAATATTGTTCAAGCAATTCGACGAAGTGGTTGGCTCTAAATAGAATATCAAATTTATTACTACGAATAAAACTAAGGCGCCAGGGCCTAGGCGCCCAAACTAGACGATTTAAGAAATCGTCTTCATCTTGATCTTTATAAGCTCCAAAAATATCCTTTTCTTGTCTAAAACTCTCTTTATTCACGAGAGAAGAGATCCCTCTTTCAACCATATTAAAATTATTTTTCACTATGGACCGACCAGCAAATGTGAGTATCACTTCCGACTCAGGTCTACCCCGATATAATATATCGAATCCTAATGAGAATTCCACCAGAAAACTTTCTAAAAGACTAGAGGCTAGAGCGAAATCATTCTTAATGAATCCATCGAGAGAACGCCAATTATCTTTATTTCGTTCCGATATAAACCAAGAATCTTGAGCTGCTGATCCGGCCAAGCAACCCAAAATATGGGAAAATATAGTAAATTGCTTCACAGTTGCTTCAGCAATTGAAGGTTCTAAATACCAATGGGAGAGATAAAAAGCCCTTGGCAACCAGAAGTCTGTAACAAATAGGGGATCCATACCCATACTTCTAAGTGTATTAAGCGTATGTTGTATAAAAGACTTCCCTACCTTATAGGGAAGTCTTTCCTGTTGGCGTGGCTCGTATCCAAACAAACCCGTAGTGGTTCGACTAAAAGCAAATCGAATTGTATTAGTACCTATAACTGATTTCTTTTGGTTAATACTAATTAAAAAAATTTCATTGGTAAATCCTATTAAATCGCGCGCATTAAAACCTTTGGTTCTAAATCCAAATTCATCAGAACAGGACCATTCTTTTTCTAAGTAGATCCCCTTGCTGCGTAAAAGAATAGGAAATTCCCTTTGTCGTTGTAGGAAAGGAAGCAATCGAATATGGATTGATCTATCTAATCCATCAGAACCTATTGGAAATGGGTCCACTTTTTTAGGAAGATGAGTTGAACCAATTACAATTCCAGGAAAATTTTCCTTAAAGAGACGTCGCACCAATATAGAAAGGAAGAACGATCCAAAATTAAGTTCATGAATGTTTGGAATCCATATTATACAAGGAGACATGGCTTTTGCCAATTCGAGGGCAAGCATGAATTGTTGTATTCTTTTCAGCCGCAGATTTTTTTTCAAAATATCCATATCCATATCTATTCTGTCTAATTTGTTTTCGGCAGTATCGTCAAAAAGACTAGGAGCATAAAGCATTGGATCTTCAGCTTTTTCTTCAAATTCATTTTTCAAGTCATCTCCACGGGGCAAGAAATATCTCAGAGATATTCTTACTAATGGAATATAAGAGTCTGCTGCTAGACTTTTGACCAAATAGGATCGTCCAGTGTTCATAGGACCTATCAAGAAAATGCGTTTGGAAAAATAAGAGGAGGATGGTCCTAAGTTGAGTGATAGAGGGTGAGGGTTTACCTGGGAAGAGCTAAGACTCCCCCAGCAATCTTTTTGTAAAGAGGTAATCTTATTACAAAAAGCAAGGAAGACCGATCTTTCTGCTGAACCAAATTTATCAAACTTGTTTGTATAATTCATTATACCTTCTTGGTAAGTTTCAGCTAAATATCGTAAGTAAATAAGCCCCGGCTGCTCAGTGATATATCCAGCAACAGGGATATTTGGATCATCAGTAACAGGGAAAGTCCTCTTAAAAGAGAAATCCTTAGGATTGGTAATCAACTTCAATTCAAGTGGAGAGAAACTTTTTTCTTTAATTAAAAAATGAGCTAATTCCCTCTCTCGTTGATCTATGCTAGAGTAATTTGTCTCTAGCAATGTTGTGTAAATTGAAAAGAAAAACCAACTACCTTTTTTCAATTCTCTAATACAAGACCATTTTCTTATGAAATAATCGTATATCTCCTGTATAGGTATATTATAATCTTCATAATCCAAAAACCAACCGGAGATGATTCCAGGCATAGGCTCCACAAGTGGTTGGAGCGTGTGGTGCAACTCCTTATAGGAGGAATTATACTTTATCTTGTTCCTCCAGAAGTAATAGTCTTTCGTTAAATTAAACATGTAGAAGGGAAAAGAGAATAAACGAAGAATGAAATACCCAACGACGAAAGAAACAAGAAAAAGGACCAAAGATTCTTCATTTTTTATTAGTCCATTTCTTACATATACCATAAACCTTTCCATCATTTTCAACCTTTCCATCATTTTCATTTCCTTGAATTCTTTGAATGTGAATTCCCGAAATGCAGGAATAAATGTTATTTCTTTGAATAACGTAAATGGGATTTTCCTACCTCGATTCCTTATTTCGATTTCGATCTCCATCATTTCGAGTTCTTGTTCTTGATTTGCCTTTTCTTTCTTAAATGACTCAACCCATGACAAAACTAAGAAATACCAGTTCCTCCATTTTTTTTTGGAACCGGAAAAATAATGGTAAATTTTGGAAACATGCTTGGAAGCATAATGGGAAAAAAATTCGGAAACATTATAAAAAACATAATTGGAAAAATTGAAGACATAATAAGAAACATAACCGGAAATTTTGGAAACGTAATAGGAAACATAATTGAAAACATAATTGAAAAATTTTTCCAAGTTTGTTCTCAATTTCCATTCTAGAAGTGCCAATAATTTCTGGGGAAGTGCCCACAAAATATTCAATACATCCAATATATGAGTAATAAACTTATTCTTATATTCAAAAAGGTCCAAAATAGATGCAAATTGATCCCTGCTATTTATCAATATTTGCAAAAAAGGATATAAAAATATATCCTCAAGATATTTCCACCATGCAGAAGTAAAAACGCACAACCTATATGTTTGAAACAAATCCCATTTGGAGGAATTTATTTGAAATTGAAAGACTCTAGAGAAAATTTCTTTATCTTTATTCAAAAGGCTACTTTTCTTAATTTCCATATAAGTATCTAAAAGTATATCCTCAAAACATTTCCACCATGGAGAAGTAAAATCTGTGGCTTTGTTTTCAATTATGTTTTTTGAACTTTTTGTTGAACTATATTTTTTTACAGACTTCTTATTCATTTCCATGAATAAGGTTTCAAAAATGAATCGTAAATCATCTTGATAAGATTGAGTTTTAATAAAATCCATGTCTTTCAAATTGACACTCTTTTCATACTGATAAAGGTTGTTTTCTTCAGAATCGGAATTATTGGAAAAGAAAGGACAAGAAGTTTTTTCAAAATTCACTATTTGTTGTTCTCTTCTAAAAGGTGTTGTAAAAATATCTTCGATCGAGGAAATATATCTCTTATCATGAACAAATGAATTCAATTGAGTTAATAAATTGAATGATTTGTACAAGTCATAAATTAACGTTTGGTCATGTAAATATTTTGGTAATAATATGTTAGCCACTTGTGAGTTGATGAGAGAAACAATCTCTTTCTCTGAGAGAACAGGTTTTATTTCATCAATAGGCAAAGAAAAGAGATTGTTGTGGATGGGAAAAAGATTGAATAATTGTCCATATGTTAGATTTTTCTTCTTGATATGAATGCTTTCCATATAAGAAAATAATCTTTTCTTGTAATTTAGCCGGGGATGATGTAAATAATCAAAAAATTCGATTGTATTTGCTTTGTTAAAAGAAGCTCTCAATAAGCTTTGATTAGACAGTTTTAAGGGATTCAACCATTTTTGATCGTTGAATAACGCTGAAAGATCAGTGTTATCAATAAATTCTTTACAATTCTTTTCATTATCTAATAAATCAATAATCAATTGACTCATTGGTATCTCATTCAAAACAGATTGTGCTATTATTCCTTCATCGATCAATTCCGATTTTTGTGAATCATCCAAAATTTTAATAATAATTGGTGGAATTAATTTTAACAACTTATTCCAAAGTGGTTCGAACAAATTATTCAAAAAATTGAATAATCTGATAAGGTCATCCAATAGTTGATTATATAATGCTAATCTCTTCTCCTTTATAATCATTCCTCGCGGGGTGTTATACTGATCCTCGTCCCCCATAAGAAAATCAATAATAGAACTTCTATTCTCAACAATTAGATTTATGTTGACCTTAGAACGGAAGTTAGACCACCAGTTAGACAGTAACTTAGGGAGGTGTGCAGAAATTAACACCTTATTGTCAAATAAGTCTATAAAAATAGATAAGTTCTTAAAAATAAAAAGCTGAAGAAATTCCTTCAGTGGTAAACGAATATCAATTGGGACCAACACTCTGTATTCATTTAGATCAAACACTCTGTTTCTCAATTTAAAATAGTTCCGTGTAAAATTAGAACTAAAATAAGAGCTATAAATGAGATGTTTCAAACCGTTTTTCAAGTATTTGGTTTGAGTGGACCAATTGTACAAAATTAAATTCCGATTGATATATTTATCAGTTCGAAGAATAGAGTGATTAAACCATTCTTTCTGACCTTTTCTCCAACTTGATGAATGCTGGTTAATTGTATTTTGCATTACATTATTAAAACTTTCATTTTCTATCCAATTTACTTGAATTGGATCTTTTGAATTGCGGCCAGACCTTAAATATAATTTATTGAATACATTTTCGATATGGTATTTCTTGAATGCTTTTTGAAAAAAAAATTTTGATTTTGAAAAATGCCCGTCAACTTTCATCTTATATTGAATCAATATTAGTCGTGCCGAAGTTTCAATTCTGTCATTATTACTTCTTTTGATTATTCGATCCACAAATTCATTCTCTTTATTGATAATATTGAGTAAGCTCAATAAAAATTGATCCTTTAAATTCTCTTTATGTTTGAAGATCTGATTCAATAATTTACTCTTGTTCAATTCATAAAATTGATTCATGTTATAATCAACATCAAAAGTAAATTGATTATTATCAACCTGACTAGACTTAGCCATTGATAGAGCGAATTGATCTGTTATTTCTAACACAATTTTTTTCCATTGTTCCTTGTTTTGATCACAGACTGAAGAAGATAGATCCCAAAGTGAACTCCGATTCATAAATTGGATGCAGTTTAAATAATTTATATCTCTCTGATTCTTTCTAATAATGTTCCATCCGGGATCTGATGAACTCATATAAATTGAGGAAGGATTGTGAAAGTACGTTTTGACTTTCCAAAAGTCAACTTTCTTATTCCTTTCGGATTCCATGAAATATTGAAAAGGATGATCATCTTGTTGCCTTTTCAATAATTTGAAACTTTTAATAGGCTTCTTAGTAACGCCGGTACTCATACACGGTTCATATATTGACGCCTTTGATAATATCTCAAAAAAATTCCAATAAATTGGAGAATCCTCTGACTTTGAAGTTTCCCAAGTAATTGGTCCTTGATTTTCTGAGATTATCTCATTCTTATTATTATTTATATTTGTATTTAAATTTATGTCATATTTTGACAAATACACAGAAAGATGTGGAACCATCAACAAATTTCTAGTGAAATTTGGCGCAATAAACATCATATATCTTTTTTCATTCCAAAAATGATTTGCGCGATACATAAAAACTGGTAATGTAAGTAATACCACAATCTTTATTGTTTGATTGAAACCAATGCTACGTAGATCGCGTAAAAGTAACGTAACGAGGATTCGAAAGTTAAACAGCTTAACAGGGCGCTCTCGACAGGAAAAGATTCGAGTTAACAATCTGAACAAATAGGATTCAGTCAAATAGGATTTGTTCCATGGATTGAAGACTTGCATCATTTCTAATCGAAATTGATGTCGAAAATTAAATCTAAAATTCTTGCTTTTCAGTATCCAAAAATGTTGTTTCAGTTTCATATTTAAAGCCTATTTTTTTGAATTAAAAAATGCATATCGTGTTATTTTTTTTAAGAAAATGCCTGATATAGAAAAAAATATCTAACTAAGCTCTATTACCAATAGTTGATAAATGGTATATTCTATATATATATATATATATTGTATACATAGATATATACATCCAATAGTTAAAACTGGCTATAACCAACCCTTTCTTACATCTATCATTTTAACCAATACTATAACCAACCCTTTCCTATATCTATCATTTTAACTCGTAATATAACCAAAAATAAACCCATGCAAAACTTTTTTACAAGTGTGCCCTTTCCTATATCTCTCATTTTATAGGATCCAATTATGAAATTAGAGCAAATGCCTGATATAGACCTTAGGTCTAACTAAGGTCTATTGCCAAGAATTTAGAAATTGTGTATTATATAGATATAGATGTACATATAACTACATCTATATTAAAAAATGTGTTGTAGATGAAATATTTGGAAAGTCAAAAAATATTTGGGTTGGTGCCCCCCATGATCTCACTAAAAAAAAAAATTCCACCCCTGCATTGACCTCTCATTAATTATTATTGTGGTGGAAAGAATGGCAGCATCATATGTTGCCTTCTTACAGTGAATTGTGGGGAAACACCTAAAAAATTACAAGAAGATTTTGTTAAAGAAAATAAAATTGAATATATATTAATTTAATATAAATACTCTTACCCGACGATGATGAGATGTGTTGCGCATATACAACCTATAAATACATGTCAGTACAGGTGGAGGTGGGGTGTAACATTGAAAACATATGAAAAAATAAGTAGAAATTATATATTTTCAACTAAACAAATATATACAAAGAAGCTCAAAATAGTAAACTTACTTTTCATAGGAGTGGCCTCACTAGATACACATTCCACATTATGTGCAGGCAGATGTGGATGAGAAACACCAAGAGAAGAAGCATGCCCTAAACATTTTGGAGGCCTCTACAAGGGTGTTGCTTCTGACTGTGTTAGAAGAATCACCAGTGGCTTCTGGCATATGTCCTCTTACAATAACATCATGTTTGATCACAGTATTGGTTGTGCTTCTTTGCATTTAGGTGTAAATTTTAAATTAAAAATTAAAACTTGTACTATAAAAATTTATTTCTTAGTGAAAGATAGAATTTTTACCTTCACCTCTTGGGTTGACATGGCAATGCTTACTAGGATTGTATGCAAAATAGTTAGTATATTTGTATTCTGTACATTGTGAAAATATTCATAATAAAATCCAAGAATATAATTACACATTGTACCTTTGTTCACTTGGATGTTATGTATTTCTGCTTTGCTATGCTAAGAAATATATGTACACCAATTGAATATTTGGTGGTGAATACACCAAACAAGATAGGTCAGTCCCCAAAATGGAATGTTCGTTGATCTTCTTTATAGAATGAGTCTTTCTTGGAAGAACTCAAAAACTGTTTTAAGAATTTTATCTTCAATAGATGAATTCGTTAAGCCCCTTCTGGACTTAGAGGTAGAAACTAAAATAAAAACCATTAGTTGAGAAATCATAAATTTTAGTTTTTGATCTTTAAAGAACGTCAAGAATTATACCTATCAACAATTTTGAAGAGGCACTGAAGTTAGTCTAGGAATGCTTTTCCATTGGTTGATAGCGAGAAATTTACAATGATGGGATCATCATCCCTGTGAGGGAGACTTGTTAAGCTCTCCGCATTTGAGGGTTTTATGGTAAAGCATATCTACTTATTATGGATTTTCATATTAATAGTCATTGTATTATTGTCGTGTGTATATATAATATCCTGTAGGACATGGTTATATGTTCTAAAATACATGGAAAATAAACCCTACAAGCTTATTCATTAACCCAAGAAATGTTGTAATTGGGTGTGGTTAACATTTCTGAAATGTTAGGGCAGACAAGATTTTTTAAGATAAATTTGGAAGGGGTGGAAGTGGTGGAAGTAGGGTAAATTTTTGAGAGAGTAGGGAGTAGGATATTAGTCATCTAGGGTTCACTCTGATGATCTGCAAAAGGAAAAAAGTTTAAAATGAATGTAGATGTCTTTTTATATACCGCTGCATACCAAAATAAAATGTGGATGGATATATATGGTAACATGTAATTCGACATGCATAGGTGAGTGATTGATCGTTTGACACATGGTAGCATAACCCCTGGTGCAACTAATATAAATTTGGATACTATTTTGTAATATATCCAATGTCGAATACTATTTTGCAACCAATCTAGATTCAGTTAGTATTTTGCACCCGATCTAGAGTTGATCACTGGTTTGCCATCGATCCAGAGTTAGTAATAGTTTTGATATCGAGCTAGAGTTGGACACAATTTTACAATTGGGCCAAAGTCAAACTATCATTTGCAATCAATCCAGATTCGACTAGTTATTTGCTAATGCTTGATAATCAAACATTTAGTTGCTATTGGCCAATAGTTGAGCAATCATTTGCAATCGATCTAGAGTTGACAAGTCTTTTACAACCAATCCAGAGTCGGCTACTGTTTTGACATAGATTTGGAGTCAGTTTCATTTTTGCTACCAATTCAAATTCAAATATAGTTTTTAAATTGGGCTAAATTCAAACTGTCATTTTCAATTGGTCAATAGTCGATCATTCATTTGCAATCGATCGACAATCGAGTAGTCATTTACAATCGGTCGATAATTGAGTAGTCATTTAAAACTAGTTGATAGTCAAGAATTCATTTGCAACTGACCAACATCTAAATATTCATTTATAATCAGCTGATATTCAAGTAATATTTTGTAACCAACTGTCAGTTGTGCAGTCATTTACAAGCAATCGATAGTCGAATTTATGTTTGTGGTCATCAAATCTATAAAATTCACCATAGTTTTATAACTTTTGGTGAAAATAAAGGTAATTCATCATGTCTCCTACATGAAATTGGTGAGGATTCATCTCGATTTCAAAACTAATTCACCTTATTTTTATATATAGATTTCATGTCTGATCCTTTATGCATAACACTCATTCTAAGGTTTGATGAATTAACTTATTTTTTTTAATATTATCCAAAAAAGGGGGTATGTCTATTCTCTCACAAGTTATTATGTTATTAAAGAAAATTCATTTAGACTATCCCACCATTTTATCTTAAATATTAAATATAAAAACTACTAATGTTGCTATAATATTAGTATTAGTAATTCTGATAGGAAAATAGTAATTAAGTACTCATCTATGCTATTACATGTATTTTTTTGATGTGTTGCATATAGTATTCAAATATCAATGTCAAAATAAATTAATATTTGAAAGAGCATTGAAATTTGGCATATCAACCTACCAATATTTTTATTTATCACATGTTTATATAGATGATGTTGCCTTTGAACTATATGAAGCATGTTGAATATTTATTCATTCTTGTATGGGAGGTTTTCATTCCACATCCAAGGGTGATTATGGTTGTACATAATGAAAAGACACACTAGCATGTGATTCACCACTTCAATTTGTCCATCAAGCTTATGGATGAAAAGTTGTGGATCATTGCAACTAGGTATTTATTTAGTTCTAAAGGTGGTTGTAGATGTTGTTGATGAAGTAAGAGTATAAAAAAAAATTATGGAAATTGTGATGTGTTCATTCTCTTCCATTCTCTTCCTAAACATATTGAAAAAGCAACTTGAAAATTTGTAATGTGTCCATTCTCTTCCTACGTAGGAACATTATAATTATTTTTGTGAACCTATTCACAACCACAAAACTAAAATTATATTTTTATGTTTGGTGGTTGGTAACCTTAATATGTAATACATGCTAATGGATTCTCAAGGTTTGAAAGGGTCCAATAGTAGGCTGTAGAGCCCCAACTTCCTATTTGTAGGTTTGGTAGTATTGTAGGGTGTGCAAGATTTGATGTCGACCTCCACTTTGGACACACATTAGGTAAGTAAATGTGTTGTAGTGTTGCAAGTTTCTCATTGACATAAAAATATCCATCTACCTTAGAGTAGTGTGCTTCCCAAATGAGATGTTAGTGCAGTATTGAAATGTATGTAGATATTACCTAGTTAATATAATAATCTATAATCAAGGTGATCTTCTACTTTTGACGTTCCTTGTATTAGCAATGTATGATGATGAAGTCAGTGTCATTAGGGTATAGGGGCTTCTACCATTATCATTATGACCCATAGCATCCATGACTATTAACAACATTTGTACTAATGGATTTCTTTACCCTTATTATCCTTGATTACAAGATGGAACTATTGTAAGTTAGTCATCAACTTTATTTAGTGTGCTTTTTTATTTTACTTTGAGTGTTGATGAGGCATGATTTTTATTTTTCTTTAGACCTTAGGATTTCCTAGGTTTGTGCATTTTAGGACTTAGTCTTATGTTTTTAGCTGCCTTGTACATGTGAGTCACTTTTATCGCTCATGTTGGTTTGGTCTAGGTCCAAGTGTCTTTTATTTCATATAATAATAAGGTTTTTCCTTATCGCTTGTTTTGGATTAAGCCTTTTATACATAATCCTTGGATCTACTTATGATTTCCAAGATTATAGTTTGTATTTTGGGTTTATTTAAGTCCTCATTGATTAATTTATTTCTTAACTTCTATTTTGCCATAAAAGTTTGGTATCGGAGTAGGATAGTTGTGGATTTTTTGGGTTATTTTCGATCTCATTTTGGTTTATTTGGGTTATTTCTAATAAAAATAGTCCTATTTGAAGCCCTCTTTTATTTTGCTACATAATTACTGACCTTGATAGAAATTTATGTTAAAAAATTACTGTAAAATTTGTTGCTGACAAGATTTTACTACAATTGTTGTTGATGAAATTTGCTGCAATTCTTGCTACAATTTTTTTCAACAATTCTTGTTGATATTTTTGACTTGGTGTTCGACAATGTTTTTGTGCCTGAGTTTGGTTTTGGGAGCACGTGGTGGAACACTACATTGCTACCTGACACACATCATGTCACATTCATCCACGAATGTTTGACAGGAGGGCAAACTGTGGTCTATTTTCAACTTGTCCTTTCTGCTTGCACATAGAATCCAAAATAGATCTCGTGAATCCAAAAAGAACTAATTTTTTGTATCTGAGCCATTTCTATCCATCCCATAGTAAAACTTCCTGACGAAGGCTTACATTTGGTGCTTTAATCAATTACGAATTGTGGCAATCAACGGTGCCCTAGCATTTTTCATCAAATTTGTACTTGCTAATATCTACTACCCCTTTGGCTTCCACTGCTCTCTAAATGATTGTCAGGATTTCTGCAGTCCCATCGCGAGCACCTACAACACCATTATGCTAATGATAATCTAAGAACACACTCATTGATTCGACTTGATAATCACCTGATTTTTGACTCATCGTGTTGCAATTTTCGTAATGAACTTACTATCTATGTTGGATGGATATACATTTTTTTTGCCACAAGCTGCTTCATTTAACAATTTATGGACACTCCTAGACTGATCTACATGTTCTAATAGATGAACAAGGTATGATACACCTTTAACCTAAAAATACCACCTTCAAACATCGATTGTAAATCCTAACTCACATTGCTCACCAAAAGCTTTCGATTATTGCAAAACCTGACACAAAATTGCTCATCATGAGTAATAGAGGACCGTTTGGAATTTCCATCAATTGCAAACCCAATAGAGATCTAATGAAACTAGTATGGTTCTATTTAACATTGACCAAGATTTGCTCAAAATTGATGTCAGCACACCATTTCCTATGTCATTGATTGATGCACATCTTTTGATCCAACCAATCACAATTGGTTTTTTCTTGCAAGAATTTTTCCCAGCCACATATTCACGTACACCAAAGATAGTTGGATTTTTGCTCAATGATAGAAGGAGTTATCTCATATTGGGGCACGTGTGGTCATATTGAGCATCGTGGATTTTCTGCACTTTGCCTCATCATTCCTATCGATGCTCGATCATGGGAAGGGATTAAATATATTTTGCACCAAGGGGTATTTCAAAAATTTGTGCATTGCAACTTTTTGCAAAATTTTTCAATTTTTGCATTGCAATATTTTGCAAAATTTTTCAAATTTTGCATTGCAACTTTTTGCAAAAGTTTTCAATTTTTGCATTGCCACTTTTTGCAAATTCTTAACAAGGGGAAATTTTTTTTGTCATTTTGTGTTTCTAATTGTAATATTGCACACCTCTCCTCTTTTATTTGCAATTATTCAAGTCAATTAGAACTAATTTTGTGCCCCTTTTTGGCATTTCCTACTAGCGCGTACTTGGAGCAAAATGGCTACTGAATTCGCCAACAAAATGGCCCAACTCCCACAACTTGTGAGTGTTGTGGCTAACAAAGTAACCTCCACAGATATTCAGCCACAATGTGATGTTCCCATTTATGATGACTCGCAGGATCCTAAAGTTCTCAATAGCTATATTTTAGACATGGATAGTTGGTTCAAATACACAAAATTGGAGAAGTCTCAGAAAGTTACTTTTGCTAAGATCAAATTTTTTGGCATTTCTAAGATCCTCGTCACTGATCAACAACAGAATAAAAATCATATTGATTCATAGGATGAGTTACAACGAGTTTTTAAGAGTAGTCTTTATCTTTTAGAATACGTCGAAGACATTGAGATAAGATGGCTTCATCTTCACCAAACCTCTCATATGAGTGTTCATGATTATGTGTTGCAATTTAACAAATTGAGAATTTTGAATTTAGTGTAGGACTCTGTCATCCAACTTGTGACCAAATTCAAAAGTGGGTTGCAAGAACCACTTTATAGGAAGTTAAAATACAAAACCATTGTAAGCATTGATATGGATTTCATAAAATCCATTCTTGCAGAGGAGGAGTTGTGAGAGTCATCGTGCGGGTATCGCTCTTCATCATTTGGAGGAAATTCAAATGCTTCTAATCAACAATCTAAAGAAAACAAGTATTCTTCCTCTTCTCCTTCTCCCTCTTCTTCCTCTTCTCATTCTTCTTCTTATTCTTCTAAAAAATATTCTTCTAAATCCCTTGTGGAATGTAGTTTTTGTAAGAAGAAAGGCCATCAAAAACATCAATGTTTTAAATTGAAAATTTTGAAGAAGTCCCTTGCTGTAAAGCCTTCAAATAAGGATCAATAATATGGTCCTATTCAGGCTACAAGGGAATGAAAGGCATACAAGGAATTAGTCGGTTTAAACAAAGTTACCCTTATGAATAATTCTCAAGGTAATCATGAGAACTTGTTTGTGACCATGGTTCACCTAAGTGACACCTTCATGGTTGATTGTATAATCGATAGTGGCTCACAAAAAAATCTAATTACAATGTCTGTTGTTGACAAACTAAATTTGTTGATTGATCCTCATCCACATACTTATCTTTTAGGGTGGAAGGACAATGGGATTTCATCTGATATCACACATGTGCATGGTGAATTTTTCTTTCAATCCTACTTTTGTGGACATAGTTGTGTGCGATGTAACTCGAATGGATTGTTGTGGCTTGTTGCTTGGTAGACCCTATCAATATGATAGGAGGTCTATACATGATGGGTATAACAACACATACACTTTACACAAAGATAATAAGGCTTACATAATAAAAATTACACAACAAACACCACACAATTTGATGTTAATTTGTAGAAAAGCACATAAAGCTATTAATCAAGCAAAGGAATTGACACTCATCTTCATCAAACCAATCAAAGAACAGAATCAAGCACTTAAGTATTCACATAATAGGTATTCTTTATTTAATTAATTGCTTCAATTTTATTCTAGTGTTTTCAAATAACCTTCAAGCCTTCCACCTGAACAATAGATTAATCATAGCATTGAGATTGTTCTTGCAACACCTCTTCACAATTCTTCAATGTATGGACACTCAATAGTGTAAATGGAAGAAATCAAAATTCATGATTTGTTGTCTAAAGGTTTCATAAAACCTAGTACTTCTCCTTGTGCTTCACCTATCTTGCTTTTGTTGAATAAAGATGGTACATGGAAGCTATGCGTTGATTTTAGGACACTTAACAAAAGAACAATAAAAAATAGATATCTACTTCCACAAATTGACAATCTCTTGGATCAACTTCAAAGAGCTAAATTTTTCTCCAATATAGATTTCAAAAGTGGCTATCATCAGGTCAGGATTCAGGCTGAGGATACTTGGAAAACATCATTCAAGACCAAAATGGGGCTCTTTGAGTGGCTTTTCATGCCCTTTGGTCTTACGAATGCTCTTGCCACATTCATACGACTAATGAATGAAGTGTTCAGAGATTGTTTGGAAACATTTGTAATCATTTATTTGGATGACATCCTTGTATTTTCTTCTACTTGGAAAATTCATTTAGAGCACTTGGAATCAGTTCTTCAAATTCTTTAGAAGAACCAATTGTATGCCAATCTTCCCAAGTGTTCTTTTGGGTAAACTTTTATTGTCTATATTGGTTTTGTAATCAGTGAGAAATGCATTCAAGTGGATCCTGCTAAAATTGAAGTCATCCTCAAATGGCCAACTCCTAATTCTATCATAGATTTAAGGAGTTTTCTTGGGCTTGCCAACTTCTATTGCAATTTCATAGTAGGTTACTCCACTATTGTCGCTCCTTTGCATCATTTGACAAAGATCAAAATTTAGTTTTAGTAGACAAAGGATCAACAAAAGGCCTTTGACACATTGAAATGCAAATTGTGTATAGCACCTATTCTTGTTTTGCTAGATCTTTCTCAACCATTTGAAATAGAGACAGATGTGTCATAGTTTACACCTAGAGCCATTCTCAAGCGAAATGGCCATCCTGTGGCCTATTATTCTAAAAAAAATTCAAAGGTAAAGAAGAACTATTCTACATATGATAAGGAGTTATATTCTTTGGTTCAAGCCATCAAGTATTGGAGGCACTGTCTTCTATAAATAGAAATAATAGTTCACACCAATCATATGCCACTTAAGTTTCTTCAATCTCAAACCAAAATTGAAGAGGTTAGACACATGAAGTGGGCATAATATTTGCAGCAATTCCACTTGGTTATTAAGTACAAGAAAGGGTAAAATAATACAATTGCATACTATTTGAGTCATCCACCATCAGCCCTTGCCTTGACTGTTGTGACTATGTCCCATATTGGCTTCCAAACTTGGCCAACACAGTATCCTTTGGATCCTGATTTTGGCAAAGTTTTCCAACAACTTTCACATCCTTCATCTTCAAATTTGAGAGCCCTTCAAGACTTTCACATTAAGGATGGAATGTTGTATAAATTGGACAAACTTTGTGTCCCTCAGGAGAATAGGGAGTCTCTCTTGAAGGAGGCTCATTCTACACTCCATGAAGGACATTTTGACAAGCAAAAGACTCTACATCACCTTCAGTGGTTCTTCTTTTGGCCTCACATGCAGAGAGATGTTTTTCACTTCTTGCGATAACGTGTTTTCTGTAACCATTCCAAATCAACTAACAAGATATTGGGTATGAGAATGCCTTTTCCCATTTTTTATCATCCATGGAAAAGCATATTCATGGACTTGTTGAGCAGTTTTCTGATAATAATAAGACAACATTATTATGTCTTCCTGATTGTGGATATATTTAGTAAGATGGTCATATTCATTCCATGTCGTAATATGATTTCTACACAATACTTAGCCCAGGTAATATGGTCAAATTCATTCCATGTCGTAATATGATTTCTGCAAAATACTTAGCTTGGCTCTTCTTTGCGGTAGTGTGGCACTCTTTTGGTCTTCCAACAGTATTATTTTTGATAAAGACATGTTTTGTGGGTCACTTTTGGATATCCCTTTGGAAGATCTTGGGAGTATCCCTTAATTTCTCTAGTATCTATCATCATCAATTTCATGGGCAGATAGAGGTAGTTAATCATACTCTTGTACAAATTTTGAGGATCTACCATCATTCCACTCCTACCAAGTGGGATTTAAGCCTCACTCACATAGAGCATGCCTACAACAGGGTCGTTCATAGTTCTACTGGACACTCTCCATTTGAAGTATGTTTTGGATTTCAGCCTTTGGCTCCATACAAGTTGTCTTTGCCCTCTCCTAAGATAAGTCAAAATCTTTTGTTTAGCTTTTGTAGAGCCTTCAGTCCAAGGTGGTTCTTATTCTTCAAAAGCCTCAACAAAAGCAGAAACAACAAATGGAAAAATATCGCACTCCTCATCACTTTTAGGTTGGTGAAAAGTATGGTTTTATCTAGATAGACCAAGTTTTGCAGATAAGGTACATAGAAAGATCAAACCTCTTTGTTATGGGAGATATACCATTTTTCAGCATATTTTTGAGAATGTGGATCTCCTAAAATCATACTATGATTCCACATTGGAATCTTCTCTAGCTATCAATCATTTGATTGATGTGGTTCCTGATGCACATATTTCGCTTGATACAAATACACTTTTTGATATGAAGACTCGGTAGACTCACCAGTATACTTCTACATCATATCCTGTAGCCCACTATGGCCAATTTCCACATCAAGCTCACTTGATCTTTGCTCACCAAAAGTCCTAGGATTTTCCCTCTTTGTTAAAAGTATTTTTGTCCAATGCTTCTTTTTTTGGGACAAATGATGAGGCATGATTTCTATTTTTATTTAGACATTAGAATTTTCTAGATTTGTGCATTTTAATACTTAGTCTTATGTTTTTAGCTACCTTGTACATGTGAGTCACTTTTGTCATTCATGTTGGTTTGGTCTAGTTCCAAGTGTCTTTTATTTCGTAGAATAATAAGGTTTTTCCTTATCACTTGTTTTGGATTAAGCCTTATGTACATAATCCTTGGATCTACTACTACTTTCCAAGGTTATGATTTATAATTTGGGATTATTTGAGTCCTCATTGATTAACTTATTTCTTAGCTTCTATTTTTCCATAACAAGTGTGTAGAAAATATAGAGGCCTATGATCTGAGTGAATAATTGTTTCCATGTCCATGAAGTAGTTGTGTGATTGTCAAATAAATTGAACATTGATAGACCACTATGCATATGTGGAATAGTGTCAAGTTGTGTCACTAGGCATTTTATAATGGTATGCAACATGCTATACAATTTAAATTAGGATAAACCAAGACCATAATAGATCATATCTCTTTGTTATGGACTAAACACCATAACTAAGAATGTGGGAGAGAATACCTTTGAATTGAATATTCCATTTGATCTTGATTTTTATTAGGGTTATGCATAGTAGTGAATATTCACAAATTGGACAAATATTAGGATTTCTAAATTTATAAATTGGTGAATATGAGGACCCTCGATGTCCGCCCATTTACCTAAAATTTTTAGGACCAATTTTTTCTTAGGGTCAATTCGCCATAATATATATCCAAACATAGGTATATTTGTACTTGTTGGAAAGCTCTTTTAGATCTTGATTTAATGGTGGTGTTTTTATGAATTTATAAGGTGATTTAATAGGTCAAAATTTACCCCAAATATGACCTTACTTTTTAGGGCTTCAAATACCCCAAATTTTGGTGCAAATATGATTGATTTGATTTGCTTAAGATTCACCATGATTCACCATCAATTTGATTAGGATTCACCATGTTTTTACAAGTACATTTTGAGTCCAACCCCTTATGCATAACACTAGTTTTTATCCAATCTTAAATATTAAAATTCTAAAGCCCTATCAACCACATCTGATGGACACCTTTGTAGTAGCAAGGACATTGAAGAACTCAATCACTATAGTTTAGAACTGGTGAAGGAGGATAAGATTGTTGTCACATGTACTAAGGCCTTTACAAGGTAGTTCATTCAAATGTGAAGTGTACTAAAGGTAAGACAACTTGGTCACAAATTGGAATGGATAAGAAAATAGTAGATAAAGAAATATATTCCACACCTCTTGTCAAAATTTGATGCAATAGAGACCATTTCTTTTATGAAATTTTATAAAAGATAAATAAGGTTTGCAAAACCCTAAAGAGTTTAATCCACCATTTTTAGCACAACTACTTCTTCACTAGTTAGGACATCATTGAAATAATCTATTATAAAATAATTAGTTAACAAAATAGACTAAATTTCAAAGAGGAGAATAGGGTGAATTATTCAATTAACATTTTTCTTAGGTCAATAACATACTATAACATAAAGAGATCTTCACAATCTGAGATTTAACTAGGGTTTTTTTTTTTTGTGAAACCCTATAAAACAACCAAATACACCAATACTTTAACAAATTGCTTTCAAAAAATTTGCATTGTTTCTAAAATCACTATTTTAGCTTATGCCAGAATTTGAGGTCAGGTATTGAATATTTACATTTTCTTTGATACCATGCCAAATTTACCAACATATTTAGGAATGAACAAAGACAACATATCACTTGAAAAAGAAAAATAAATTCGCATATATCATAGTACAAAGGTGCACTCAGACACCAAACAATATCACTTACATATAAGGAATTGTCTTCAACTTTTGATTACATGGTTAGAGTTAAAGTGATTTAAATTCCCAAGTACCCTAGGTCAAAGTTAAATAACTAACCTTAAGGTTAAGCCACATATAGTGGGTCATTGGGAAATTAAAATTAAATAAAATATAATGTCAATAAAGCCTTAAGTAACAATTAACATTAGATTTCAATAGGTTACTAATAGGAATCTAAGTTTAGGAATCAATGCTCACATCAATATAAATTTTGACTCACGAATATCTATAAGAGAAATAGGGTGAAGCCAATGGTTTCTATTTTGGATTAGAACAAAGAGGACAAGTCTTCAATTAGGCATCAAACCAAAAATATGTAGAATCACCTTTACGAATTGACCACCTATATATATATATATATATATATATATATATATATATATATATATTCAAAAAGGTGAAAAATCTAATTAAGATAGGTCCAAATTTACAATAATTGGCCTGCCACTTTTGGCTAGCCCCAAGATCCTAATAAAACTAACTTTAACATTTTTTGGACCACAAATTTCTTAGTGTGATCCAAAGAGCATAAACTCCTATCATGATTACAATTTTGGTTAATACTATTCTAGAGAGCCTTGATCAACTTTTCCCTCTTGTAATGGCCCTTCTTGGTAGGACAACATTTGTTGTTTAATTCATACGCAGATGTGTGATATGAAATACATGATCCTATCAAAATGGTTTGTACTTTATGCTTTTTAATTTGGATTATGTTGTTTTTAGAATACGATATTGTTGATGAATTTTGGGGTTGCAAGATAAAATACTCTCACGAGTGATTGATAGAGAACAACTCATAAAAGGTGATAGAAAAAGAAAATGATGAATGAAAACTCTCATCCACGACTCAAGGGTAAATAAAACCCTTCATATAAATACATTACAAATATATTTTTATATATGACTGAACTTAAAATTTCTTAAGTGATAAGAAAATTACTATAACCCATGGGAGCCATCTTTAGAAAGTGAATGATAACATTGAGTTATCATAAAATCACCTACATAAGGAAATTAAGGTATTAAATTGTATCCTATTTTGAACTTAAAACTTTTATTTACTATTTAATAAATATTAGATAAAAGAAAATATAAATAAAAGAATTTAAAATAAAAAAATAATAATAATAATTTGTAGATAAGATCCCATGAGTGTGGTTTATTGGTAAGGACGCTACTTGCATTATCGGTGATGTGACTCTGTTCAATCCATCAGATGTGACTAGGGTTCAATCCCATGGTGGATGTGTATAAAAAATATTACTCAAAAATAAAAAATAAATTTGTAAATAAGAATATAATAATAATAAAAAGAAGACCTTGAAACCTCATACGCCTCCCCTCCAGCTGGCGGAAATGAGGGTTGATTTGGCAAGTGAATGCTTTTAGAAAGTGGCGGATTGCATTATGATCCACCTGTTAATCATTCTTCTAAAGACAATTCTTAAATTGGGAGGGCTTAGTAGAGTTGGGGGAGAGAGAAAGGAGGAAGCATGGAGAAATGAAAGGGTGGAAGAAAAGGGGAAATACTGTTTTAGAGAAGGATCTTCATAACAACATACAGGTTAGTTTATTTGTGCATTTTTCCTTGAAAAAGAAAATGGTAGAATATAGAGCAAGAATTCTGTGGCTAGATCTTATAGGAACTCCTTTTAATGGCCTTGCTTAAAAAATATAATGAATTCTTAGACTGCCTGTTCCTTTCTGTATTATAGATTTTAGAAGCCGAACATAGTGGATAGATGTTTTTTTAGTTTGTCTTTTTTCTTTTGAATAAAATGGGACAACCAGAACCAATTATGACACTTGGATTCCATCCTTACCATCTATCCTCCTACATACGTTTTAATCTGAAAATAATTTTCTAAATAAGTTTCGTCTCTAAAAATCCTTAATGACACAGACCGAATCAGGGCGAAGACATCTGAGACATTTTAGGAAGTATTTTAATATTATAGTTGACTCGGTCTGCCATATAAAGTCCCTGACAGATATATAATAAACATTCAGAATATTCAAAGTTCTTTAATTAAATTCTTCCAAGTGTTCGAGAATAAATTTAATAGGCTACAGTTTGTCCTTAGAAATTTTGAAATATATAGAATTGAAGAACCCTAGCTTAAACAAAGTACAATTCTGTGTATATGGCTGTTATAATATCGCCAATATATTTTCTTTAGGATTGTTTTATGGCACGCTTGGAATCCTTTAGCTCTCCAACGAACCAATTAATTAATTATATTAATTAATTATAATATATTAATTAATATTCTCCAAAATAGAAGAACAAATTAGTGAAGCCGTGCAGTGTTCTTGTTTTAGCTACTTATAAAGTGTGAACTGAAAGGTTAAATAGGATAAATAAATAAGGAAAAGTTTGATTATCTTTTGTTTAAATATAGAGTATTCATAGTTAAAAGCATCCATGTAAATGCACAGTGGAGTTGTCCTGATCCCTTACTTCGCCAACTTAAGAGAAAACCTGCACAGTGGAGGACGTGGAAGAAGATGACGCGATTTGAAGAAGTTGGATTACTTGCCAAAAAATCTATATTTGTATGTATTTAAAATGTACAAATGATAAACCATCAGATTGAGATTCCAATATTTGCTTATTTGTTAAATTGACTTGAAAAGTTGATATGGAAACGCCCGCTCTAAAATTACTTTTAAATATGTGTGTCACAATTTTAATATAATATGAGATTAAATTCCATTGTATTTACCATTAAATTCATCAATATTTTATAAGAAATAAGAATTCCTTTGTTTATGGTGTTGTTTTTGGATATTGCGATCATCTTTGAAATGAAAGATATAATTTGAATTAGAACGTCTAGTTGGTATATAAGTATAGGAAGGATAAAGATAACTCGATGTCTTATTTGTATAAAAATTAAAGTAAATCGATCAATAAAAGTATTAAGGATAAAATAAAGAAATGATTTTATTTTATTTTATTTTATTTTATTTTATTTTTTTTTTTTTTTTTTTTGACTCTGAGAAAGGAACATGCAAAACCATAGGATTGCATTATCACCTTTTTGACTTTAGACTAGTAAATATAAAATAATAATTATTTATTCATTTATTTATAAAGAATCTTAGAATTTTAAGAATGACTTTTAATTCTTATATTATGTGCTATATGATTTATAACCTATTTTAATTTTTTTTAATGTGACTCGGAGAAAGGAACATGTAAAACCATAGCATTGCATTATTATCACCTTTTTGACTTTAGTCTAGTAAATATGAAATAATAATTATGTATTAATTTATTTTTAAAGAATCTTAGAATTTTATAAATGACCTTTAATTCTTATATTATGTGCTTAAAATAACCTATCAAATATTTTTAAAGAATCTTAGAATTTTTTAAATGACCTTTAATTCTTATATTATGTGCTTAAAATAACCTATCAAATAACCTATCATTGCATAACTAGTGAAATATGGTTTAATTTTCTTTCGAGGGTGATTATAATTTTATTTTAGAACCAAATGGAAGGGTTATTTTAATATGGTAAAAATTGGTAATATTTAGAGTATCTTTATCTTTCAAAGATTTCAAAGACTATTTGAAGACAATTTATCATCTTGAAAGACTATTTGGAGATAATTTACCATCGTGAAAGACTATTAGAAGATAATTTACCATCTTGAAAGACTATTAGAAGATAATTTTTCATATTACATGAAAAGGTATGTTTTATAAGTATGATTACTATTTGGAGATAATTTACCATCTTGAAAGACTATTAGAAGATAATTTTTCATCTTAAATGAAAATGAAAATGTATGTTTTATAAGTATTATTTTATCCTAATATAATGGAAAGAAAAGTTTAATATTAGTGTTAGGAGTTATTGAACTTAATTATAATATTTTTCATTTCTAGAAGAAGATTATATATAGTGGACGTATTTTAAGGATCAAGAGGTAGTAAGAGGGATATAAAGAACATGAATAAAATTTTAAAAGAATGGAATTGACTATGACTCTCTTAAATGTTGTTCATTCCTTCCTTATAGTTTGAGTTTAAAAATAAATTTGAAAGAAGAATTATTACTTTCTTTATAGATTGAAAATGAATTTGTCCTTCTAACAAAAAGTAGTGTAAGATAATAAAGGGTGTATATTACGGTACTCTTAAATGACTATATAACAAACTTATAGAATCTTGAGTATGTTGAGTATTATTTGTTGTTAAGGATCCTTGGGTTAAGGGAAAGGTAGTTTCGAGTTCAGTACCATAATTAGAAAACTTTAAAGTTAATATTACCCAATCTTGATTGAATTATGGGAGGCAATCAACTAAAATTCAAGATGTACCCAATCCTGGTTGTATTGTGGGAGGCAATCACTAGGTAATTATGAATGGAAAATCCTAGCGGGCAAGATCTGGGGTAGAAGGTGAGGTGGGCTGGTATGGGATATTCCTTACACGATATTATGAATGAAAAACCTAACGAGAGGATTAGAAAAATCTATGGTGGGTTGGTATAGGATAATCCATCGTAATATTCACAAATTTTGGCAAGTGTGACGATTATTATCATGGATTTGTGATAATGGTCTTAGTTGTTTCCATGGAGTTGGAAATCATTCCATGGGATATGGAAATCAACTAATCACTAAGGCATTATGCCATAAAATCCTACATGTTATCTCAACAAGGTTGATATGAGATAACCCATAGTATCATTCACAACACATCAACAAGAGCAATCATGATCATTGTTAGGAAGTGGTAATGATTTTGATTGGTTCCATCATCACAATATTCATTGCATCATCCACTACATCAATCACAACATACTGATAAGAGTAATCATGAATATTATCATAGAGTGGTAATCTTCTTGACTATTTTTATGGGAGATGGAAAGCAACCAAGGCATTATACCATAAAAATCTTACATAATGATAACTTGTTAAGATTTGGGAAAAGGCATCCCTTTAAGTGTTATGGGCCTTAAAGGGTAAATTCTATGCCATGGTCAAATTGTCTCATGTAGGAAAGGTGGGATCACTAATAGCATCTTTCTAATGGAAAAGGATTAAAAAAGTAAATCCCATAAGTTTGTTATAGGAGATTGATAACTCCCTCTACTTGAGGGTCATCTACAGTGATTGGGAAGATCATATTTATCAAAAAAAATAAAAAAATAAAAAAAAAAAGAAAAAATACCCTCTCCCTTGGGTCAAGTTTGGTCGGGTTATTACATCTCTTTCCATGACTTTGGGGTCTACCACAAAATAAGACTACAAATGGTACAAGTTGTAGCATGATGTTGGACTAGAGGCTAATTATCATAATTATCTACCCTAGTCTTACACACTTCATTACCTAAATAATAAAACTTGTTGGTTCACTTCCATCCAATATATAGTATCTCTATTTTGATCAGCTTTCAACAAGTAACCAGTAAGATGCTCACTTTCCTTTTTAGACAAAAAGTTAGCTACAACATTATTTCCTCTGCTCACATGAATTGGAATGTCATCCTCAAACTGTTGTTAGATGGATTTGATCTAACTCAATATGTTCTTGATCTACCACACACTCGATCTAAAATTCCTAATCTCATATAGAAACCCCACCAACATTTGTGAGTTGGACTCCATTATGATATTTCAAACTTCATTCTCCCAAGCATTGAGAGAGCCTTATCTTATTTTCAAATCCTCTGCTTCATTATTTGTTGCTACTCCTAGGCCTTACAATTCCTAATGAAGGACCTTCCCATTGTAGTCTTTTCTAAGGAAATACATACCCATTGCCCCTCAGTTTTCCTTGGTTGCTCCATCTATGTTTATTTTTTCCAGCCTAGGGGTGGGGTTTCCAAGTCCCATGAGTTCACATCCTAGTATTTTTTTCTTGCTTTTGGTTTTTTGATCTCCACATGAGCTTATACTATTTTTGCAACTTTTTTTAGTAATTTTAACCAAACAAGCTCTATCAGAGTGCATTCCTCTAAAATTTTTGGCATTTCTTTCCATCCATATGTGCCATAGATAAATTTCAGACCTAGAGACTGACCCAACTAAACTAAATTATTTTTTAATCACCTTCATTTATAGACCTTCCATATATTATTAAGTGTTAAGTGCTCATTGAGATAGGCCTTGAAGAGATCAATCCATCGACTCTATATCTCTAGGGAAAAGTCACGCTAAAAGAGTAAATGCTTTATTGTCTCCTCTTAGATATTGCACACGATACATTTAGAGGGACCATGAAAACATCTATTTTATAAGTTATCATAGGTTAGGAAGCTTCGATGCATAATTTTCTAGGCAAAGAAATCAATTTTTGGTCACCCCTTTGCCAATCATACTCTATTCCATAGAAAATCCAAGAACACTGGTGGGGAAGAACCAATTAATTATAATCTTCCCAAACTATATAGATGCCTAAATTTCCAAGATCCCAAGATATCCTGTCCTCTTCCTCCTATTTTGGAAGGTGGTGTTGCTTTAATATCCTCTCTAATAGCGACATTAAATTCAAAGAGATTGGGACTGTAGAGAATCAAAAACCATACACCTAAACATTTAATATGAATTAAATTGACAAGAAATAGCATGTGACATCTATATATGATGATGTAATTCTTATATGATGATGTATTATACTATATATGTGATGTACTAATGACATGAAATAGTTAGATGATATATGATCTAGATGTACGAATTGTACTACTATGTATGTGGACGTAGTAATGAATATTAAATGCATGTATTGATTTATTTTATTAATTATGTATTTAATTTTTGTTAGATGATATGGCGAATATAATGTGTATGTAATGCATTAATTTCATGTTGATGGTCTAACACAAATGTATTTGTATGATTTAATCAATTAAAAAATAATGAATGAATATAATTTGTGTTTAACATAATGTATAAAAATCTTAAATGAAAATGCTAGGTTTTATCATAAGAATTAATCATTTATACATGCATATGTAAGATGAAATGATGTGAGATGTAGGGGATTTCCCTGTAAGCTTCTACAAACTAAAAGGTATGCATAAAATAGTCAGTGGTCATCTAAATATCATTGTTGATATCCATCCGGTATCTATCCTATTTTATGAAGACCCCTTAATAAACAAAATTTCATAAGGAAAACTACGATTGTTTATGAGATGATTTTTTTCTATGTGAGAATTATTTAGTTTTCCATGAGACTGAAACACCCTAGTTGATTGATCAAATTTTGCATAATGACTAGACAAGACTTCTAAAAGATACAATCCTATTAATAAGACCATGTTATTTATTATCCCTATGTGTGCAAAGTGAATATATTAGATGAGGCATAATACCACCTCATTTCCAGGAAAGTTTCATTCAACCCATTTTTGTAATGAGAATCACCCTATGGTCATCCTAATCTTGAGTTTGCACGTCGTTAGACTAGACTACTAGGTAATATAGGTCACCAAAATCTAGATCATGCATAATCTAGCATTGGTTTGTACAAAATAAGGTCGTTAATGTGACAGACATATTACCATGTGTAAGGCTACTCCATTACCATGTGGGTTTCATTCAACCCATTGTTGTAATGGAGATTATTCCATGGCATTTGAATACTGCAAATTTTAGGGATTCAATCTCGTTACCCCCTTATTTTCTTTTTATTACTTGGGATTATTGCTCATGCTTAGTGGTGAAACCAACTATTTTTTTTTGAACAAGGGATTTGCATAGTGATGAAAATCACTGTTTATTTTGCATTTTTTGGGGGATTTGCTCATTTTATGAGAGATCAAGGGATTATTTGTGTAGGGGAAGCGTGTCCTTTTGTCAATTCTTAGCATCCTAGACCATGTGCATAATAGGATGAGCAAGTAAAACCTTTCGCTTCAAGTGATAAGGATCACTTTGTAGTGTCATCTTTCCTTGTTCAAACTAGGATTGTTAATGTATGAAATTGTGTTGGGATTTTGAGATATGCAAGGTACTATCAAAACTAGAACTTAACTTCTAAAATATAAGATAGCTTTCTAAAAAATTTGAAAAGATAAATAAGGATAGTTGAATGACCAAAAAACCCTAGTATACACCCTATAACAACTCATAAGTTGTGTTGAAAAACACAATTACTCACAAGAAAAATATGAATGATAAGGATATGTGAATTCATGATTGACATACAAGCATGGTATCATTCATAAGAATGTAAACACAACCTATCCTAATTCAATTGAAGTGGATGAATATACCTAATGCAATGTAATTGATGAATGCATATGATGAAATGCATGATATCATAATGTAAATGTTTTTGTATTTTGATGTTTTCTAATTTGTTCAAATTTTTTGATGATGTTTGTTGTTTTTGTGATTTTGATTATTTTATGAATTAAGTATGAAATACCCGTAAATTAAGAATATTGAGAGGTTCGGGCTCCTCAACACCTTCTAGCAAAATTAGGTGATATGTTCATGGTCCTATCTTATATGTGATGACAAAGGGACCTAACCAATTGGTCATAAATTTATCTCGCATATGAGGCGGTAGGTTTGAGTTCTAATGGTTATCTTTAAGCACAAGATCCCCAACCTTAAAGTCCCTTGGATGGACTTTATAATTATAATATTGTTTAATATGATCCTCATAAATGTGGAGATGCTTGAGAGAATTCATTCATCGTTTGTTAAAAAGGGTCAATTAATCGAGGTGAACTTGTCATGAAGTGTCATCATCAATGAACTCTTTCAATGAGACTCGTAACAATGGAATTTCTAATTCCAAGGGCATAATGGCCTTAACACCGTAACGGGGTTACCTCAGTGAGGGTCTGAATGCTAGTTCGATAAGCCCATAAAGCTAGAGGTAATTGAAGGTGCCAGTCCTTATGATTAGCCTTGATAGTTTTCTTCAATATGACAACTACAATTTTATTAAAGGCCTTTGCTTACCCATTTTATTTTAGATAATAAGGTGTTGCAAAGTTGTGTTGAATGTTATATTTGGATTTTAAAGCCCATAAATCCTTGTTCTTGAATGAAATCTCATTATCCAATATTATTATGGATGGAATACCAAAACAACATATGATATTATGGAGCATGAACTCCATAATATGAGGCCCAGTCATAGAGGTCAAAGGGATTGCTTCCAACCATTTATTAAAATACTCAGTGGTCATTATGATGAACGTATGGTGGCTCAAATATGGAGGAGATATCTTCCTAATTAGATCGAATCCCCACTAATAAAAAGGCCAAGCTTATTGAATCAATTGTAAGGCCTGAGTTGGAAGGTACGATAGATTAGCATGATGCTGACACTTTACGCACTTCCTAACATATGCATAGCAATCCTTCTCCATCATGGGCCAATAATATCCTATTATGAGGATATGCTTGTTGATAGTCATGCCACTAAAATGGCCCCTGCAAGTACCGTTGTGAGTTTGCAAGATTGACCAAGTTGATTGTTGGAGCTCGAGACAATGAATGATGAGTCCATCATAGCTCTATCGATACCAAATTTTTCCTAGCAATACATACCTAGTTTCTTTCTATTTAAATGCTCATTTTGTAGCATGTGATAATCCCTAGGGGATACTACCAAGTTTCAAGTAATATTTTAATTGTATGAGCCAATCCTTATAGGCTTGAGCTTTATCTAAATAGCTTATTCCCATTGTGATTTGATTTGTAGAAATGTAGATTGGAAAACAGCCTTATGATGAATGGTTGTGCCATTATTTGAAGGACCTTCTGATATCAAGTACCCCTAGGATGCCTGTGTCAAAAAATCTCATGCTTTGTAGAACCATTCATGATTTGGTTCTATCTAAATCATGTGGAGTGATTCTTTCTTGTTTGGAGCCTCACACAACATCACTTATTGCAAGAGCATTTTGACATGGATGGTAGTGAAATCAGTGGAAGGATTATGAGGGATTAAGGATTCCAAATATGCCATTGTGTTCAAAAATCGATTAGATATATGAGGGACTACCTCGATGTCATACCAATACATTTGGGCTAGTAAAGTGTCCACAATATATTTGCAAGCTTTCAAAATGGGACATCTACATTGATAAATTCCTTTCATTTGGTTTACTATGAGCAAGGATTTACCTATGATATTTAGATTTTTAATCTTATGGTGATATTCTTTTGGAGACCCAAGATAAGAGCCTCATATTTAGAATTATTATTGGTGCAAGCGAAGTTGATTTTAAAATACAAGGGCATAAGAGCTCCTTACGGTGTGAAAAAAATGATCCCTATAGCACCCCCTTGCTCGCACTTGGAACCATTGAAGAACAAAGTCATGTCTGCTTTGTAATCTGGTTCTTCAGGTTCAGGTGACTCTAATAATGCAAACATTACATCATATGGTAGCTCTATAATGAGAGGATTATAATCTTGAAGAGGTGCCTCTACTAAATATTTTTTTATGAACTAGCATTTAATGGATTTGTATCTAATAAATTCAAGATCAAATTTCATAAATAGCATGATCCACTTTACGTACACGTATTATGATACGTGCAACTCATCATGTACCACAAAATATTTTCTTTTGATATGACATACATGGTATGACTTAGCATGTAGTGGTAGAGATTTTGGTAGCAAACACTATTGTTAAACAAATATTTTCAACATATGTATACTTTAGCTCGTAACTAACCAAAGTGTGACTAATGTAATAGATATTTTGATATCTATTTTCTATTTTATTCTAGGCTAACATGGTTACCAGAGCAAATTATGTGGCTAAAATATACAGCAAGAAAGGTACACCCAATCGATGTGGAGCTAAACTGGTAGTGATGCTAGGTACTATTTGATCTCATCAAATGCCTTTTGAAAATATTCATCTAATTGAATGGGACCCCCTTGTGTAGTAGTAGATTCATGGGTCAACATTTATCCGACAACTATGCTATGAAGTGCTTGATGGATGCTACTTTTCCTTGTAAGCTACAAAGCTCTTTGATGTTCGTTGGGGGAAGCATTTCTAGAATTTTTTTAACCTTTGTAGGATCTACTTCGATCCCTCATTTAGAGACTATAAATCCTAAGATTTTTCCTGATGTGATAACAAAAATATATTTCTTAGGATTTAGCCTAAAATTATGCTCTATCAAGGATCGAAGACTTTTTGTAGAACTTTTGCATGCTCTTCATGCAATAATAATTTGGTGAGCAAATCATCAATGTAATCTTCTAGAATCTTGTGCATGTAAAAATAAAAAATATATTTCATGGCCCAATGATAGGTAGCACCAGCATTTTTAAGACCGAATAGCATAACTTTATAGCAAAATGTACTCCATAGAGTGGTAAAGGTTATCTTGTGTTGATATGCAGGTTTGACCCAAATCTAAATATAGCCTAAAAATCCATCCATAAGGGATAACATCTCATGACCTAGAATCGCATCTACAAGAGAATCTATGCTAGGTAATGGAAATGCATCCTTGGGTGTTGCCTTATTGAGGTCTTTGAAATCTATACAAATACGGATCCTCTCATCAAGTTTACCTACGAGTACCATGTTTGATACCCATTATGGATAGTTGATGGGCTGAATAAACTCTACATACAATAACTTTTATAATTCATCCTTCACCATTAAGGCAATCGTTGAGTGCATATTTCTTATATTTTGCTAGACCAAATTCATCTTAGGGTCTAAAGAAAGGTTATGTGTAACCAAATTCAGATCAAGACCCAACATGTCCTTGTACGACCAAGCAAAAATGTTAGAATTCTCTGTGAAAAGAGGTATGAGGATAGCTCACTCCTTAGGAGATAAACTCTCTTGGAATTTGAATTTCTTAGGATGGTGAGGATTAGTGTCAATATCCATATCAAAAGTCTCCTCAATTGACATGTGGGATCCCTCCTCAAGCTAATAAGGTGTAGGGATCAAGTGGATTCCATCCTCTAGGTTCAAATGATCTATCATTTTAGATTTTACCTTAGCATTATAAACATCTTGAGCATCGCTTGAAATAAAATGAAATGATTAAAGAATTTTTTCACATGGGAAGAACTCCTTAGGTGATGGTGTCGATGTGGCACGATCAAAGTCAATGGTCTTAAGGTCGAAGTGCAACGGATTTGAGGGGTTGCTTGGATTACAAAGGGGTGAAGCTAAATCAATGGAAATCATATTGATGGATAGATATTTATCACCATGAACACGAGGGTAGGACCTATTGATTATCGATTGCTCTAGATGCTCTAGATGTGGATTATGAGGCATTGAAATCTCTAGGTCCACTCTAGGAGTAGATAGGATAATTGGGTCCTTAGGAAGGAGTAGCTACCTCAAGCTAGATAGTTGAGGAAAAACCCTATGATAAACGTCATTTGTGTCTATAAGGGGCCTAGCAGTATCAATGTATCATGTGTCATTATTGATATGATGAAGGTGGGTAGGATCCAATCATTTTTAGGAGTATTCTCTAGTTCTAGTTCCTCTTCTGGAATGGTCATATGATATATTACAAGAGGTTCTAGAGAAACCATGGTGAATGGATGATGATCAAGGTTTTTCTTAGTGGCGAATTTCGCAATTTAGCACGAATTTTCGGATTTCCAAAATGTCAATTTTGTGATTTTTGGGACCATAGAGGTCGGCCCGTTCACCCAAAAATTTTGGGATCTAATTTTTTTAGGGTAAATTCGCCCCGTTGTCATAAGGTTTCCCGCCAAATTTTGCCCTAAATTTATTTAAAATAAGAAATATCCCACCCAAATCGCCCCTTGTACCCCATTATATATAGCTAACCCTGACAACGACTCCCATACAATTACAACATTTTTCTCGGATAGCGAGCGATACAAAGCAGAGTACTGACAAAACCAGAGTCCACGACTGCAGAAGGCGACTGGCAGAAGGCGACTAGCAGAAGGCGACTGATAGAAGGTGACTGATAGAAGGCAATCGACTGATAGAAGGTGACTAATAGAAGGTGACTAGCAGAAGGCGATCGACAGAAGGTGACTAGCAGAAGGCAACTGAAGAAGGAAACCAACAGAAGGTGACTGGTAGAAGGCAACTAATAGAAGGTGACTGCAGAAGGCAACTGATAGAAGGCGACTGGTAGAAGGCGACTAGAAAGCAACTGGAAAAAGGTGACTGGTAGAAGGCAATCGATAGAAGGTGACTGGAGAAGGTGACTAATAGAAGGTGACTGACAGAAGGCAACTAGGAGAAGGTGACTATGAAGGTGACTAGAAGAAGGTGATTGATAGAAGGTGACTAACAGAAGGTGACTAACAGAAGGTGACTGATAGTAGGTGACTGGTAGAAGGCGATTGGAAGAAGGTGATTAAGAAGATGATTGACAGAAGGCGACTGGTAGAAGGTGACTCAATTTATCCATATGCTTCTTTTACCATTAAATTTCATTTTTCATTTTATTAATGGACACTCAATAAGGAGGTTTATTCTTCCTACGAACAATATTCATGGGACAGTCACAGATTCTGTTGTCTCTAGCAGTAGTTCTCTTTTATACCTATTATTTTCATATTTAAAAATGATGTTCTTTGTTCATGTTATTCTTCTGTTCATACAGGTAAAAATGTCAACTACAGGCAGTGGAAAGAAGGGAGGAGAGTCTTCCAATAAAAGGAGTATCCTCAAATACTTTCCTAATATTTCAAAACCTAGTCTGCCATCAACATCTGCACAAACTGAAGGTATGAACACCTTTACTCACCAGTTAATTTTTTTACTTTGTTAATTTTAAATATAATGTCCTCAATTCATAAAGAAGTGTGTTTTTTGGTTGATGGCTTTGTTCACTTTTATCTGTAGAAAACACTAGTATGCTTTTAAATGCCATAGTGATAATGAATCTACTATTGACACTAGAATTATCTCTACAGAAAACATTGTTAACCCTGGTATTCCTCCACTTCCACATATCCACGATAATCAACAGTCCACACATGAAGATAATCTCAATCAAATCGAACAACAACATGAAGAGATTCCTGAATCTAACACGCCAAGTGGAAAAGAAACTAATAGTTCTTATGCAGTCCCTACTTTCGAAGAATCTTCATCTAAAAAAAATAAACGTGCAAGGTTATCTAGGTGGACAATTAACAGATCATTTCAGCCTGATTGGATATCAGAATTTCCATTTATTGAGCTAGTGCTGCCAGAGAATAGTAGTGATGATATAACAGAATTAAGATGCGTAATTTGCAGTTGGAAACATGGAAAGGAGCATAGATTGCAACTTAAGAAAGATACAGTAGAAAAACATTGTGGAAAGGTTTATATCAAAACAAAAGAAGGTGATCGAGCAACACAAAAAACTTATAGGTGGAAGGATGCATCAGAGTGCGCACATATGAGATATGCGGAAGAATATGATAAAGAAATGAAACAAAAGCAAACATTGGTTGAGAAAGGTGCAACGATTCAAGCCCAATTTCAAAAAATGAATAAGTTAACTTTAGCTTCAAAAAGTTTGCAGTTTGTTGTTGTATTTTCTATTCTTAAGAAGGGTAGACCTATGTCTGATTTCATAGATTATAAATCTCTATTTTGACTAGCTAATGTGCAGAACTTACCCAACGCTCATTGGTCAGATCGAAGTGGTTGGGAAATGGCAAAATGTCTGTCATTGGTTGAGCAGAATGACCTCAGAGAGAAAGTAAAAAGGTAAAATTCATTTCACTTTCAATTGATGAGGTGACTGCAGTTGACAATACATCTTGGATTTGCATGCATGTTTACACATTGGAAAATCATTCAAGGCAACCTCATTTACTAGGAATACGCAAAATGGTGGAAAATTGTAATGCAGAAAACATTTACAATGTTGTTGTAACTAGTTTAAAAGAAGAAGTAGGAATGAATGAAATTGAAATAGCCACTAAGTTAATATGTGTAGGAGCTGATGGTGCTGCTACAATGCAAGGACACAGGAATGGTCTTTGTGTTAGACTACAAACATCGGTTGCCCCATATTTGATCCCTATTCATTGCATGGCTCACAGAATGAATCTTGCATACAAAATTGTGGATACATTTACAAATGTTGCCAGAGTGGAAGAGCTTGTCCATGAAATTCATGAATATTTTTCACGTAGTCCAAAAATATTTTTAGAGTTTCAACAGTTTGCACTAGGAGTTACCGAAGGTAAAAAATTGTTGAAAGATGTGGATACTAGGTGGATTTCGATGTATCTACCGACATTAAGAGTTTTCAAAGAATATCAATCCTTGATAGGGTTTATGTATGCAAATCGTAGGGCGGTTGATAAGGCTAAAGATTTACTTTTTTGAATGAGTGACTTTGAAACTCTTCTCACATTGTGTGGAATTCTTCCAATGTTGGAAAAAATGAATACTTTGATCAAAATTGCACAAGAAAGATCGATTTATATTGTGGATTTCATCAGGGCGAGAATACAAATTTGCATGCATATTGATATGATGTATGCATCTGGTCAAAATTTTATGGATCCCTTGTTTGAGAGTTGGAGAGCATTAACAAGTGTGAATAGTCCTCGGAGCTTTTTGAAGTTCAATATTAACGATCATCTCGTGTATTAATGTCCATGGAAATGAAATACCTTTATATTGTTATGGTGTGCGATTGGATATAGCTACAAATGAAGTTGAGCAAATGCCCATAACCTACAATAGATTTCATGTGGTTGTGGACGATACAAAACTTAAACTAAAACAAATAGCAGAATCATTGACAAAAGAAATCAGAGACCGTTTTCAAAGAGATGAATTGCTAGAGGCTATGGGTGTGGTAAATCCAATGTTTTGGGATCCTTGTAATGAATACCAGATTATAAATTCTTTGTTCCTCAAATACATGGGCAGACTTGCTGGCCATTTTAGTCAAAGTGTTGTAGTCAATGGCATTGAAATCAATGGCATTCTGAACAAAGATCTTTTGACAAAACAATCCAACTATTTTGGAACAACAATGTCTGCTCAAGTTTCACAACTCTCTAACCATCATGAAGCAGGTTCTATTTCACGTTTGTGGAGAATATTACAACCAAGTACTATCTTAAAACATACTATGAGTGAATATTTTCATTTATATGAATTATGTCAAACGATGATTTTGGGATCCATGGAAGATGAAAGGGTGTTCAATGCACTTTCATATATAAAATCTAAAGTTTGAAATAGGTTGGACAAAAATTTGGAGAATTGCTTGAGAGTATATGTGTCGGCCTATGAGGTGGAGGAGTTTCCTTACGAAAGAGCATTGTCACATTGGAGTTCTTTGGCAGAGAGAAGAGGTGTAACGAATATTGATAATGATGAGGATGATGGTAACACTGGTCAGATTGTGACGACAAAATTTTTGGGAATGAGTGCAGAACATTTTGTACAATCCGAAAAGAGTTTGTTCCAGCTTCCAACATTATGATGCAAGGATGCATTCATTTGATTTTATTTCACATATTATCATTTGATTTGATTTCACATATCAGAATGAGAGGAAGCTATCATTTGATTTGATTTCACATATCAGAATGAAAGGATGTTTTCATTTGATTTAATTTGAGTTCACATGTTATTATTTGATTTGATTTCACATATCTGAATGAAAGGATGCTATCATTTGATTTGATTTCACATATCAGAATGAAAGGATGCTATCATTTGTTTTGATTTCACATATCAGAATGAAAGGATGTTATCATTTGTTTTGATTTGAGTTCACATGTTATTATTTGATTTGATTTCACATATTATCATTTGATTTGATTTCACATATCGAATGAAAGGATGTTTTCATTTGATTTAATTTGAGTTCACATGTTATTATTTGATTTGATTTCACATATCTGAATGAAAGGATGCTATCATTTGATTTGATTTCACATGTTACATTATTTTTCTTGTAATATTTGTTATTCGTGAAAGTAATTGCCTATGCTGTATTTTTTGACATTTCAAATTAATTCATATAACATAAAAGAACATCTTACGCATTCACATAATTCAATATTACTTAATATATCAACACAAACAATCAAAACATAACAACATTCAAAACAAAGTTTTAAAAAGATAACACATATCAAACATTATTTCTTCCACTTCAAATTAAGAACAACAAACTTTTACATCATCATAAATAATCAAAACATACTCTCTTTCATTGAATTCAATATTTAAAGAAGATACCATTCATTCGTTATTTACAATACATATCAAACATTATTTCTTCCACTTAAAATTTCCAATAGATAACATATTTTTCGAAAATAGTCATTCATTGTTTCAATTCTCAAAAAGGATACCATTCATTTACAATTTACAATATATATCAAACATTATTTCTTTTGGTTCAAATTACTTAATACATCAACACATATAATCCTAACATAACAACATTCAAAACAAAATTTCCAATAGATAACACATTTTTCGAAAATAGTCTCATTCATTGTTTCAATTCTCAAAAATGATACCATTCATTTGCAATTTACAAAACATATCAAACAATATTTCTTCCACTTAAAATTACTTAATGCATCAACACATAATCATAACATAGCAACATTCAAAACAAAATTGCAAATAGATAACATATTTTTCAGAAATAGTCTCATTCATTGTTTCAATTCTAAAAAATGATACCATTCATTTGCAATTTACAAAACATATCAAACATTATTTCTTCCACTTCAAATTACTTAATACATCAACACATATAATCTTAACATAACAACATTGAAAACAAAATTTCCAATAGATAAAACATTTTTTGACAATAGTCTCATTCATTGATTTCAATTCTCAAAAAGGATATCAAACATATCAAACATTATTTATTCCACTTCAAATTAAAACATAACAATAATTAAAAACAAAACTTCAAAATGATAATATGAATTTTTCAGAAATTGCCTCTAACATTGATTTCAATTTTCAAAAAATACCAGTCTTAAATATTTATAAAAATATAAAGATATAAAGAGTTTTTGTTTCACTTGAAACCCAACACAACAAAGATCTATTGTTTTTCAATGTTTCCTGAAGGTCCACCCACATCTACCTCAATATCCTTTTCTTCTAATGCCCCAACCCTAACCAAACTTTTTGTTGTAGTGTTGATCCCCGATAACAAGGCACTCTCTTCCTTCATTGGATCTTCTTTGAAAGGTGCATTCAGCTCCTTCTCCTTTTCTTTCAATTTAGCCTCGACATCCAGGCCCCCATATTTGATAACCTTCTTTAGGTAATTATTTTCTCTAACCGTCTATTGTAACCTCTTCTTCAATTCAATAGCATTATTAATGCTAATTTTGGTAGTCTTGATCAAAAATTTCATGGCACTGACTTGTTGCTTTAGGTGCTGGAAATTAGACTACAAAATAGAAATAAAAAAAGGTTAATATTTATAAACAAAACATATTTAACAAAAAAAAATATTTAGTTAGATGTAGAACTTACATCAGTTGTAAGTCGTGTTGTTTCTGCAACTGCTACTTTGTTCTGATCAAGTGCCCATTCATTGAAATATGCTTGGGCTTCTGCATTGAGGTTTTCCAAATGATTCATAACAATGGCAAGAATTTCATCTCTGTATGTAGACTCGGCCTCCATAGTGCCAGATTCAGCTTTATGTAGCAAGGCATCGAGCTTTTGGGGCTCATTCTCCATCTTGAGAAACAACTCTTTTCTTTTTGAAAAATTCTTATATCGGCCATTGATGGCTTTAATCAAAACCTTGGCCCGATATTCCCATTCCTTCAATTTATCAATATCCAAAAGAAGAGTATTATGAACTACAACTTTACATGCATCGACTAATAACACATTTTCAGAAACGTTTAGGATATCATCTTCTGTAACAGTACGGGCGATGACTTGTTGTGCGGCAGAGGGGGAAACTTCGGTGGCATCTACATTGACATCATCTTCTTCTCCATCAATGCCCTCTTCATCCTCAAGAATATCACTTGCCTTTAAAGGGAAATTTTTAGGATTCATACCCTGATAAAGAAAGTCACAATCAAGAGTTCCCGAGGGCATTTGAGATGCACTCTCAACATTTGAAAAATTCTCCAAGGTTAATATCGGTACAACAAAAATATTAGATGATGACACATTTTGTGTCTCTGTAGCACTTCTTGCATTGTGAGGTGGCGGTGTGAGGAACATTTTACCATGCATGCGTGATTGGTTCCTCGTAGGTGGAACCTAAAGTGGATGGACCTGAACTTGCTTTGGGTGGACCTGAACCTACTATGGTTGTGGTTGTGGTTGTGGTTGTGGCTGTGGTCATGGAGGGTCAGATGGTGGAGCCATCCTTTTTTTAGCCTTTTGAATCTACGAGGTCCCTCTGTTAAATTTCACACAAGAACATAAAATAAATCATTTGTAAATAACAATAGCATTAAAAAATATTTATTCAAAATATACATACCTGACTCAGACTCTGCAGCCATTGATGTTTCAACCATTTGCCCTTTGTCTAAAAAATACGTAAAACACATTAAAAAAACATAATTTTAAGTCAAAAAATAAATCATTTAAAAAACATTTTTGAACAATGCAGAGTAAGGTTACCTTGTGGGTTGGAGGTAACCTCTTCTATGTCGACTATAACTATTTCTCCAGTAAAAGGTGTCGCAGGTGTATGCTGAATCCGACCATCATCAGACCTCACACGTTTGTTGGGAGTCATTGGTGATGACTGCGATTGCGTGTCAGAATTAGCAGATACTTCTAGAATCCTAAATGCGGCATCCCTCTTACTTGAAGACTGAGATGCTCTTTTCTGTTTTCAAAACAAAATTAGAGAATAAAAAGATAAAATTAAAAAAAAAATAAATATATTTCAACAAATATTTTTACCTGTATCTCACCATCAGACATGCCAATAGACAACAAACTGGGGTGCAATGCAGTGGGAGGACTGCTCTGTTGAAGGTTGAAATAAGCTTCCTAAAATAAACAAAGAATAAAATTGTTGGTAGTCACTGTGTAAGCAGATGCTTGAATTTTTTGGGCACTCAAAAGGTCATGCTTTAGGCGGTTGGAAATGTGCGTGCACCAGTCAAATTTACCACCATCAATACAATGAAGCAATAAATAAAGTGCCCAAAAAGGCATTTCTATAGGTCGCCCCTACAGAATAAGCCTTGCCTAAAAAAATTCAATGCAAGCATATAGAAATTTGTCTCCAACATTCGAAATGTTTAAGCCCCTTTTGGACTTAGAAGAATTGACTGAAAAAAGAGAACATTATTAGAAAATAAAAAATAAAACAAGGAGAACATTTTTAGAGAAATGAAACTATAGCAGAACAATATTTAATGTTAAATAAAAAATAAATTTTCAAATTATACCTTTCAAATTGTCAGGATGAACAATGTAAAGGTTTCCTAGGGTGGATTTATCATTGTCGGTTAAGGCATACTATGTTATAGTTAAAGTGCACTATGCCTTCACCTTGACACTTGTTAGTTTCTCTTGACAAGTGTCATGTGTTGAATATAGGCTTATGCCTATATATTGTAATTCAATTTTATCAATAAATTAAATCCCATAAGTTTTCACTCCCATCATTTGATTCACCATGAGTATGAAATCCCTCCTCATGGTGAACTCAATCTAGAAGGTGTCGGTCTCCATAAATGGGAGTGCAAGGGTTTCACGGTAGTCACGTTCGGCACTCTCCATTAGCATTTCACAGAGGGATTTATTGGCCTGGTGGCCGAGAAGCGTCGTCGTCGTTAATTCGCCCTGCCTTTCCTCCTAGACTGTTGTTCGTCCGTCGCCTCGAATTTGTGAGCGCACGCGATGGATATGAATACAGCAACTGGGGGTTATGGCATTCCTCATGCGCAAGCATAATTTACGAAGATATTTTCTCCAAACAGTGCTCCATGCTCACCGAGTTCGACGTGAGCGAGATTTTCTTAACAGTAGTATTAAGTGGAGTTCCACTGTAGCAGGGAGTGGAGGCACTAAAGCAACAAGCGAAGGAGATGCCGACGATTCTGATGTCAGTTGGCGGATGCAAAACCTGATTACCTCTTGTAGTGATTACTATTTCTTTGTTGGAGCTCAGAAGCTCTGGTTTTTCATATCAGGAATGACTCTTCGAAAGGCGGTGGAATCATGACGAGCACATCATGTGGCACAGAAAGGCACATATGATCGGCATCTTGAATCAATAATTCCAGTGGGTCTGCAAATTGAAACGGGGCCAACATGGGCCTTAATTGCTATTTGGCGACACTATTGCTTCCAATTTCCCCCTGGCCCTCCTCCTCATCCACAAGCTCCATGAATTCCCATGATTTGACATCCTTAGAAAGCCTCAGAGGAACAATTGTGTTTCCAATCTAAAGATCGAATCCGTAGAGCATTGGTGTAGTTTGTTTTATGATGTAGTGTTTTCTTTGAAGCTCTCTCTGCCCTCAATATAGTCATCGATTGTTCGAGAGAAAGCTGTTAAGAATCCAGATCTGGGTAAAGCAGACCAGAAGATATGGGCATTCTCAATAGCCCTACTAGCTATTGAATATGAATAAGATTTACGGCCAAATCCTGGTGGCATGAACCATTATGCTCTGAAGCTTTTTCTGGCTAAAGAAGAGCGCACTAGGAGTTGTTACAGTGTTGTAGGTGTTTTCCTCTAAAACAAGGATTGAAGCAATTTTTTATTGAAGATTGCAGATGAGGTTTGTGGTTAAAGAAGAAAGGATGTGATATAAATCCAGCCCATGACTGCATGTATAACACCACCGGTTACAATGTGCTGCATCGCTGCTACATAGATGATAACACTACAACAAATGCCCACACGAGGCACGGGTTCGATCCTTAGCACATCTTATCTTTCTTTTGCTTCGTGCGGTCCATTTAGCGCATATAAGTCTAGATGGGGGTTCTTGTTGTTAACGACATGCCAAATCAGTTGTAGTTATTATGGATCCTTCATAATCCGCATCCAATCCGTGGCTCAACAGGATGCTCGGCCACTTGGCGATAGTGAGGCAGCGCGACACCACGTGGAACTCCACCAGCGAGACTTTGAAGAATATATTTGGGGGGAATATTTTAAAAAATTCTTTCCTTCGAATTTAAAATGAAGATTGAAAAATTTTAGATTTTTTTTAGGAGAGTGTTTGTTCACATAGCATATGTATGTAATTTTTTAAGCAAGGGAAATGAGTTGACTATTTTTTATTTCGCCAGAGAGCGATGCCACCATAGTGTGAGGTTTTAGTTGCTGCCTTAGAGAGGCATGTTGTTTTTCATTATGATGAAGGTCCCTTCGATAATGTAATATAGGGGTATTTATAGTTGTTGGAAACATTTTTCCACGACGAACACAATGGTGGTGTCAAATTGTAATTTTGAAGCTATTTCAGTTCAGTTTTTTTAGCCTCAAATTTTTTTCTGCCTTGGAGTGCACTTTCGGTTGTACCTGACACTCCCAAGGTAATTTCATATGTGATCCTTGTACCTAGTGATCTTTTCTATACACTTGGCGAATGCAGCGACTGGTTACCCATGCATTTTGGTGGGATGACTTGGTCACCATAAGGACACTTATACTAGGGACTACAAACAAAGACACCCTAGACTCTATCCGAGGTTTTTTTTGGATCTACTTTTGAAGACTATAGACGAAGACACTTCAGAAGATTCTCTTATTTTCTTCTTCTCTCCTCCTATTTGGATCTATGGCTCATTTTATTGTATTGAGTGCATTTTCGACAGATACCGACACTCTTATATGGCTCATTTTTCCTTTCATTAGGTGCATTTTTGGCAAATACCGACACCTTCTAGATTGAGTTCACCATGACGAGGGATTTCATACTCATGGTGAATCTAGTTAGTGACCTACAAGTGGCAACATCCTTTGAGGATGACCTGTAGAGGCAACAGACCCAGATGTGGTTGACCTTGAGGCACCCATGATGACCTTGAGGCACCCATGATGACCCTGAGACACTTAGACGGCTGACCCAGTGGCAACAGACCCATGGAAGTGGTTGACCCTGAGGCAATAGACCGAAATGTATACATAGTGAATCTAGCATTATTCACATTTGGAGAGCCAAGAGCACAAAGCACAAGCCTAAGACCAAATCAGCAGTAAGGAGGATGATAGGTTGTTTTTGAGAAGTCAACATTAATGGGGAATGTTACCTAATGTTGACTTGTTTTGTTTTTTATTTAGTTAGGATAGTGCACTTTAAGATGGAATGTTAGAGTTAAAGTGCACTATGCCTTCACCTTGACACTTGTCAGTTTCTCTTGACAAGTGTCATGTGTTGAATATAGGCTTATGCCTATATATTGTAATTCAATTTTATCAATAAATTAAATCCCATAAGTTTTCCCTCCCATCATATTGGTTGTTCACCAGTACACCATTCTAAAATGGCATCCCTATTAGTCGCTACACATCGGAGGGTTTAACAAAAAAAACTACTTTGTTATCTATAGGGATCGAAATAGTGCACACATCATGGTTGTAACAAGAAATGATATGTTGCATCAACTAAACGTTAATGTTCAACTGAGGCATCTTCAACACACCAACAAGTCCAGCAGTGTAAATCCACTAGGAATCTCTATCAAGAGTGTTGAAAATGCTCTTGATATTGGGGCAGAATGTGTACTTGAAATGAAATTTGGATGGAAGAGGGGAGGAACAACTAGACATCTATGAAAACTAGGAAAACGCTGGCAAAACCTTATAAAAATAATGCCAAAATGCTCTAAAAACACTGCCAAAATGCACTAAAATTGCTTGGAAACACTCTAAAACCACTGTGGAAAATGCCCTAAAAATATTGGAAAAAGGTTTTAAAGTTGCTCTAGGAAAAGCTACAAATGAATTTATAGATTTTCTGCATGGCATGAGTTAACGCATGAAATGCACATGGCAAAAGGTAGGACACATGATGCCATCTTATTTATAGTTATGGTGGTCAGCTTGTTCCACTCACCATCTACCAGTCTCCTTGTGCCACTTGCCATCTGTCAGTAAATTTACACCACTCGCCATTAGTCAGTCGCCTTGCACCACTTACCATCTATCAGTCACCATGTACCACTCACCTTCTGCAAATCACCTAGTTCTACTAGTCTTTTGCCACTTGCCATCTACCAGTCGCCATGTGCCACTCACCATTTGTCAGTATCCATATGCCAGTAACCATCTTCCAATCTCCTTTTGCCGATCACCTTTTTCCAAATGCCTTGTGTTAGTCACTTTCTACTAGTCACATTTTGCCAGTCGCCTTGTGTTAGTCACCTTTTGCCAGTCGCGTTCTGCTAGTCGCCTTCTATCAGTCACCTTGTGTCAGTCACCTTATGTCAGTCACCTTCTACCAGTCACCTTATGTTAGTCCCCTTCTATCAATCACCTTATGTCAGTCACCTTCTACTAGTCGCATTGTGTTAGTCACCTTCTACTAGTCGCCTTCTACTAGTCACCTTCTATAAGTCACCTTCTACTAGTCGCCTTCTTCAAGTCACCTTCTATCAGTCGCCTTCTTCCAGTCACCTTCTACCAATCGCCTTATGATAATTTTGTTGATACTTGTAGTTGAAAAAAAAAATCCATGTTTTGAAAAATTTTCTTCAAAAATTTTAAAAATTCACCCCATAGTTTATACAGTTTTCATGTTGATTCGCCCCAATTTGATAAATACTTTTTTGGTACTACCCCTTATGCATAACCATGATGATGATCCATACATAGATGATAAGGTTTAGGGTCAGCATATTCATTCTTGTCAATGTCTGCCCCAAATCCTAGGTTTAGGTGCTCTAGGAAACTAGTCAACAACTCATATCGCATGCAGATAGAATACCCTAAGACAAACTTATCTATTGGTTATTTATATTATGGTTAATAAGGTTTATGAAAATATTACTTATATAAACCCAAGCCATTGCCATACCAATGGTAACGGTAGAAGTATCTGAGAGCAAATTCAGGGTTTGACATATAGTAGACGTTGTAGGCAAATGGTTCGTTTTCATGATGGATAATTGGATATTGATTTGTGGCTGAGTCAAAACCACCATATATGAAGTTTATTTGGTTCGGTAACATGACTAAGGGTACCACCATTCCAATGGGTAAGGGAGGAGAATGAGGCCTCCCCATATCTTGTGCAGACTCGATAATTTGTGTAAAAGTTATATTTCGTGCCAAGTATTTGGTAAGTCTGGGGTTGACTAAATGGAAAATCACTTGAGAGGTGGATGATGCAGTAGATGAAGTAGGTGAAGCAAATTGAGGCACATCATCTGTTAGGTCAGGCAATTTTTCCTTCTCCATGGGAGTCAAAATTTCCATCGTAGAGATGTTTGGGATGACTTTAAGATCATCTACCATGGGTGCTTTAAGCTTCTATTTGATATTTAGATTAGATGATGATGAAGGTTTGTCAGAAGTAGCTATTGGTTTAGGTGATGGTGGTGGTGTTAATGTGGATGGATCAGCCTATGTTTCTTTGGGTTTTCACTTTAGATGCTTAATGGGAGAACTATATCTGATGTCTAGATGAATTGATGGCAGGATGAATTCCCCTAGAATACTAACCTAATTGACATACTTAAATGGTTCATCGCCCAATGGGACAACATGAACTTGTACCTCATGAACGTATTTAATACATTGATGTAAAATAGATGGGACACATTGCATCCCTCAGATCCAAGAAAAACTGAGCAATATGTTATACTACGTTGCTCCTTCCAACACATGGTATAAAATGGAAATGGTTTTTAATCCCACTTGAATAGGCAAGACTATCATGCCAACCGTTGAGCATAAGGCATCATTGAATTCTCACAATGTGAAAGTTGATGCCACTATGTGTGACTCTAGAAGGCTCAAATATTCCAAAGTTTTCATCATTATTATGTTAATTGATGAGTCTGTATCGATCAACACTTGGACAAAATCCAATTGATACAAGCGATTTTGTGTAGCAGAGGATCTGCTACATTAGCTGGTACTTTTTGATTTTATCATCATAGAAAGTGAAAATAGGCTTTTTTGCATTTTTGGACATGCCCCACAAAGTTGGTAAATACATTAGGATCCTAGGGTTGAAGCTTGATAAATTTAAGAATGTTCATCAGTGCTTATATATGTCTAGGTGACTACACAATAAGATGGTCGAGAGCTTGGTCGAGGTTTTCTATAGGCTCTAAGTAAGCCTATTTTTAATGGTAATAACTAGTTGCACCGGTGGACCTAGCAACGGGTTTTGAACTGGCCCTTTCTAGGGTGAAGAAGGTATTCTAATGGGAGCTACAGGCAGCTCATCTTTGTTGTACCTTCAATTTTGGGTTACTATGTTAATCAAACCAACAAACCCATGTGTTGGTCGATTTGTATGAATATCATTAACTTTTCCCCTTTGATTACCCTTGACCTCGTGGGTAGGCAAGGGATATTTAAAAATTCTCATCTATTGATTTTTTAGGGCTAGAGGATTGTCTATTTGTAACTGATTCTTATCAATCATGTTATGTACTAGGTTTTTGAAATCATAGCACTTTATTATATCATATCCATTTTGCTAGTGATAAGAATAATATTGATCCTCTTTGTACCCTTTCTATTTTCGACGGGCTAGATCTAGCAAGTGAATTTCTAGTAAGGTAATCGCCTTGGCCTTACATAATATGTTAAAGAGAGACATCAATGACTCAGGTAATGGCATGTATGTCCAAGGACGATGATGTTGCTTATCTTGCCCTTGATTTTATTGGTGTTTTTTGTTGAAATACATCAGAGGGGGTTGATCCTAATAGTTAGATTATTGTGATTTCTCCGCTTTGGAAGCGTTTAGAGCAATATGACTGACTGAATATAGTTTTGTTTTATGATTGTTATTGCGAGGGTTTTTTTTCACTTTTTCTTATGGAGCTTGAAGTCTCCCTCTTGGACCTTAATATCCTCAATCACTTTGGCTTAAGCAAAAGCCTTTTCGAATGTTTGGTATTGATACAATTATAATAGATGTAATATATGCTTAGAGTAGCAAAATTCGTGTTAGTCCAAAAATAGGAACAGTGAATGGCAATTTTGACATGATCTTGTGCTACCTATTTTCGTAGTCCATAATTGGCTTATCATTAAATTGTCATAGGTTCGACAAGTCAATTAGGTTTACCTTCTTCTTGACTCTAAAAGAGAAGCATTCAAGAAAGGTGTTAGCTAGCTTTTCAAAGCTAGATATGTTTTGTCTAGGCAATTAGTTGTACCACTCTAGTGTAGTGCCACAGAGTGAGATCACAAAAGTTCTTAATAGCAAAGCATCATTGTATTAGAGCTGAAAACATAAGTTCATGAAATTTGTGATGTGCTCCTGGCCATCATCATCCCCATGAAATTTTTCCAACGAAGTGCTCTAAGTAATTCAGACTAGGCATTAATAGATCAAAGGGTTGATTATTTAATTTGTGCAATGTAGATTTTTGATAAACTTCCCATTACTTCTCAAGCAACTAAATTCACTCTATGAGGACTTTGTAAGCCTAATATGAGATAATCTCATTTTATCAAAGATATCTCTTGGGAGCAGGATGTGGAAGGTTCTGGTTTACCCAAGGTGGTATATTGTGATCATTTGTCACACCTTTGCAATACAACTCGGGATATGCTTGATCTTGTTCATCTACTTTTGTCTCTTCATAGACCTCATATTTTGGTGGATTTAGTGCTTGACGATGGCTTTGTTGAGAATTATGTATGGAGGTGTAAAGAGGATAGTTTTTAGTTGGCCTAGAAGGTAAATCTTGGTGTTGCATAGTGCACCTTATAGTGAGTTATTACTGGTAAGTACTAGGCATGGGTATCTCATTGTGAGCTACCCTATGTGATTGTTCTTCGCACAACCTTTGTTATATGATTATTTCCTCACATATTCTGCACTCATACAAACTTTGGTGATGCAACCTCTATTGTTCTAGGTGCTCATGATCTAAATTTTTTCTCATGATGAAAATCCTCCAATTGAGATTGGATCAATTTCTATCTTTGACTAGTGGTGGGCCTAGGAAGTCAATCTATTTGATCCATTGTGTGAGGCCTATGACTTCTCGTATTGATACAAGATGTTTTGACTATTGTATTTCTTGTAGAAGGGATAGCTACCCTCTTAGCTTGATCAATTGAAGCTACATTTACTCTATGTTCTACCCTAGGGGTAATATCCTCATGTAGGGATGGCACCAAAGTATGGTATGTTCAAGTGGAACACTCTCCATGCATATGGATAGGATGAAATATATCTTCATCATGCCCATTCTCAGAATGAGTGTGAGTGAAAGAATGTTCTCTACAAGATACATTAGTGCTATACCTATCTAGGTGATTTAGCTTATGGCTCTTCCAAGGTTGATCAGGAGGAGTACCTCCCCCATATCGACTAAGCAAGAGCGTGTAATCTACACCAAGATTTGAAGGATTTGTAGATTTTTTGGGTACACAAATGTGTGCAACCCCTCTACTAGGCCCCTCAATGGGAGGATATTGTCTAGAAGTAGTGTGTTATGGACGAGGTCTAGGAATATCCTCATATCGATCATGGGGATTTTCCATAAGAATCTTCCTAGTAGGGGTCTCTCGATGAGTAGATCCCCCATGAGTAGAATTGTCTCCACGATGACTACTTGAATGTAAAAGTGAATCATATGATTTGTATTCAAGGCATTGTGATCCTTCATGTGAATGTTTCATAGCCTTAGTCTGTAAGTGGGCATTGCTTCATGTTATGATCATTTTATCTTTATTAGGCATTCAAATATAAAACAAAGTATATAGGATGTTTATATCTTTTTAATAATTATATATGTTTCCTAAAATTGGCTTGTGTGTTATGATTCATTTTTTTCTTACCTTTCTCTTATTTGAGTTTACAATATTGTTGATGTAAATACTCAAGTTGAATGGATTTCACCTATATACTCTCACACATAGTCCTGGTGATGAAGTCCAGGTTGTCAAACCCATCGATATTTGGTGATGAATTCCAAATCTAATGAGGGAGTACAGGTCCTACTAGTCCTCACCCAGTTCATCATGGTCAGTGATACAACCTTCGAAGAGGAATACATGTTATTTTCTATGGCTATGATTGTTCTGTTAGAAAATATTATTCTATTCAAAGAAGAAAATAGTTTTGTAATCCATCACAATACTATAGAGAATCTCAATAGAATGATTGATTATTCCATGGGATAAACTTTGTATAAATAGCAAAGTTGATCATTGAGAGTCGTTGGATTACAACAACTCAACAAGTCTGAACTAGTGTAAACTAAGATTTCACCTGACTCATGGATGAGTGGTAACTCAAGTAAGTCTATCCTAGTAAAACTTAAGAGAATAAATATTTATTCTAACACCCCCTTAAGTGATACTAGGGGTGAATGTGAGATGAATCTCGAAAACAGGGTCTGATGAGGTACTCATTTACAATGATTCTTATGAAGAGATGGGAAAACCACATGGGAGAAAACCATCTATCAAAAAAAAGAAGAGGCATGTCTTCAGATGGTGAAGATTGTCCTCATTGAACAAAAAATAAAATGACTCTCGATAACTTGACCTAATGAGGTACTCATGTACAAAGTTATTACATATAGGAGAGATAGTAAAAACCACATGGGAAAAAACCATCTATCAAAAAGAAAAAGAAGAGGCATGTCTTCGGATGGCAAAGATTGTCCTAATTGAACAAAAAGGAAATGAGTCTCGACAACTAGGCCTGATGACGTACTGATGTATAATGTTATTACATATAGGAGAGATGGTAAAAAAAAACCATGGGAAAAACCATCTTACAAAGAAAAAGAACAATAAGAAGAAAGGAGAGGTAAAAACCTCTTTTGTATTTTCTAGTGCATCTGCCTTACCCCAAGTTTCTCTCGCAATTGAATGTAATGCATATAAGGAAAGGATTTGGTGAAGATATCTGCAATTTTATTTTCTATTGGAATATAGTCCAAGTGAATTTCCCCTCTCTGAATATGCTATCGAATGAAGTGCATGTGAATTTCAATATGCTTGGTACGTTGATGCTTAACTGGACTACGGTCAATATGAATTATGCTCTGATTATCACACCAAACAGTAATAGGTTTTTCATAGAAAAAACCAAATTTTTTTAGTATCTAATGAAGCCAAAGATCTTCCTAACTTGCTAAAACTTTTGCCCTGTATTCTACCTCTGTAGATGACAATGCTACTACTTGTTTTTTGCATGACCAAGTAATTGGTGAAGAACCAATACAAAAAACATAGCCATAATTTGAACATTTGTCTTCTACTGAACCTGCCCAATCAGAATCTGTGTAACCAATGATATCCATATATTTTCCTATAATAGACCAAATTGAGTAGTTCCTTCCAAGTAGCATAGGATTCTTTTTGTTGCTTTCCAATGGCTAAAATGTGGTTGATGTGAGAATATAAATATCAAGCCAATAGCATACGATATATGTCGGTTAGTATGAGTGAGGTATAAAAGGATATCTAGAATATTTCTGTACAGAGTAGAGTCACATAGAGGGGATGTGCAGGCAGAACTTAGAGTGACTTCAGACTGAAAGGGTGTAGAAGAGGGTTTACAATCTATAATTTTAAACCGTTGAATAATGTCTAGAGTGTATTTCTGTTGAGACAATGAAATTCTTGCAACTGTTTGATTTATTTGAATCCTAATGAAGTAATGATCTAAATCCAAATCAACCATTTCAAATTTTTCAAAGGGAATTTTTTATATTCTGAATGTGAGAAATATCAATACCAGTGAGTAGAATATCATCAACATAGATAACAAGTAAGGTGATTTTTTGTTCATCTCTCCAAATGTAAACTGTGGCATCAAACTCACAATGAGAAAAACCTGAGGAAATAAGGAAGGAGTCCATTTTTACATACCAAGCTCTAGGAGCTTATTTATGGCCATATAGAGAGTTCCTTAGTGTACAAACAAGGGAGGAGTCTTGAGTGAAACCAATAGGTTATTCCATGAATATTTTCTCTTTTAAGTCCCCATGTAGGAAAGCAATTTTAACATCCATCTAAAAAATAGGATACTTTTGAGAAGCAGCTAGTGTAATTACCAGCCTTACAAAACAAAATCCATTTTTGCAAGTGGTGCAAAGGTTTCAAAAATAATCAATGCCTTAAATCTATGAGAAACCTTTAGCTACCAAGCGAGCTTTATGCTTTTCAATTTCTCCATTAAGTCCATATTTAGTTCTGTAAATCCATTTACAATGAACTAACTTCCTTCATTTAGGTAGAGAAACTAAATCCCAAGTTTTCTTTTTGATTAAGGAAGAGAATTTATTATCCATGGCATCATCCCATTCTTTAATACCAGTTGCTTTTTTGAAGGATTGAGGATCTATAAAAATGGACTGACAAACAAGATCAGAGCATTTGGAAATGCCTAATATGGATGATGGAAGATTTTGGATGTAAGGAGTGGCTTATTCAACTATGGTGCAGGCCCATTTTAGCATTGTTGGAGTAATTGGAGTGGCAAGACTTTGAGTTGGAGTTTGGATTATAGGATCCTCATTTTGGTCATTTTGATCATTTATCTCCAAAATGGGATCTTCATTATATTGAGGCTCTAATATTGGATATGGCTTAAGAGAAATAATGTTGGAAGAGGATGGTCAAGGATATTTATTAGGGAATGTTTCATCAAATTGAAAATTTCTATGTAAAAAGACCTCATGAGTTATGGGATCCATAAGACTGTATTCTTTCATTTCCTCACAATAACCAACAAAGATGAGTTGTTTGCTTTTCTTATCTAAAGCATTCATTTTCTTATTTGGGATATGTGCCCAAGAAGTACACCCAAAAATTTTGAAGAGACATCAAGTTTTGATCCAGTCTATGCTTTCTCGGGAGTCAAATGATCAAGAGCTTTGTGAGGTGTGTGTTTTTGTATATAGTTTGCATATTTAATTACCTCATCCCAAAAAATTGTTGAAAGATCTCTTGAGTGAAACATACAGTTTACCATTTCCTTTAAAGTTCTATTTTTCCTTTTTGCAATGCCATTTTGCTGCGGATTATGGAAGACTGAATGCTGATGAATTATGCCATGACTAGAGAGAAAAGATGAGAACTCATTACTGAAGTATTCCCCCCATTATCTATACGAATTTATTTGATTTTGCAAGTGGCTTAATTTTCAACTAAGTCCTTGAATATTTTGAAGTGGGATAGAACATCACTTTTGTATTTTAGAAAGTAGACCCAATTTGTTTTGGAAAAATCATCAATGAAGTTTAAAGCATATTTTTCTCCTTTGAAAGAAGGTTTTGGGAAGACCATCAAGTCACTATGGATTAACTCTGGAGGGGATGAGGTTTTTTGATAACCACTTGGGTGGAATGTATCTTGATGTTGCTTTCAAAGAGCACAACCATGACATAATCCATCAATGTAAGATACTTTTGGAAATCCTATTACCATTTCATGGGTGTTTAATTCTTTTAGAAATCTTGTTACCATGCTGACTTTGACAAGTCTCATCATCATGGCTAGTCCTTTTTTAAAGACTTGTTGAGTCACCAAAGACATGCTATTATAATTAAAAAATATTGTGTTGTGTTTGGATCACCATTCATTTCTTGTTTCTTAGGAAGCTTAACTTCCTAAGGTGAGTTGTAATTTTTTTAAAACCTTGATGAATTTTGATAGTGTTTAATCAGCACTGAAACATTGGAATTGGAAACATTTTGGAAGTTTATCAAAATGCAAAGTAAAAATATATCCCAAATACAACTACAAGGAATGGAAAATTAGGTAATAAATGATGTGTGGCAATTACCTTTTTATGTGCCAGAAACTCAATAGATTACCAAAATATGTTTTAGAGCATGGACGGTTACATAGCTAACCCCATGATTTATATTGGGGTTACAGAGAAGTTGGAATTTGGAATGCATAATCCACATAACATCAGGTTAGTTATTGTTGGTCAAGAGGATTAATGGGACAACTTATGAGTTAAGATTTTATTTTCCCTGAATATTATTTTATTTCAAATCATATATAATGGGTCAAGTGGGATAAAGGTGTAAGTTGTGAGTTAAGATTTTATTCTTCCTAAATAGTATTTTATTAGAAATCTTATATAATGGATCATGTGGGTTAAATTTGTAAGTTGTGAGTTAAGATATTATCCTCCCTGAATATTATTTGATTAGAAATCATATACAATGCAAGCATATACAGTATGTTTTATGATATTAATATATTGTAGTTGGATTTGTTATGGAGTTGCCTTGAGGATACTTGTTTGGAGTTATTGATTTATCGGTAACATTTGTTCCTAAAATATATTTCTTGTATGTTTATTTTTTATTATTATTATTTGTGGAAAACATCCCAAAAGGGATGCCACTTTTGGGTAATTTCTTGTATGTTTCTTATTTCATTATATTTTTGCTATTTTCTATTTTGGTTCTTTAAAAGTGGTGTTAGAATGGTGATTTTGACAAGCAAAAAGGATCCTGCATATTGGGGAATATTTGCATAATTGTTTTTGAAAAGGTTATTCTTTCAGCAAAAGCATTTTATTAGTCATTCTTCTGCCATTACAAATAAATGTTCTTTGGGAGCATATTGAGAAAGTAAACAAATAGCAAATGTGAGTGTTTTTAATGAGGAATAATTTTCACTAAGTGTTTTTTTATGAGGGATAATTTTCACCATATTTTTATGCCTAGGAGGCATGCTGGTTTGGTTTTGACTTAAAATGTCATATTTAGCTTTTCATATACTTACATCCATCTATTCAATACCTAGTTTGTTCCTTTCATGTCTCTCATGTGTGTATTGAAGTATGTGGAAGGTTGTCTCTATTAGTAGCTAATCATAACATTTGATTAACAGACTCATGAGATTTATAATCAAGATGATAAATTTAGATTCTATTGTGACTTAAAATTTCATTTCTTTGCCCTGTATTCTATTATAAAATTTAGCTTTAGAGGCCACAAGAAGAAAAAATCCCCTTATGTTTTTTGACTTCCATTTAATTTTTTGACACATGAATCATGGACAAATACCAGTAATACTTGCATCAATTTTAGGACCTTAGATGTGGTTATGGAACCACCCAAAGAGATAAACTAAAAAATAGAAGAATTTTAGATATAGTTTAAATGCAAGCAATCATGGACAAGTATTAGCAATACTTGCATCAATTTTAGGACCTTAGACGTGGTTATGGAACCATCCAAAGAGATAAACTAGCAAATAAAAGTATTTTAGATATAGTTTATATGGAAACAAATATTATGTCACAAATCTTATCAAAATATAGTATAGTAATTAGATCATACATTTAACTTTAGAGTGGATCACAATCATATTTTTATTTATATTCTAGTGTTAATGTTGATTTTCTATTTTTGGCTTTTGCCTTGCATATTTTCAATGTTTATGATTAAGATACAAAAACTATATACTTGATAATACATCAACACATCATAAGTATATCCTTGTATAAATTTCATGAAGATTATAATGTTTAGAATATGGGTTCCATCTATACTAAATGTTAGATGGTTATATATACATTGAAAGGGTACTTAGAGTCATGACCTATTCCCCCTACCTCTTATTTAGCAACATTATATTAGGTTAAAATGTGTAAGAATGTGTATAATGTATCATAAAGATATAATAAGATGCTTTTGTCAAAATATTTTGACCTTGAAACATCATTGGAAGTAATTAAAATGAAGATGATAACCTTATTTCATCCTTGTTGATTTGATTTGTTTCATGTTCTATTCAAAAATGAGTCCATGAATTACCTAATATAATCTAGAGTAATTCATTCCAAATCATGCTTGAGAGGCATCACAATTGGCTATGAACGTCATCAAAAATCACTTTCACCAAGAATTAATTTGTGCCTTAGGTAATTGAAAGTAAATATTTATTTTGGTAAGAATCAAAAGTTTTTTTTTTTTCAAAGTGGTGTGGGTGCCTAGGAATTGAATGTCAACATTGACAACTTCCATGATTAGGATGTCAATAAGTTTTATCTTCAAAATGCTTTTATAAAATAGTTCAAGAACTATCACCCCTCATTTTAAATGCATTGACTCATTAGTAGAAAAAGAATTTTATACACACTTGATCTTGTAAACTTTTATTTCATGAGACTGTACTGTGATTTTAGGTGGTGGCATTTAATTGTTATTCAAAATATTGACTTCTTTAAAAAAACTTAATTTTGATTCTTAAATAGAATGTATTTTTATCTTTTTATGTTCGTCAAAAAAATTTCTATTTAAATCATAGTAAGGCTTCATGCAAATTTCACATTATCTCTTCAAATGATTAATTCCACTAGAAAATATTTATTTTGATTTTTTAGTCTAAGGATATCATCATTTTGTTCTTTTGATTTGGCTCTTAAAGTTGAGATTTCCAGTTTGAATATTCTTTCATTTGAGGTTTTATGTTGTTGATTTTATCTTAATTTAAATTTTTTGTATGTTTTAAATTGAGGTTAAACCATCATTTTTGCCTTATATTTTATATAAAATAATATGGCACACCTTGAAAAAATGCTGGTATCCTAATAGATATCCATAAAATTGCAATTTATTATGTATTACATGACCTTTCCTACCTTAAGTTACGCCTCTTTATATCTTGTGTTATGCATTTCTTGTTCAGAGTTGCACCCTTTCTTATATTCAGTTGCAACCATTTATATTCTAGACTATGCATTTTTGTATCTTAGATCACACTCTTTCATGCCTTAGACCACATGTTTCACATCTTGGATCACACACATTCACATATCCTGGCAGACTGATATTGATTGAATGCTTGACAAATGTTCATCAAGTATTGATCAAAAGTAGCCATTAAAAATTTAAAAATATTGATCACATGCAAAGAAGGTATAGATTGTAAACCCCTTTTTTTGTTTGCATTGATAGACCAAATGTTGAACCATAAATCAAAGATATGGTTTTTAATGCCATCTATAAGGTACCTATAAGTATTTTTAATGAAATTCATAAAGGATTCAATATACAAGATATATATATTTCTATATCGTTATATATAACACACAATGGAAACTTAGAGAGTCATGGTCCCCATTGTAGTAGGTAAAATAGTAATATAATATTATAACATAATATAAAGAAAAAATAAATATGGGGACTAGACTGCATGTTACACATACTAGGTTACATGCATTCACATCTACTAGCAGACTAATATTGATTGAATGTTGGGCAAGTGTCGATCAAGCATTGGTAAAAAACTTTATTGATAATTAAAAAAATATTGAACACATGCCAAGGAGGTATACACTACAAGCCTCATTTTGTTTTGCACTCATAGATCACAAGTTGAACCATAGGTCAAAATTGTGGCTTTAATGCCATCTATAAGGGACCTGTAGGCCTTTTTCATTGATGAGTGTCATTATTATCATCATTTAATTTTATGTTTATCAAATTCATGGTGGTGTCCAAAGCTATATACGATAGAAAGTTCAATAATATTATAGATCAATTCATTCAGATAACAGGCTTTATTTGTGAAACCAATTTCATTGGGAGTTTTGTTGAGGTCACTTTAATCCTAATGTGCATGAATTGAAATTACTTTAATTGCAAGAATTTAAAATTGCTTCTAACACTTGAAATTGAAAGCTAATTACAATTGTAGGAAAGGAAATTACAAAATGGAAATCTTTTTGAATTGGAACCTATATTACATTTGTAGAATTGAAATAACTGAATTGAAAAGATGCTTGAAATGGAAATATTCTAGTCTAATTCATGTTGAAAGGAAGTTGCACACAAATATTAGTCCACTACTGTAGAGAGTTGTTAGATTTCTACTGTAGTAAATGACAAGAAATAAAGTTTCTAAAATTTAACAATTTGCAAAAATAGAGGAATTCAAATCTACATCTAATATCAACTAACCAAGCACACTCTACATAAAATCTCACTTGAAAGCATTAAAAACATCACATGAAATAAAATAGGGGTTAGTATAATCAACAACAGTAGTAAACAAGAATTCTGGTAAAAATGCTACAACAAAAATATTAGAAAACCTGTCATAAATAGTCCTTCCTTTAGGTTTTAAAGTGGCCCTTGAAAATTGATACAAAATAAGGTAATAAAATACTTTGTAACTAATTAAAACACTAAATCAACTGATAGGAAAGGTATAAGAAAATGCTACACTTTATTTGACTATTAAGTCATACTGAATAGTTACAGGAAATACTTTTCAATGTCCTCTATGCTATTGGTATAAATTTCACTAAGTCAACTCCTATTAGATCAACCAATGAGGAATATTACTTATTTATACTAGTTATTACAATATGCCTTGTTTTTTAATTCAACCACCTTGTTGTTTGCTAGTAATTTGTTTCCTAAACTATAATAGACTTAGTCTGATTTAAGAAAAGATTTGTTGCAGTAGCCATCCATTGGCTCTTTGGTGCCTTCAAAATGGTGGAAATGAGCTGGTACTAGCTATAAAATTTCTAATACACCTATTTTTATCTCTAAAAACCTTCCTCCAGATGACATTGGACACAACTTTTCTTGTTTGGTCTAAAATGGACTATCTCCCCTAATATTTTAGAGATCTCCAAAATTTCAGTTAGCAGAAATATGATTCATGCACAGCTGCAAAAAAATCCATGAAAAAGTCATTCCAAGTGGTTAGGATGCCTTTCCTATTCCTCCTAAATCATTTCCAATCGTTACTTCTTGTTTGTGTTGACAAATTCCAGGCCATCCTTTATAATGATAGGTGGTTGGAATTTGTATGGATTGTGCCTACACTATTCCAGTTTTCTAGCAGAATTGGCAAATTGGTGCTAAATATCCTTCCAAACCATTTGTGAGGTGGGAAAATATTCAAAAAACATGACATATTTGTAAACAATAGTACTATACATCAGCTATAATTTTTATGATGCATCTTCACTATGTATTTATGCAAAACAGTCACAAGAATGCAGAAAAACAATTATAAATAGGGTACAATGTTTTATACATTTAAACATGTAGACATTAGTAAATAATGCACTTAAAACAAATAATTAACATAAAATAACATCATATTAGGCTATATGAAATTGTTCTTGATGTCCAAAATATGTCAAAAATGAGGTAATTTCTTGCCTCATCATTCCTCCCAACCTAACCTAATGCATGCCCTCGTGCATTTTATTGAGCTAAAGAGGAACACAAATATACATTCTTGTACCAACTTCCCAAAAATAACACATATTCAATGTAGTACCCTCTATTTTTTTCTAGATGTGTGAGCTAGTTTGAAATTGCTCATTTGGTTGAGGATTAGTGTCAAAGAAAAATGGTACAAGAGTTATAATGGTAGGTGACCTAAACCTTAAACACATCCATTGATATTTAAGTACTAGGATCATTTATATTATTGCCCCTGCTCTCCTTCTTGACCATGGTAAATTGGTGGGTGACATTGGTTCTCTCTTTTGTAGAGAAATCGATAAATCTGCCCATCTTAGTTTACAAGTTGTCAAGGCATTTGTGAAGTTTCCTACATAGAAATTCTGAAAACAAGTCATACTCTCCTTAAGATTGTTTAGATAGGTAAACCTAATTTTTGGCTTGTTCATCATATTGAAATGCTAACTTGTTGGGACCTTATTATTTGGTTGAATATGTCTCAACAAGAGTTCAACTTTCAATTCAACTTCCTTTTTCTACCTTTTTTCTTGGTCCCAGTATAAATGATTTTGCAAAGTAGATATAAAGGACCTAAGTTGTACATCCCCTGTAAAAATGTGAGGTAGGAATTTCACATCCTCTACCATGAAAAACTTATACAAGAATAATTCATATAATAGAATTATCTGTTCCTTAGTTTTGTGCAGATAATCTTCTAAAAATTCTTCTACAGTATTTAAATTGTAGGAAATCCCAGAGAAAATATGCATTACCTACCATCAAAGGTATATCTCTTTTAGAAATAGTCTGTATAATCTAGCTGGCCTTCTGTATTGTATAAAATATTCTGCAACTTGACACAAATACTACACTTGTTCCTGCAATTTAGTAATCTCTGCAGCCTATACCTCAATCTATTTTTCCAATGGTTTTAATGTTGCAATCTAAGATTCTAAATTTTGACAATGCAAAATCCATTTGGAATATCTTCATTGGTCTCATTCTCTAGAGGTATCACTTCCTTCTGTTTTCTTTCAAAATAGGATTTAGGTATATTTTTATCTGTTATAGTTGGATCCTATTTAATTTTCCTTTGGATTCTCCTAAGAGGAGGTGGTGAGGGTGGTTGTGTTTCATTATCTGTTTGCTCTTCCTCAACCACTTGATTTTCAACTATATGCTATTGCAGTATTGAAGACCTCTACAAATTTATTTTCTTTGTCCTACTCTAATGTAGGTTTTGATAGATCAAAATAAAATTCTACCTCTGATGATAGTGGTATAGCCTCATCCTAAATTTCATCCTCTACAGCATCTCAAGATGTTGTTTGGGCTAGTATTTTAATTACCTCCTCATATAAAGTCACTCTCCTGGTTTTCTTTTTGTCTCTATGGTTGTTTACAACTTTTCTTTTTCTCTATGTTCTAGTTAAAGCAGCTGGTGGACCCTATGGATATGAAGGGGCTTATGATTTTGAAGCATATCCTCCATCAAAATTATCTTCAGGGACTTCATTCCCTTATTCATCATTCTCATCCTCTCCCTATCTGATTTCTTCCTCTCTTGTAATCATATCATTCCAAGGGGTGAAAAATATATAAAATAATTGGGGATTCCCTCTAAAATGGTGCTTACAGATGAGCTTAATAATCCCATGGTGTCTAGGGGTTCCCTTACCCTCTTGATACCATTTTGCTATGTTATGCAACTCCTGGTGTAGGTAAATAAGAAAATTAACTTTGACTTTTGGCTGTTGAATACCATGCCTTAAATGACTGAGGATTCTGATATGGGGTCCTGATAACATCGCATACTATCCCTCACAAGTTAAAAATTTAATCACCCAGATTGCAACTTCGTCCCAGGGTCTCTACAAACTAGTCCTCTTCAATCTCTTACAAACATTGTTGTTCATGTGCATGACTAGTTTACATCTCCCTCTAAAAAAATTTTAACTACCTCAAGGAGTGCATTCTTGCCAATTCTTATAAATTTTAAACCTTGAAGATGTAATTCCATAATATTAGGGTAGTTATAACTGATGACGAAGGGATATAACCAATTGGTCTTAAATTTATCTCATAGATGAGGTGGTAGGTTTGAGTTCTATTGGTTCTCTTTAAGCACAAGATCCCCAAATTTAAATTCCCTTGCGTTAGGGTTATGCATAAGGGGTTGGACTCAAAATGTACTTGTAAAAAAATAGTAAATCCTAATCAAAATCAATGTGAATCATGGATAATCCTAAGAAAATCAAATCGAGCATCTTCACACAAAAATTTGGGGTATTTGAATCTCTAAAATATAAGGTCATCTTTGGGGCTAATTTTGACATATTAAATCATCTTATAACTTCATAAAAATACCACCATTAGATCAAGCTTAAAAAGATATTTCCAACGAGTACAAATATACCTATGTTTGGATATATATTGTGGTGAATTGACCCTAAGAAAAAATTGATCCTAAAAATTTTAGGCGAATGGGCCAACGTCGAGGGTCCTCATATTTGCCAATTTTCAATTTTGAAAATCCTAATATTTTTTCAATTGGTGAATATTAGCCACTATGCATAACCCTGCCTTGAATGGACTTTAGTATTATAATCTTGTTTGATCCTCTTAAACATGGAGATGTTTGAGAGAATTCACTCATCATTTGTTAAGAAGGATCAATTTATCGAGGTGAACTTGTCATGAAGTGTCATCATCAATGAACTCTTTCAATGAGACTCGTAACAATGGAATTTATAATTCCAAGGGCATAATGGCCTTAGCACCATATACTAGAAAAAATGGTGTTACCTCAGTGAGGGTCCGAATGCTATTTCGATAAGACCATAAAGCTAGAGGCAATTGAAGGTGCCAGTCCTTATGATTATCCTTGACAATTTTCTTCAATATGACAACAATTTTATTAAAGGCCTTTGCTTACCCATTTTCTTGTAGATAATAAGGTGTTGCAAAGTTGTGTTGAATGTTATATTTGGATTTTAAAGCCTGTAAATCCTTGTTCTTGAATGAAATATCATTATACAATATTATTATGGATGGAATACCAAAACAACATATGATATTATGGAGTATGAACTCCATAATACGAGGCCCAGTCATAGAGGTCAAAGGGATTGCTTCCATCCATTTAGTAAAATACTCAGTGGCCATTATGATGAACGTGTGGTGGCTTAAATATGGAGGATATATCTTCCTAATTAGATTGAATCCCCACTAATAAAAATGGCAAGCTGATTGAATCGATTGTAAGGCCTGAGATGGAAGGTATGAGAGATTACCATGATACTGACACTTTACGCACTTCCTAACTTATGCATAGAAATCCTTCTCCATCATGGGCCAATAATAGCATATTATGAGGATATGCTTGATGATATTCATGCCACTAAAATAGCCCCTGCAAGTACCGTTGTGAGCTTGCAAGATTGACCAAGCTGATTTTTGGAGCTCGAGACAACGAAGGAGGAGTCCATCATAGCTCTATCAATACAGAATGTCTCCTAGAAAAAAATACCTAGTTTATTACTATTTAAATGCTCATTTTGTAGCATGCAATAATCCCTAGGGGATACTACCAAGTTTCAAGTAATATTTTAATTGGATGAGCCAATCCTGATAGGCTTGAGCTTTATGTAAATAGCTTTTTTCTGTTGCAATTTGATTTACATAAATGTAGATTGGGAAACAACCTTGTGATGAATGGTTGTGCCATTATCTAAAGGACCCTGTGATATCAAGTACCCCTAGGATGCCTGTGTCAAAAATTCTCATGCTTTGTAGAACCATTCATGATTTAGTTCTATCTGAATCATGTGGAATGATTCTTTCTTGCTTGGAGCCTCACACAACATTGTTGATTTCAAGAGCATTTTGACATGGATGGTAGTGAAATCGATGGAAGTATTATGAGAGATTAAGGATCCCAAATATGCCATTGTGTTTACAAATTGATTATATGTAAGAGGGACTACCTCGATGTCATACCAATATAGTTGGGCTAGTAAAGTGTCCATAATATCTTTGCAAGATTTTAGAATGGGATATCTACATTGATAAATTCCTTTCATTTGGTTTACTATGAGCAAGGAATTACCAAAGATATTTAGATTTTTAATCTTCATGGTGATAGTTGTTTGGAGACCCAATATAAGAGCCTCATATTTAGAATTATTGTTGGTGCAAGGGAAGTCAAGTTTAAAATACAAGGGCATAAGAGCTCCTTATAGTGTGAAAAATATTATCCCTATGCCACCCCCTTGCTCACACTTGGAACCATTGAAGAACAAAATCATGTCTGCTTTGTTATCTGGTTCTTCGGGTTCAGGTGACTCTAATAATGCAAACACTGCATCATCTGGTAGATATATAATGAGAAGCTTATCATCTTGAAGAGGTGCCTCTACTAACTAATTTTCTATGAACTAACCTTTAATGTACTTTTGACTAATAAATTCAAGATCGAATTTCATTAATAACATGATCCACTTTATAGTACGTGTATTATGATACGTGCAACTCATCATGTACCACAAAATATTTTCTTTTGATATGACATACATGCTATGACTTAGCATGTAGTGGTAGATATTTTGGTAACAAACACCATTTTTATACAAATATTTTCAACATATTTCTACTTTAGATCATAATTAACAAAAGTGTGACTAATGTAATAGAGAGTTTGCTCTCTATTTTCTATGTTCTTCTAGGCTAACATGGTTACCAGAGCAAATTGTATGGCTAAAATATATAACAAGAAAGGCACACCCAATCGACGTGGAGCTAAACTAGCAGTGATACCAAGTACTATTTGATCTCATCAAAGGCCTTTTTACAATATTCATCTAATTAAATAGTACCCCCTTGTATAGTAGTATATTCATGGGTAAACATTTATCTGACAACTATGATATGAATTGCTCCATGGATGCTACTTTGCCTTGTAGGCTGTAAAGCTCTTTGATGTTCATTGGGGGAAGAATTTCTAGAATTGCTTTAATCTTTGTAGGATCTACTTTGATCCCTCATTTAGAGAATATAAATCATAAGAGTTTTCCTAACGTGATATCAAAAACACATTTCTTAGGATGTAGCCTAACATTATGCTCTTTCAGGCAATCGAAACCTTTTTGCAGAACTTTTGTATGCTCTTCACACAATAATAATTTGGTGAGCAAATCATCAATGTAATCTTCTATAATATTATGCATGTAATAATAAAAAATATATTTCATGGCCCACTGATAGGTAACATCAACATTTTTAAGACCAAATGGCATAACTTTATAGCAGAATGTACTCCATGGAGTGGTAAAGGTTATCTTGTGTTGATATTCGAGTTCAACCCAAATCTGATTATAGCCTAAAAATCCATCCATAAGGGATAAAATCTCATGACCTGCAATTACATCTACAAAAGCATCTATGTTAGGTAATGGAAATGCATCCTTGGGGTGTTGCCTTATTGAGGTCTTTGAAATTCATACAAATACGAATGCTCTCATAAAGTTTACCTACGAGTACTATGTTTGATACCCATTATGGATAGTTGATGGGTTGAATAAAATATACATCCAAAAAAAATTGTAATTCATCCTTCACTATTAAGGCAATCATTGAGTGCATATTTCTTATATTTTGCTTGACCAACTTCATCTTAGGGTCTAAATAAAGGTTATGTGTAACCAACTTCAAATCAAGACTCGGCATGTCCTTGTACAACCAAGAAAAAATGTTAGACTTCTCTATCAAAATAGTTATGAGGATAGCTCACTCCTTAGAAGATAGACTCTCTTGGAATTTGAATTTCTTAGGATGGTTAGTATCAGTGTCAATATCCATGTTAAAATTCTCCTCAATTGACATGTGAGATCCCTCCTCAAGCTGATGAGGTGTAGGGATCAAGTGGATGTCATCCTATGGGCTTGGATGATCTATCATTTTAGATTTGACCTTAGCATTATAAACATCTTGATCATAAGTTGTAATAAAATGAAATGATTGAAGAATTTTTTCACATGGGAATAACTTCTTAGACGATGGTTTCGATATGGCATGATCAAATTCAATGGCCTCAAGGTTGAGGTGCAATGGATTTGAGGGGTTGCTTGGATTATGAAGGGGTTCAGATAAATTAATGGAAATCATATTGATGGATAGATATTTATCACCATGATCGCAAGGGTAGGACCTATTGATTATCGATTTCTCTATATGCTCCAGATGTGGATTAGGAGGTAATGGGATCTTTGGGTCCACTTTAGGAGTAGATAGGCTAATTGGGTCCTTATTAAGGAGTAGCTAATTCAAGCTAGATAGTTGAGGAAAAACCCTATGATAAATGCTATTTGTGTCTACAAGGGATCTATCAGGATCAATGTCTCCTGTGTCATTATTGAGATGATGAAGGTGGGTAGGATCCAATCATTTTTAGGAGTATTCTCTAGTTTTGGTTCCTCTTTAGGAATGGTCTTATGATATACTATAAGAGGTTCTATAGAAACCATGGTGATTGGATGATGATCTATACATAGATGAGAAGGGTTGGGGTCAGCGTATTCATTCTTGTCAATGTCTACCCCAAATCCTAGGTTTAGGTACTCTAGGAAACTAGTCAACAACTCATCTCGCATGTAGATGGAATACCATAATACAAACTTATCTATCAATAATTGATATTATGGTTGATAAGTTTTTTGATGTCCTTAATCATATAAACCCAAGCCATTATCATGCCAATGGCAATGGTAGAAGTATCTGAGAGCAAATTTAGGGTTTGACATATAGTAGACATTGTAGGAAAATGGTTCATTTTCATGATGGATAATTGGAGATTGATTTGTGGCTGAGTCAAAACAACCATATATGAATTTTATTTGGCTGGGCAACATGCCTAATGGTACTACCATTCCAATGGATAAGGTAGGAGCATGAGGCCTCCCTATATCTTATGCAAACTTGATAACTGATGTAAAAGTTACATTTTGCACAAAGTATCTAGGGTTGACTAAATGGAAAGTTACTTGAGGGGTAGATGATGCAGTAGGTAAAGTAGGTGAAGCAAATTGAGGCACATCATCTGTTATATCAGGCAATTTTTCCTCCTCCATGGGAGTCAGGATTTCCATCGTAGAGATATTTGGGATGACTTTAAGATCATCTACCATGGGTGCTTTAAGATTTTGTTTGATATTTATATTAGATGATGATGAATTTTTTTCAAAAGTATCTACTAGTTTATGTTATTGTGGTGGTGCTAATGTGGATGGATCAGCCTATGTTGCTTTGGGTTTGCACTTTGGATGCTTAATGGGAGAACAAGATCCGATGTCTAGATGCATTGATGGCAAGATGAATTCCCCTAGATTACTAACCTGATTGACATACTTAAAGGTTTCATCACCCAACGGAACAACATGAGCCTGTATCTCATGAACATATTTAATACATTTATGTAAAACAGAATGGACACATTACATTCCTCAGATCCAAGAACAATCGAGAAATATGTTATACTACATTGCTCCTTTCAAAACATGGCATAAAATAGAAATGGTTTTTAATCCCTCCTGAATAGGCAATACTATCATGCCAACCATTGAGCATAAGGTATCATTAAATGCTCACAATGTGAAAGTCGATGCCACTATGTGTGACTCTGGAAAGCTCAAATATTCCAAAGTTATCAATATTATTATGTTAATCGATGAGTCTGTATCGATCAACACTCACTTGTATAAAATCCAATTGATACAATTGATTATGTGTAGTAGAGGATGTGTTACATTTGCTGGTACTTTTTTGATTTTATGGTCAAATAAAGTGACCATAGGATCTTTGCATTTCTGGACATGCCCAAAAAAGTTTGTAAATGCATTAGGATCCTAGGGTTGAAGCTTGATAAATTTGATAATATCCATGAGTGTTTATCTATGTCTAGGTGACTGCATAATAAAATTGTATATCGAGAGCTTGGTTGAGCTTGTCTATAGGCTCTAAGCAAGCCTATTTCTAATGGTAATAATTGGTTGCATTGGTGGACCTAGCAATGGGTTTTGAACTATCTTTGCCTAGGGTTAAGAAGGTATTCTAATGGGAGCTACAAGCAGCTCATCTTAGTTGTACCTTCAATTTTTAGTTACTATGTTAATCATACCAACAAACCCATGTGTTGGTGGGTTTGTATGAATATCATTAACTTGTCCCCTTTGATTACCCTTGACCTCGTGGGCAGATAAGGGATATTTAAAAATTCCAATCTATTGATTGTCTAGGGCTAGAGGATTGTCTATTTGTAACTTATTCTTATAAAGCATGTTATGTACTAGGTTTTTGAAATCATAGCATGTTATTATATCATATCCATTTTACTAGTGATAAGAATAATATTGATCCTCTTTGTACCCTTTCTATTTTGGATGGGTTGGATCTAGCAAGTGAATTTCTAGTAAGGTAATCACCTTGGCCTTACATAATCTATTAAAGAGAGACACCAATGACTCATGTAATGGCATGTATGCGCAAGGAGGATGATGTTGCTTATCTTGCCCTTGATTTCATTGGTGTTTTTTGTTGTACTACATCAGAGGGGGTTGATCCTGATAGTTAGGTTGCTGTTGTGATTTCTCCACTTTGGAAACATTTCGAGCTATATGATTGACTAAAGCGAGTTTTATTTTATTATTGTTATTATGAGGGTTTTTGTTCCACTTTTTCTTATGGAGATTGATGTCTCCCTTTTGGAACTTAATATCCTCAATCACTTTGGCTTAATCCAAATCCTCTTTGAATGTTTGGTATTGATACAATTATAATAGAAGCAATATATGCTTAGAGTAGCTCTTGGTAAACATTTGTGTTAGTCCAAAAATAGGAACGGTGAATGGAAATTTTGACATGATCTTGTGCTACCTATTTTCGTAGTCCATGACTAGCTTGTCATTGAATTGTCATAGGTTTGACAAGTCAATTAGGTTTACCTTATTCTTGACTCCAAAAGAGAAGCATTCAAGAAAGGTGTTAGCTAGATGTTCAAAGCTAGATATGTTTTTTCTAGGCAATTGGTTGTACCACTCTAGGGTAGTTCCATAGAGTGAGATCACAAAATTTCTTAATAGAAAATCATCATTGTATTGGAGCTAAAAATATAAGTTCATGAAACTTGTGATGTGCTCCTGGGCATCATTTTTCTTTTAAAATTTTTCCATATGAGGTATCTTAAAGTGATGTAGGTAATTCAGACTAGCCACTAATAGATCAAAGGGTTGATTATATAATTTGTGCAATGTGGGTTTTTTATAAACTTCCCATTGCTTCTCGAGCAACTGAATTCACTCTATGAAGACTTTGTAAGACTACGATGAGATAATCTCATTTTCTCAAAGATATCTCTTGGGAGCAGGAAGTGGAAGGTTCTGGTTTACCCAAGGTGGTATATTGTGATCATTTGCCACATCTTTGCAAGAAAACTCAGGATATTCTTGGTCTTGTTCATCTACTTTTGTCTCTTCATAGGCCTCATATTTTTGTGGATTTAGAACTTGAAGATGTTTTTGCTGAGAATGATGTATGGAGGTGTGAAGAGGATAGTTGTTAGTTTGCCTAGAAGGTAAATCTTGGTGTTGCACAGTGCACCTTATATTGAGTTATTACTGGTAAGTACTAGGTATGGGTACCTCATCATGAGCTACCCTATGTGATTGTTCTTCACACAACCTTTGTTATATGATTTTTTTCTCACGTTGTTTGTGCTCATACAAATGTTGGTGATGCAACCTCTATTGTTCTACATGCTCATGATCTAAATTTTCTCTCTCATGATGAAAATCATTCAATTGAGATTGGATCAATTGCTCTCTTTGACTAGTGGTGGGCCTAGGAAGAAAATCTATTTGATCTATTGTGTGAGGCCTATGACTTCTCATATTGATACAAGGGGTTTTGGCTATTTTAGTTCTTGTAGAAGGGATAGCTACCCTCTTACCTTGATCAATTGAGGCTATATTTACTCTATGTTCTACCCTAGGGATAATATCCTCATGTAGGGATGGCACCAGAGTATGGTGTGTTCAAGTGGAATACTCTCCATGCATATGGATAGGATGAAATATGCCTTCATCATGCCCATTCACATAATGATTGCGAGTGAAAGTAGGTGTTCTACAAGATACAGTAGGGTTATACCTATCTAGGTGATTTATCTTATGGATCTTCCAAGGTTGATCAGGAGGAGTATCTCCCCCATATCGACTAAGAAAGAGCATGTAATATACACCAAGATTTAAAGGATTTGTAGATTTTTTTCATACATAAATGTGTGCAACCCCTCTACTAGGACCCTCAATGGGAGGATATTGTCTAGAAGTAGTGTGTGATGGATGAGGTCTAGGAAGATCCTCATCTCGATCATGGGGATTTCTCATAAGATTTTTCCTAGTAGGGGTATCTTGATGAGTAGATCTCCCAAGAGTAGAATTATCTCCGTGATGACTACCTGAATGTCATTTCGGTAAAAGTGAATCATGTGGGATGTATCGAAGGCATTGTGATCCTTCATGTGTATTTTTCATAGCCTCAGTATGTAACTGGGAATGACTTCGTGTTATGACCATTTTATCTTGATTAGGCATTCAATTAGAAAATAAAGTATACAGGATGTTAATATATTTTTAAGAATTCTTTGTATTTCCTAAAATTGGCTTATGTGTTATGATTCGTTGTTTTCTTTACCTTTCTCTTATTTGAGTTTACAATATTTTTGATGTAAATACTCAAGTTGAATGGATTCCACCTATATACTCTCACACACATTCCTGGTGATGAATTCTAGGTCATCAAAATCATCGATATTTGGTGATGAAGTCCAAATCTAGTGAGGGAGCACAGGTCCTACTAGTATTCACCCAATTCATCGTGGTCAGTGATACACCCTTTGAAGAGGAATGCATGTTATTTTCTATGGCTATGATGGTTCTGTTAGAAAACAATATTCTATTCAAAGAAGAAAATAGTTGTGTAATACATCACAAGACTATAGAGAAGCTCAATAGACTGATTGATTATTCCATAGGATCAACTTTGTATAAATAGCAAAGTTGATCATTGAGAGTCATTGGATTACAACAACTCAACAAGTCGAAACTAGTGTAAACTGAGAGTTCACCTGACTCATGGAAGAGTGGTAACTCAAGTAAGTTTATCCTAGTAAAACTTAAGAGAATAAATATTTATTCTAACACCCCCCTAAGTGATACTAGGGGTGAATGTGATATGAGTCTCGAAAACAACACCTGATGAGGTACTCATTTACAATGACTCTTATGAAGATATGGTAAAAACACATGGGAAAAAACCATCTATCAAAAAGAAAAAGAAGAGGTATGTATTCGAATGGTTGATATTGTCCTCATTGAAAAAAAAAGGAAATGAGTCCCGATAACTGGGCCTAATGAGGTACTCATGTACAAAGTTATTACATATAGGAGAGATGGTAAAAACCATATGGTAAAAAACAATCTATCAAAATTAAAAAGAAGAGGCATGTCTTCGGATGGTGAATATTGTCCTCATTGAACAAAAAGGAAATGAGTATCGACAACTAGGCATGATGAGGTACTCATGTACAATGTTATTACATATAGGATATATGGTAAAAAACCACATGGGAAAAACCATCTTCCAAAGAAAAAGAACAATAAGAAGAAAGGAGAAGTAAAAACCTCTTTTGTATTTTCTAGTGCATCTGCCTTACCCCAAGTTTCTCTCACAATTGAATGTAACACGCAGAAGGAAAGGATTTGGTGAATATTTGCAAGTTGATTTTCTATTGGAATATAGTCCAAGTGAATTTCCCCTCTCTGAATACGCTACCGAATGAAGTGCATGTGAATTTCAATATGCTTGGTACATTGATGCTCAACTGGATTACGGGTAATATGAATTGTGCTCTAATTATCACACCAAAGAGTAATATGTTTTTCATGGAAAAAACCATATTATTTTAGTATCTAACAAATTCAAAGAGATTCTTGACTTGCTAAAAATGGTGCCCTGTATTTTGCCTTTGTAGATGACAATGCTACTGCTTGTTTTTTGCATGACCAAGCAATTGGTGAAGAACCAAGACAAAAGACATAGCCAAAATTTGAACATATATCTTCTACTGAACCTACCCAATCAGAATCTGTGTAACCAATGATATCCATATATTTTCCTTCATATAATAGCCCAAACTGAGTAGTTCCTTCCAAGTAGCGTAGGATTCTTTTTGCTGCTTGCCAATGGCTAAAATGAGGTTGATGTGAGAATCTAGATATCAAGCCAATAGCATATGATATATCTCGGTGAGTATGAGAGGTATAAAAGGATCCCTAGAAGCTTTCTATATAGAGTAGCATCACATAGAGGGGATGTGCAGGTAGAACTTAGAGTGACTCTAGACTGAAAGGGTGTAGAAGAGGGTTTCCAATTTGTCATTTTAAATCATTGAAGAATATCTAGAGTGTATTTTTGTTGAGATAATGAAATTCTTGCAACTGTTTGATTTATTTGAATCCTAAGGAAGTAATGAGCTAAATCCATATCAGCCATTTCAATTTTTTTAGAGAGAATATTTTATAGTCTGAATGTGATAAATGTCACTACTAGTGAGTAGAATATCATCAACATAGATAACAAGTAAGGTGATTTTCTATTCATCTCTCCAAATGTAGACTATGGCATCAGACTCACAATGAGAAAAACTTGAGGAAATAAGGAAGGAGTCCATTTTTTCATACCAAAATCTAGGAGCTATTTTTAACCCATAAGATATTTCCTTAGTCTACAAACAAGGGAGGAGTCTTGAGTGAAACTAGAAGGTTATTCCATGAATATTTCCTCTTTTAAGTTCCCATGTAGGAAAGCACTTTTAACATCCATCTAAAAAATAAGCCATTTTTGGGAAGCAACTAGTGCAATTACCAGCCTTACAGAATCCATTTTTGCAATTGGTGCAAAGGTTTTAGAATAATCAATACCTTCAATTTGTAAGAAATATTTAGCTACAAAGTGATCTTTGTGCTTTTCAATTTCTCCATTAGGTCCATATTTAGTTCTGTAAATCCATTTACAGTGAACTAACTTTCTTACTTTAGGTAGAGGAACTAAATACCAAGTTTTATTTTTTGTTAAGGAAGAGAATTCATTCTCCATGGCATCATCCCATTCTTTAATACCAGTTGCTTCTTTGAAGGATTGAGGATCTATGGAAATGGACTGACAAACAAGATCGGAGCCTTTGGAAATGCCTAATCTGGATGATGGAAGATTTTGGATGTAAGGAGTGGCTTCTTCAACTATGGTGTGGGCCCATTTTGGCATTGTTGAAGGAGTAATTGGAGTGGTAAGACTTTGAGTTGGATTTTGGAGTATAGGATCCTCATTTTGGTCATTTTGATCATTTATCTCCAAAATGGGATCTTCATTATATTGAGGCTCTAATATTGGATATGGCTCAAGAGAAATAATTTTGGAAGAGGATGGTTGAGGATCTTTATTAGGGAATGTTTCATCAAATTGAACATTTATATGAAAAAATACCTCATCAGTTGTGGGATCCAAAAGCTCGTATGATTTCATTTGCTCACAATAACCAATAAAGATGAGTTGTTTCTAGAGCCTTCCTTTTTTCTTTGGGATATGTGCCCAAGAAGTACACCCAAAATTTTTGAAGAGGCATTAGGTTTTGATCCAGTCCATGCTTTCTTAGGATTTAAATGATCAAGAGCTTTGTGAGGTTTGTGGTTTTGTATATAGTTTGCACAGTTAATTTCCTCAGCCCAAAAAACTATTGGAATATCTCTCGAGTGAAGCATATAGTTTACCTTTTTCTTTAAAGTTCTATTTTTCCTTTATGCAATGCCATTTTGCTACAGATTATGGGAGACTGAGTGCTGATGAATTATGCCATGACTAGAGAGGAAAGCTGAGAACTTAGTACTGAAGTATTCCCCCCAATTATCTGTATGAATTTATTTGATTTTGTAAGTGGGTTGATTTTCAACTAAGGCCTTGAAGATTTTGAAGTGGGATAGAACATCACTTTTGTATTTTATAAAGTAGACCCAATTTTTTCTGTAAAAATAATCAATGAAGGTTAAAGCATATTTTGCTCCTTTGAAATAAGGTTATGGGAAAACCATCAAGTCACCATGGATTAACTATAGAGGGGATGAGGATTTTTGATAACCACTTGGGTGGAATGGATCTTGATGTTGCTTTCAAAAAGCACAACTATGACATACTCCATCAATAGAAGAGACTTTTGGAAATCCTGTTACAATTTCATGGGTGTTTAATTCTTTTAGGTAGTTATAACTGAGATATCCAAACCTTTCATGCCAAATTTTTCTTTCAATATCTACATGTGCAACAAAACATGAGGCCCCTTCAGAATTTTTGAATCTTTTGAAGTGAAATAGGTGAGTGTTGTGATCAATATCTCCTTTTTCTATGAGAGTGTTTGGTTCTTGAAAGTCTCTTATCTCAACTCCAGTTGGTGAGAAGATAACTATTTTTCATTTTTTAGAAGTACAAATATGATAGATGGAGAGGATATTTGTATCTATGTTTGGGACATAGAGAACATTTTTGATATAACCACATTAAATGGATATGTTGCATTTTCCTTTGACTGAGATGAAGGATGAGTCTCCAAATTCTATGCTACATGTTGAACTTGAGGAGCTTGAAGTGAATGATTTATCTAAGGAAGTCATATGATGAGTTGCTCCTAAATCTAGAACCCAATATTTTGATGAAGTTTTTATAGCTCTAATCTTAACATTTAAGGCTTTTCCTATCTCTTTCTTAGTTTTTATCTTGTGATCCTTCATTGTTGCCTCTAGTTTTGTAGTCTTTTCCAACATTTGTTTACAAAATGACCATTCTTTTTACAGTGAGTACAAGTTATGGGACTTATTTCTTTATTTTTAAATTTTTCTTTAGTGGAGGTTGATGCTACTAAGTCTTTTGAGGAAGAGGGATAGATATCATATTTTTCAAGTTTCATTTCTTATCTAGTTAGCCTATCACAAAACTCCTCTAAGGAAGGCATTTTAAAACTTGTACCAAGTGCATATTTTGTAGACAGAAAGGTGGTAGCAAAAATCTGAAATACTCTATTTAACTTAGAAAGAATAATATAGATGTATTATTCTTCTATTTTATCCTTTCCAATGCCTTTTAGTTGAGTGAGAACTTCTTTAAATTTTGTGAGAAAGTCAATAATATTGCTGAAATTTTTAGGAGATAATGATGTTAACTTTGCCTCTAGCTGCATTGATTTTATTTGATCCACTTTACCAAACAAGTTCTTTAGTTTTTACCAACTTTCAAATGGATTTTTACATTATGAAATGTGAAACCATAAGCTTTCATTTACATTTGTGCTTATAATACCCATTGTTTCATACAACTTTCCCTAATGAATAAACTTTTCATATTCTTTTTCAAATTCAGCCTGCTCTTCTTATAGCAAGTGTGTGAGCCCTTTTTAAGAAATGAGATTTGTTATTTTGGGCTTCCATGTGTGATAGTTTTGAGGGGTGAGAGGTTAAATTGTATTAATTTTGTCAAATATTGTTGGAGCCAATAATCCCCCCCTTTAACTTCAATAACTTCTTTAGAGAATAAAATAAAGCTATATTAGGAACACCCTTTTTTTTTATTAGAAGGCAATAGAAGCCCGAAATTTATACCAAACTCCTTAATATACCCACCCTTACATGAGGGAAACTATAATTATTTGAGGATAATTTGATACGTGGAACATAGGCAATTGAAGCTATAAAAATCAACCAGTCCTTTATATCGTATATCTTCAATAACCCGCCCTTACATGAGGGAAACTATATTTTTTTGAGGATAATTGATACGTGGAACATCGGCTTATGAAGCTTAGGAAATATCATCCATACCTTAATAATGAATCTTCTCAAATACCTGCCCTTACATGAGGGAAACTATAAGTAATGAGAAGACCAATACGTGGGACATAGGTGATTTTTAAGTGCTCTCTTTGAATGAGTTTTTAAAAATATTTATGTTGTATATTTTATGAAGTTGATGAAATGAGATGTAAGCACAATATCTTGTGGGTAATAAAACCACACTTAGACTTCACCACCAAACTTTCCTCTATATCTTCCCCTTTTTTAAAAGGAATGCAACAAAAAGGAATTTGAGAACAAAGCCAAGGACTAAAGAGTATGCAAGGACCATCATTGACAACCCCCTGAAGTAAAACAATAGGTTCAAAATGAATCACCTCAAAAGAAACCCCCCAAAATTTTATTTATGTTTGTTACAATGTTTTAGAGGAAGAGCTCTCAAAAGTCCAAAATATGACCTTTTATAATATGATATAAGCAAAGAAATGCTTTGCCTTTGGAGTATATGGATTTCAAATAATGAACCTTTGACTCTATAATAGAGGAGCATAAAAGTTTCAATCCAAAAGAAATAATTATATGTCACTCTAAGTTTGACATTATATTATTTATTTACTCCATAATAAAATTGTTGCGTTGTTATGAATGAATTTTCAATAGAGAATTACGATCAAGCATTGCTCTTCAAACCCATGAATGAGTGCTGTGGAAACTATCGTACAATACAAATATTTAGCATGACAAATGAGCCACCTCAGTGAAGCATACCTCAAAGCACCACTCTAAATAACCATTAACGAGCGTTGTGCCAACAAAGTTGTGTACAGTGACAGTTTCCAATACGACGAATGATCCACCATGAGTATTGCTACAATGAACCTCAATCATGAACCATGGTCGAGTGCTGCCCTCATGAACCCTCAAATGAGCATTGTGCCAACAAACTCTTGAATAAAGAATCAGCAACGAGCAATGTGACGAATGAGCCACCTTAGTGAAGCACACTTTGAAGCATCATTCTAAAAAACTTTTAACGAGCTCTATGCTAAAAAATTCTTGTACAAAGAACCACCAATGACCACTTCCTCATAATGTGTGCTTCCTCTATGATTTTTCTTCACTGAACTAGGGAAGCAAAAGGCCCTTATGGTATTTCGATTGTGAAAATTATTTAGGAAATGAAGCCTTCTTAAGTAATCATTTGGATTGCACCAAGTTAGGTTTGCCATGGATCTAATTTGATGGAGGTTGGCACGCAAGGAGTGGTACTTAATAATAAAGGAATGTTATGTAATTTTCTTGATATCTGAACGTGAAGAGAACTCAATGTTCCATCAAATGGCATATCGATAATAAAATAGGATGTTCCCATGATTATATTGTGGGAACCAAAAAATATGCCACACAAAGGAATATGCATCATCGATCAAGGACAAAGGGAGTTTTTAAGAACTCGAATGGGGTATGTTTCGATGATGAAAATAGTAAGGCACAACAATTTTTAGAAGTGCACAAGGTTACCCACGAGCGCCTTTGAGAGGAACTCAAATGAAAGATTTGGGTCTTAATATTTGAACAGTAAGGATATTGTGTTGTAATGAAGACATGAAATACCTGCAGGAGCTTGAACCAGCACTAAAAAAAATTATTCAAAAAATATTTAAGATAAAATAAATAGCAAGGATTGTTAGCCTCAAAAATATATATTAATAGAGGCTCCCTTTTTTGAAAGAAAAACAAAATTGGAATAAGATACAAACTACAGTGAGGTGCCAATAGTAAATAAAAAAAGTGGCCAAGTAATGGCTAGAGCTAGAACAAAAAAGTAAGAAATATTGTCAATGATTATCCAGAAAACACCATTAAAGAGACCAACCCAATGAATCATATTTGAATAAAAGCTTCAGAAAAAAAAAAAACTTGAATGTATTCAAGAACTATCCTAGCTCTGATACCATGTTAGAAAATAATTTTCTATTCAAATAAGAAAACAATTATGAAATACATCACAAGACTATAGAGAAGCTCAATAGACTGATTTATTATTCCATGGGATCAACTTCGTATAAATAGCAATGTTGATCATTGAGAGTCGTTGGATTATAACAACTCAACAAGTCTGAACTAGTGTAAACTAAGAGTTCACCTGACTCATGGAAGAGTGGTAACTCAAGTAAGTCTATCATAGTAGAACTTAAGAGAATAAATATTTATTCTAACAGGTTCTTAGACCAGTCTTGGCCAAAATGGGATGCAAATATCCAAAATGCAAGCTAACAAGGTGGTGATGAAGGCCACCATTGTTAGTCTTGATTAGTGGTTGGGTGTGAATTCTAACTCCCTGATGTTTAGTTTGATATGTGATGCGTGTGTGGGTTCTTTTCATTTCATGCAAAAAAAGCAATCCATGATTTTTCACTAATGCATGAAAGACGCTTCAAATTTCCAAATATGTAAATAAAAATATTTTAATTTCAAAAATTTGACAGTGCAAACCCTAAATGAAGTTAGGCTTTAGACAGGAAGCATGCAATCAAATCCTAAAAAAAAATTAATCAAGAGTCATATTTGTGTCATATGGTCTACAACAGAGTTCGCCAGACACTAGAGTGGTCAAACAGAGGGGCTGATGTAACCTAGAGTGGCTAACAGTAGAGGACATTGTTCCTAGGAGTGAAAAAAAACAAAAATTTGAAATTTAAAAAATTCTTTAGATTTTTCAATTGAAATTGCTATTCTATTTTTTTCTATAAAAACATAGTAAAACCAAGCACATAAGTACTCATAGGTGTAGCCAAAATTTGATGAAGATGTTGTGAATCTGGTTTCTACACTCTATTCTAAGTTCATCAGGGGGTAGAGTGATGACTTCGTTGGTCATCAAAGGGTATGACGGTGGCTAATGTGAGCCATGCTAGCCTAGAATGATGGTACCTAAAAGTTCAAGAAAACCAAGAAAAGCAAATATTAGCTAAAAATTAGGATATTGTGGGAAAATTCCCATGGTGATCACCATTGTAATATGTACAAAATATCTAACACCTAAACATGTAATATGAAATCAAATTGAAAATATGAATTATGTAACCATAATGACAAAAATATAGAGAAAATATGGTGCCCTTCTCATTGATATTTTAAAATTGTCTTTACAAGAGGTTACAAAATATCCCTCTTAGGGATTACACCAAATTGATACAAATTACATCAATGAACCAATGATAGGTGTCTTCACAAGATCTTTGTAATCTTCAAAACTAATTATGGAGGGTTTCTTAGCGACCTCCACTTGATGATGCAAATATTAAGGAATATTTATGATGATTTACTCCTATGGAAACTTGATATCTGCACACATGAGCACTTACAAGAAAATAGTAATAAATGTAGAACCTCTCAAGATGAGGTCCATTTTCCATGAATAGTAGTTGAAAATGGTAAATAAATGCATATAAAACTTTGAAATAAACTATGCTAAGATAGAAAATAAATTGTTATTAATCTATTGTATCTAAAAAACATGAAAATATAAATTTATAGAGAGGTCATCATGGATCAGCTCGGCTTGTCCTACTAGCCATCATTGGTTCTGATGAATCCACCTATGAGTCATTTCAGGGTGAGATGATCACTGAACAATTAATTGCTTATTTGAATCTAATGCATGGTGACATTTGATTACTCTATCAAATTGATTGTTCAAGGGTCATTCGTTCAGTGTATGATTGAATTGTAGAGAATTGGCTCTAAATATAGATGTTTGATGGTAAAAATGATTGAATTAGCTCTTCAAAATCTAATGGACACCATTGTTAGGTTGGTAGGTTTCATTACTGGATTTCAACAACACCTTTATGCTTGTGAGAGATTGTTCTCTCTATTACGCAAACTAACAACACTTTGTTGCATTAGATTTTGATATATTTCATGAAATCAAGGTGCCTATTTATAACTTTTCAAATTCGTAATCTTGGCTTGCAAGAGAAGCCAAGAACAACATTCTATTAGGATTCATACAATCCAAATGTTACATTTTAGAACCTTCTTATGCTCAATCCATTAAGCTCAACTACCCTATAACTAATTTATATCAGCTCAGGGAGCTTCATTTTTTTACAAGCACAACCATCATTGACTATGATGGCTAGGATTGTGGGTTGTTATTGGGTATGACAGTCACTACAGGGCTATCATAGAGAACCACGGTTGCCTGAGAGCCATCAAAGGGAACCACAGCTCAATCTGCAAAGGGTCATATTTCTCAGTTTAAGTTGTTAAAACCACTGTTAGATATTGAAAAGGCCCAATATGAGTCATGTGGCCTAAAAATGTGTCCATATGAGTACCCTCCTCAACATGATGTTTTTCATGTGTCTACAAGGACTATCCACTCTTCCCATTGCTTTAGTTGCATAAGAGAGGTCTCAATCTACTTTGTATGTAGATAGCATGATGTTTTGATCCTACGTATAGGTTTAAGGCTCTATTGAAGGCATTATAGATCTAGAAATTTTGAAATCAAGGGGTATTGATCTTAATAATTGGTACAAAAAAAAAAATTATCCCCTATAACCACTTTCTAAAATAGTTTTGGTTTTACCACTTTCTCTCCTAATTTTAGCACCTTCCAAACAATAGAACCTAGTTGACCTATAGGGATGAAATATTATTCCTCATGAGGGATGTACCCAAGTAATTCCTATTAATGCCTTTGCTAAACAATGCTTCTTGACTAGAGATCCATATCCAATACAACTTATCTGCTAGAGATTGGTTATTCAATGTGGCTTTTCAAATTCCTAATCCTCCACTTGTTTTAGGCTGATATATTTTGTCCCAACTTACTAGAGTTCATCGCTTACCCATCCTTGGTCCATCCCAAAGGAATTTTTACATGAGAGAGTCTAGCTCCTTCGAGATTCCAATAAGAGAAATAAGAATAGAGAACATGTAAACATACCTTATCTGGACCACTAATTAAAAAAGGTCATTCTTCATCCAAAATAAATCCAACAATACATCCAATGGTATTAAAGAACACTAAGAGAAGCCCTAAGAGAAGCCTAATATTATAATAATATAATCTTGGATCCCTCTTTTGGTATTAAAGAACATTGCATTGGACTTGGTTGCATTTAGTTATTGGCCTATGGATTCCATATATGTATTTAAGTCAATTTGGAGTGCTCTTGCCTCCTTGAAATCAGTCACTCCAAGCAACTCTATGTCATACACAAATTGTAAATGGGTTAGATTCATTGCTTGTACTTGCATTCTTGAGATAACTCATTGTTGCTCCTTCAAATAAATCTACAAAACCCTTTAGCAAGAATAATAAAGAGGTAAAATGATATAGGATATCGTTGCTAAATTCTTCTATAGGCCTGAAAGAGGTTGAGGAAATACCATTGATGAGGAGTTAGAAGGAGGCTAAAGAGACACTACTCATGATCCACTCTCTCCATCCTTGAGAGAAACCAAAGTTCTCTAACATTCAATCCAAAAACTACCAAGGGACTCTATCACAGGCCTTAGACATGTCTAATTTGATAAACATACCTCTTTGACCTTTATGAAGTAATGTGTGAACTACTTCTTGTGTCAAGATGCCTCCATCCAAAATATTTTGGCCTCCCATGAATCCTCCTTGATCCAAAGAGATAATACTACCCAATACCTTCTTGATCCATCAACCATCAATTTAGTAATGATCTTGTAGACTACATTACAATATTAGCTTTTGATGCTTAATACTTAATGTAAATAACCACATAATCAATTATAAATTTGAAATATAAAATACTTAACAATGATAATATTTTTCACAAATATAACTCATAAATAACTTTAGAAAATACTCATAAAATAAACACTAATAAATGTTCATGAAAATAGTAAAATGATTTTGATTAAAGTTCATATACATCGCTTTACTTCTTTACAATGCTTAGTCACATATATAATAGAATGTGACTCTTCATATGGAGTACTCTTGGCCTTCACTCTTCTTTGATACTCTTCACTTTTCTATTCTAAGGACACATGTGCACTCTTACATAATGGACACTTGTGCACATTTACACTTACCACACTTGCACACTTAACTACATGACACTTGTGCATTTCTTGCACATTATTACATTACTTAAAGTAAATACTCACTCTTTGATATAGGACACACATCATAATCTAATGATGTACCCAATGTGGTACATTAGCATGTGCCAAATAATGTAATATATTATAACACCCCCTATATTACATTATTTGGTTATTGAAGACTTTAGTCATAAATATGGATCTTCATCTCGATCCTTGTACTTGTACATCCTTTCCTGCTTAAATGGATAAGCCTAACTATCCTCAACATCAAACTTCCTATAGCAGACTAATGTCTAGATCCTTTATGTAAGAGTCTTCAACATGATCCTAGAACTTATGCTATTCATCCTTGTTCTCTTCAATCTATTTTCTTTCTATAGTTTGATCAAATGAATTATTAGTATATTCTAGTGTTTGTGCTTTCAATATTACAAGTCTCTTGAACTCTTTCATAGTCATCAAATTCTTCCATAAGTATTTTTTTTCTTTGTTCTTAGAATTATATGACTCTTTCTTTTTGTGTATGGAAACTTTTTCTTCAATATCTCAAAAATTTGATTCTTCATTATTTGGTTTACAACCCGCTTAAGATTCTTTGATATCTGGTGTATGAATATGGAAGAAAAATTTGGATCACAATTGATCCATATTTATTTTCTTTGTTTTCTAAACATTTTGTAAAGTGTATTCCTTCTTGGATTTCAACAATTGAACACTCTACTTTACTGTTATAAGATGTTCTTATAGAGTCTATTATTTTCAAACTATCAATTTGTGATTCCTCAAAAGTCTTTCTAAGCCATATTGGTTCTTCTCTTCTAATCATACTTTCCATATTATTATCCATTGAATCAAGTATATTTCTAAGTCATTTTGATTTCTTGAATACATGAAATAATACTTCACTATTTTCTTTGAATGTATACTTAATAATTTCATCCATGAATATCCTTTGATGTAATATTCGTTATAACTCCCTAGTTTTGAATAAGAAACTAAAGATAATTTTTCAACTTTTGAATTGCATTCCTTATGTCTCCCTAAGTTTGAATATGTGATCAAACAAGAATTTTAATGAAGGTTTCATTTCACAAATTTCTAATTTGAATTCCTTTTAACTCCCAAATAATAAATTTAGCAATTTTTTAAAATAATATATGCAAAAACTTCAATGTTGCAATTTGATGTTTAAATCCTTATTTCTCCAAAATTTCTAATTTATAAATATTAAATCTGATTTACAAAATCTAATAAATTAATTATAAAACTTGAAATTAATTTCTCAAAAATTTAAATCAACTTATCAAATCTCTACAAAACTTTCCAAATTGCATTAACAAGGTTTCTAGGGTTTTGATTTTCACTTATATACCTTATTTCTCCAATAGTTAAATTAATCAAGGTGAAAATGAATTAATTAAATTCAACCTTAAGAAAATAAAATACTATTCACCCCTTATAACTCCAACCTTTAGAAAAAAAAAAAATTAACTTAAATATTACCTCCAATATTCTAGGCACACTATTATTTCAATCTCTTATGCTGCTCCAACATTGACTCTTCAACAGGATTCTCTACACAATGTGCTCACTCGAATTGAAAATGAATTGATGTTGAATGCTTTGATGTTGTGCTATTTTTAGCCCATGCATTTAATGGCTGCTCCAAAAATATTCTAACTCCCTCCAAAATTATTCTAAATCCCTCCAAAAATATTCTAACGCCCTCCAAAAATGATTTGCGCTCTTTGTTCCAAGTGCCAAATGGCACACAAGTTCTTTTGCTCTTCAACCAATGTTTCTTTGGTGCTCCAATTTTCCCATGCCCCTCATAACACTTGGTAGAAGCATTATTTACCTTTGGCTCATATTTTTTAATTGATAATGATAGAGTGACCATTCACAACAGGACGTATGATGTTGAAATTAATATTTTGGTTGAGCTGACTAGAAAACAAACCAAAGGTAGATCAATTCACAGAGAGAAACATAATTGGGATGTTGAGCTTAAATATATTAAGGACAAGGAGCTATGCAAAAAATCTCAAGTGGTAATTCACCATGAGGAGCTTCCCTTTCCTTGGAGCAGTGTGTTAAATCCTATCATGGAGTTCGTCACTTTTGATGACCCTAATAAGGTTATTTGTAGCTTTCATTTTGCATTTTTCAACCATTTTTAGGAAGTGAACTTAGTGAATATCCCTCAATTCTTGTTTAACTCCATCAACTATACCATTGACCATATTCAAAGGAATAATGACTCTAATTTTCTTGCTCACTAAGGCCTATTTAACGTTTTGTTCAATCATTGGCTAATCCACTATCCTCAAGGTGTCATCATGTCCCCTAAACATAAGGCCAAGCCTAGCCCCATAAATCCTAGCTCATCTCAAACCACTCCTCAATCCTTGGGCACTCTTGTGCTTTTTGCTAAAAATTTAAAGGTGATTGAAAATATCCATAGGCTGAGGAAAAGACCCAAAAGTGAATCCCCTAAGCTTGAGCCAAAAATTGTCCGCTCCTCTGTTCATCTAAAGAACTTGGTCCAAAAGAAGGAATCCTTGATAATTGAGTTAGAGGATAATAAGGATACCTCTGACCAATGCATACATTAGTTTATCATTAACTCTGTCTCCAATTATCTATCTCAACTGATCGATTTGCGTAATACCCTAAATTTTTTCTTTTTTAGGAAGGTTTTATTTCAAGATAATGTTAAAACTCCTCCTAAAGCTCCGACGGAGGACGTCAAGGTTGTTGTAGCTCCTACGGATGATCATGGCAATGACAAATTTGCTGACATGGATACATAAAACAATGATATTTATGTTAGAATTACCATCCTATGGTAACTATATTATTACCCTATTTGGTTATTATTCCTACCCTAGGTTAGTTACGCTAACAATATAGTGTTAGCGCATATATTGTTAGTATATTAGTGTTAGTTTGTTACCTATCTTCATGGTAATGAGTTAGGCTATTCCTAGCCTAAGATTTTTATAAATAAATCTTTATTATCAATAATAATTAATGTTCCACTTAACATGGTATCAGAGCATTGCTCTCTCAGCTCATCCGTAGCTTGAGAGATGACTAAGATCCAATTCGGGCAAGCTTCCCTAGGAATGTGTTTTGATCCTTGTGAGATCTATTTCTGCTAGCAGGCTAACAGCCGAAGCACTGTCATCATGGAATAGTAGGGAGAGCAACACAACTGACGTCGCGAGCATCGCAGGTGCCATTGCTTGGTGTGTAGAACTGCCATTGCTTGGTAAGCTACACCACCACATAGGAGGAGTGAGCCACCACCTGATTTGTAGCCTGAGCCTGGAACCACATACTGATCAACCATCCTAGTTGATTGCAAGAGTGACATCCTATGCATTTTTTTTTCTCGATCAAATACCGACTAAAAGGAAACTACATGTGGTGCATTTTCCCACTAACTACTCAATCACAATTCCATTTGTAGACAAGACAATCTATAGACCCAAAGATGTGTTTTTTTTCTCTCTAAGCTAAATTCAGAAGTGGTTGAGTGCATTTTTACTGGTAGGGATGCAAATGCCAGTCGCTGGTATTGTGGCCTTTTTTTTGGGCAGTATTGACATCATTTTTGTACTATTGTTTAATGCCTTTCCAATTTTTGTTCGAGGTGGGAATAAAATGTCGTGAGCAGACGATGCCACCCTAATGCAATGGTGAGGCTGCACCATAATCCACATCTGCCAATCGCCACCCACCCATGGAGATTGTTGGATCGAAGAAGCACACAGTGCGCAACAGTGGAATTTTTTTTTGGTTAATGATCTACCAAACCCAGCAGGGATGATGGATGGAGGCAGGTGGTGATATACCAAAATACTAAACATAATCCGTTATCTGAAGACAACGTTTGATCTCGATCTTGCGCTATACAGATTTACAGACGTTCAATCATGACTCTGATCGCCGATAGCTCGATCTGCCATTGTTGCAGATGCTAACATAGCTCATGGTAGCTTGTCCTCAAAAGAAGACGTTTCAAATAAAGGGTTGTTTTCCCTCTTTTACATGGTGAGCAAGATAGCTCAGCCGGTTGGTGCTGAGGAGTTAAGGTGGGCCAGTCGGGAGGTCACTGGTTCGACTCCCATGGAGGCTCAAGGTAAAGTTTTTTATTTATTTTGATTTACGAATAATTGTTTTAATTTTATTAATTAAATTTTTTCTTTGGCTTTAAAACAACAATAAATATATTTCTTAATTTTATTTTAAATTGAGAAATTACTATTTTTGTTTTAAGTTAAAAGCTAAATTTATTTCTTAAAATTAATTTTTTTTTATTTTTTTCAAAATTAAACACAAACTTTTACATACCTTTGGAGCAACATCCTCATTTTTATGCAAATTGAAAACAAAGGGGGGATTATTTTTTTTTTATGACATTTTTGTGCTAATCTGCCTAAGAGGCAAATATTGTAATTTTTTTACAAACCAGTAAAAAAACCCCTTCTGGAGCGCCCATTTTGTGCTTCTAGAAAATTTTGGACTCCCCGTCTCGTGATGGGAGAGGCACGCCAGGGGTGCTGCCCCTTGGAACCCCGTACAGGGGAGATATAATTTGTTGCAAAATCAATGGGAGAAGACTTATAAGGGTGCATTTTTGGCAGTGCCCGACACCTTAGTCAAATTATTTTGCAAAATTTTATTGTAAAAGGTGCATTTTCGAAAAATACTGACACCTTAAGAATGGGTAGATCAAAGAAGAAAACTATCCCAAAACAAACTGATGATGTTGCAAAATTAGTTAAAGGTCCTTACTTTCCACCAGAGATGGAAGGAATGGATTTTTATGAGGATGAAAAATATTCTACACTACGCAGTGGTGTAAAATCTATTCTCAAATATTCTGAAGATTCTGAAGATCTTCAGAAGAATGGTTTTCAAATCCCTATAGGCATCATAATGGCAGTCTACATATCATTGATTTCTCTTTATATTACCCAACGTAAAGTGTATAGGGACTTTAGTGAGGAAACAGAGGTCAAACCCCTAATGGTCGATGCTTGTAGTGACACAAGTGACCTTTAGCCCATGGTGGCGAATTCTTGTTGTGACACATGTGACCTTGAGCCCATGATGGCCAATGCTTGTTGTGATACAAGCAACCTCATGCCTATGATGGCAGATATCAGTTGTAGCATAGGTGATCTCATCACAGTAGCAGATTTTGCTTGTGACACTAGTGACTTAAAAATTGAACCTCCTAAAAATGAATTCCATACTCTCATCAATAGCGACAAATGCAATATTATTAAAATCATTAATGAAGATGATGAAATTGGGTGTTTTGAAAAACACACCAAAGGATTTGGTTCCAAAATGATGAAGAAAATGGGATTCAATGGTGAGAGATTAGGTAAACAGGAACAAGGCATTAAATCTCCAATAATGCTAAGTGTCATGGCAAAACATGAAGGCCTTGGCTATACTAAACATGCAAGTACCAGTAATTCTATGTTTGTAAAACCTAAATCTCCTACAACTCCTAAAAAGCATTGTTGCAGTCACTATGGAAAGACAAGACATGTTGCAGCTAAGTGTTGGAGATTACATCCTTATGATTTTTTTGGATGTACTAATCACTCTTCTTCACGATGTTGGCATAAAATGAAAATGGCCAACAAGGTTCATATTGATTGTGGATGGACAGATTTCACACAATGGACCATGATGAAAGAAATGTTGTATGGCTTCTACTAAAAAGGTAAAACCTATGGTAGACCCCGAGGCAAATCTAGTGACAGACCTAGTGGCAGTCCTAGAGATAATGACACAGAGACAGACCTAAAGACAGACCCAAAGACAAAGTTCTAGAGGCATATCTATAGGCAGATCCTAGAGTCGAACCAGATGAATAAGCCCAATATGCCTAAGGAATTCCTTTTACGTAGTTTCAATTGATGATTCATCCTTGTTACCTGAAGCATTATTTTTTGTTCTACTTTATTTTTAAGTTTATCCTATGTTTTTGCTATGGTTTGGGGGTTTTTTTTCAAGGACAACCTTTACTAAATTTCAATTTTGAAGGGTTGTGTCCTATGTTGTCTTGTTTTGGGTATTTGGATTTTATAGCCTGTTTGTAATTAGGTTTTGTGTCCCTGCTAAAACCTATACTTAATGCAATTTTTTTAACCGATAAAAAAAATGATGTTATACCTTATTGGGGATTACAATTTACATGTGGCTCTTTACCAACAGTAAAACCAAACATCCACTATACGGTATTTAGTTTCTCTAATGCTCAACCTTCTCTTTTGATGCTTGGCTTCTCAATGTTTGGATTGTTCCTTTATGTTTGACTTTTCAACATCCTCTAAATATCCTTTCAACTATCTATTCTCCAATGCTCATAGATCGTGTTGGTAGCTCCTCCATATAATGTGGTGGCTCTTCCAATGGCCTCTCCTCTCACGGTGGTTTATCCTTAGCTTAGGTAGATATTTTACTTCCATGCTTAGTGGTTTCTTTAGATGCCACTCTTATTGCATTGCTTCAGTATATTTTAACTCAACTTTGATGTAGCTTGGCTTCTACACAACTCAGATTTGATGCATGAGCTTTTTTTTTTGGCTTAAGGGCTTCTTTTCCAATGCTTTTACTTCTTTTTGACTTACTTTGCTAAATTTTATTTTTGAAACTTGTGCAGGTTCAAAGATGCTATTGTTCCTTCAAGAACATGTACTTAACCTTCTTTTAAAAACATACACTATGCACATTATTTTTGAGTGCTTCTTATTACATTTATGGCTTCTTTTCTTTCTATTTTAATTTAGAGTAATACTTGCAAAAACCTAATATTAATCAACTTATAACACCTTAACAAAAAATACCTATTTTAATATCAATTTGCAAACTTCTTTTTTTCCTCTTTCTATCTTGCTTCCTTGCTAGTTTTTCTCACCTTTTGTTGTCCAATACCTTAAAATTTGTAGCTCTTTCCTCCTTTCACTTGCTACCCAATAACTCTGAATTTTTTATCTATTATCCTCCTCAAAATGCTATCTAAAAAATTCTCTTTATCCAAATTTTTATCCTAAACTTTTTGCAATTCATAGCTTTACTCTTTCTCCAAATGTTGTCCAAATATTCTCTAATTTATAGTTCTTCTATCTCCTTTTTATGTTGCTCAAATTTGCATTCCAAAAATATTCAAATGCTTTCCATAATTTCCATATTTTGCTCATTTAGCTTGCTGCCTAGAAATTATAAATTTTATAGCTCTATATATCTTCCAATTTGCTATCCTAAAACTTTTCAAATTTTATCTCCAAAAATATATAATCTTCTCCTTCAAAAAATCAGCCTTCAAAACTTTAATGGATGCCTTCAAAAAGTATCAATTTGGTGGCCTTTTAAATCCTATTTCTCCTCCTTAGCTCTTGATGAAATCTATATTCAATTTTTACCTCTTTTTTGGCCTCTTCTTCAAGAATCTAAATGTCTTGAAGTCTTCAAAAAATACTTTCCAAAATTTGACAAACATTTTGCCAAATCCTTCCTCCTTGAATTGGTTTCACAAATCCTTTTGGGTTTGTCTTTGGATGGTGATGAATATCTTAAATTTTGTGTGATTTCCTCTTTTTAGGAGTTTCTTCTTATTGCAATATTCTACCCAAACTTTCTTCAAATCTCCTCCAATGACCACTTCTTCAATTTCTCTAAAGGTTTTCTATATTCTCCTACTTTCTCCTTCAAATTTTTATGGGACCTTTTCCTATGCCTCCTCAATCTTCTCTCTCAAATATCCTATCTCCTTTCTCAAGTCTTCAATGGGACCTCTTCTCTTAGGTCTCCTTTTTATCAATCTTAAATAGGGCTTCTCTAGCCTCTTTATTTCTCTCCTTCAATCTGCTATGGGGCCTCTTCTCTTGGTTTTCCTCAATATTCAATCTCCTATGGGACCTCTTTCTTGGATCTCCTCAATATTTAATATTAAATATCCAATGGGACCTCTTTCTTGGGTCTCCTCAATCTTCAATTTTCAATCTTCAATTGGACCTCTTGCGTAGGCCTTCTCAATCTTAAATGACTACTTTTTTGTTGTAATGCCAAAAATTAATTCCCATGTGAGGAAAGCACATAGACTTTCAGGTAATCAGAGGTGAAATTCTTCTCTATCTATTGTAGGAAGCTTCTCAACTTCTGAAAATGATTTTCTACAACAAAAAAGTTAGACAAAAATAATCAAATACATTCAAATCTTCAAAAAATTCAAAATCAATAATATTCACTAGATGTTCTTCAATCTAGTGGTGAAAATCTACGCTAAGTCCTAGTCTTCACGAGTTATTTTGCAACCCTGTGGAAATACTATAGCCAAATACAATATGAAATTTTCTTCTACCTTCAAACTTGCTTTCTCTATCAAAAATTTTAATAGGACCTCATTATTAGATTTCTTAATATTTTCAATATCAAGGTCTATCTTTAAGACTTGATACTATGCTATAAATTGTCTTCTATTCCGAATTCACGCTCGGAATAGGTAACCTCAATCTTTCTGAAATTTTTAAATATTGAATCTCCAATCATCACTGGTTTTTCTTCAACATAGTGGAAATACTATCTTCTCTAGTTTTTCTTATCCATAGGTAATATCTTCAACTTCACTAGTTTCTCCTTGACCAGTGGAAATATCCTTAGACTATTTGCAACTTTTAAAACTTGTGCAAGAAAAGACTTGTTGTGGCTCAAATACCACTGTCAGCTTTTGATGCTTAATACTTAATGTAAATAATCATAAAATCAAATATAAGGTTACAATATAACATAGTTAACAATGACAATATTTTCACAAATATAACTCATAAATAACCTCATAAAATACTCATAAAATAAACACTATAAATGCTCATAAAAATAGTAAAATGTTATTGAATAAAGGTCACATACATCGTTTTACTTCTTTACAATGCTTAGTCACATATATAAAAGAATGTGACTCTTCATATGAAGTACTCTTGACCTTAACTCTTCTTTGAGACTCTTCACTTTCCTATTCTAAAAATACATGTGCACTCTTACATAATAGACACTTGTGCACATTTACACTCACCACACTTGCACACTTAACTACATGACACTTGTGCATTTCCTGCACATTATTACATTACATAAAATAAATACTCACTCTCTAATCTAGGACACACATCCTAATATAATGATGTACCCAATGTGGTACATTAGCATGAACCAAATAATATAATATATTTTAACAACAAAGTGCAATTGAGTGAATGTCTCCAAGGTTGGAAGCCTCTCCTACTTTAGGAATCAAAGCAAGGAAAGTGTGGTTCATAGCCCTTAACATGCTTTTACTTGCACGAGATTCCTCCACTACTTTGGTTACATCCTCACCTATGTCATCTCAAAAAGCCTAGAAAAAATCAATTGGGAACCCATTAGGGCACGGGGACTTTTTTATTCTCATGTTTAAAATGATATCTCTCACCTCCTCTAGGTCCATAGTGCTGAATAGGGTCTAGTTTTGTTTGATTGTTATAATTTATGGGATACAAATATCTCTTAATATGGGCAGAAGCAAACAAAATATTTTCAAAATAGATATTTGTAGCTTGTTAATACCTAGGATAATGTCCATCACATTACCATGAATATCTTTTATGTTGTATAGTGTGTAGGAGTGTCTTATTTTTGAGGTCAAGCAATGGAAGAACTTAATGTTTTGGTCCCTCTCTAGTAGCCAAGAAGTTCTAGATCTTTGTTTCCAATAGATCTCTTGTATATCTACACTCTCTAACTCTTTTTTGACCAGATCATATTTCTTTTTTAAGTCTTGAGTGTTTTTTTTTAGTTTGGAAGAGTATGGCCAAAAAATCCATCTTAGTAGCCAACTAAACCTTCTAAATCTAGGGTACAATTTCCATATGATTTGCTTAACTCCGTATTTTCTTGACTATATTATCCATCACTTGTATTGAAGATTTTCATTTATTGAAGGATAGTGAAATCTAAATGATGATTTTCAATTAAATTATGAACAATAATTTGATGAGACTTGTTTAAACCTCTAATATTTCATGATTATGCAATAACTAGGAATTGGGAACCCAATAAGTATCCATTTGCTTTACACTCTCCTAGTTTACTAGTTGGTCACCCTCCATTGCCAATTATTCTTGATTTGATTTTCTTCTCATACTCTTGGCTTGAGTGTTTTTTAATCTTTTCTCTACTTGCTAAATTACAAGGGCATACTTACCTTTGTCTTTATCTTTGTCTTTCACTGAGACATACCTATCAACCATGACCATAGCTAGGTTGAGGTTCTTTGAATTTGTTATAGCAGTATGGTTTGGGAGGTTGGATGTTGGTCTTCAATGTTGATTGAGTTATCCTTTGTTGGACCACTTCTATATTTTTAGAGGGAAAGTTTTCCCCTTGGAATTTTTCTATTATAGTTATTTCATTCTCCATATCCATTTGGGTATTAATTTTTTTTACCTATTTAGGATTCTCTCTTATGTCTGGTTTGATTGCATCACCTTCTTATTTTGCTTCTTCTTCCTCTTAGGTGCTTCAAAAATCTCTTTTGGTGGGCTCAAGGGTGTGGGATAATCTTCTACCTTCTTATCATGTATCCTATCATCATTATCATTAGCCTCCAATGGGATGGTATCCTTCTAGATAGTCATAGGATAAAAATGGGCAAAATATCCATGCTAATGATAAATACTACACTTAAATGGAATCACTTCATAGTCTACTTGTTGTATCTAGGTTAAATCCCCATATCTATTTCTATTTTAGCTAGTAGCAGGTGATTAATATCTATCTCAACATATATATGAGGATAAGTGGTTGAAGCTCCCATCATCGTATCTCTGGCTACTCCTAGATAGCATCTCAAAAAAATTTCCAATCTCTCAAAAACTAGTTCACACAAATATTCCATTGGTAGAGCATATAATCAGACCTAAATATCCTTTCCAATGGGTTTTAATCATGGATCAAATCCTATATTCTAAGGCTACACAAAAATACTTGCTACTCCATAGATTCTCTTCCTTGATTTAAAATATCTATCCCTATCTTCTCTTGAGAGAAACTCACTATATAGTATCCATTACAAATTAGGCATATTGAAATATCCCCTAACGACTTCCAATTATTTCAAACCTAAGAGGTCATAAACTTAGAGATGGTCTCATGCTAATAAAATTGTAGATTAAATCATGGTTACTCCTATACAAAATGTTTTCAACCATCAAAATTTATTCAATAACAAGCTTGAGATAGTGGGTAGCCTGGGGAAGAAATTCATTAACTCTAGATTGGAAATCTTTATCTATTGGCTTCTTGGTGGAAATAAGAATATGGATTTTAAAGCATCACTTCTCAAGGGTCCATCGTCAACTTCTTATATCTCACTCACTGAGTCTACAAAGGACCACTTGTGATAAGGGGTTAAAGGGAAGGCTCCAAAAGGACCCTCACATATAGCCATGGGCTGGTAGAAAGCAATTTTGAATCCTACTCAGAGCATTGTGGCAAAACCCTTAGGGAATGTTACGATAAAACCCTAGCCAAGATTGCTAAGTCATTTTCTTAAGAAATCTTACATTTTTATCCAAATATTTTTGGAGTTACATTTTTATCCAAATATTTCTTTGATCTTTGAATAATCTTCAATTAATTTTTTTCCACTAATGCTAAAATTATGTTTAAAATTTCACAATCCCACCCTTCTAATCAAGTTTACAGACCTTATTTGACTTATAACAAGAAAGCCTAAATTTTTTTATCACATCCTTTCCAAAGAAATCCTCTTTGAATTTTATTTAATTCATATGTTATACCTAATGACAATCATAAAGTGATATCACATATACAAAAGTAGATTGTAATATAGATTTTATGTGTTTTAGCCTTCTAACAATGGTTAAGAACTTACCTTTCCAACATTTCAAACAAGATCTATCCAAAATTGACTTGCAAGATTCCTTTCTATTCTAAGATAAAGAAATACCTAGATATGATTTGATGGTAATTTTCCAACTTTAAATCCTAAAATCCCTAATATAGGGTAACACTAATGATAAATATCTCAATAGTATTCAATAGAATTCTCATAGCATGATAATATTGACTTAAACTATAGGCCTTGCCAATCAAGGAATGACCCAAAAGAAAAAGACCATCAAAACATTGGATATTAGATTCTAAGGGACCATTTGTTCCAACTTAGACAACTTTGATTCTTTCTTTAATTTTTGCATTTGATAAAGATTTCCTAATGCCTTATCAAGAATGATAAATAGAAAAGGAGATAATAGGTCATTTTAGTCAAGTCCATGGTATTATTCGAAGTATCCACTAGGGAATCCATTAATCAAAATAGAATATTCTAGAGTGCTATAACATCTAATCCATTTATGCCAACCTTATTGAAAATCAATTTTTTTGACAATATCATTTAGAAAACTCCAACAAAACATATGATAGAAATTGTTTATATCTAGTTTTACAACCATACATATTTTTCATAGAAATAATAAAATGTGTGGTCTTCTAAGCATTGATTATATAATAAAGGATTTTTTTACCACAAAACCACCTTTTTTCTCAAAGATAACAAATTTTCCATTATTTTAGAATTATATTATAAAGCATATTACAAAGTCTTATCTAATGAAATTTATAAAAATATGTTGTCTTGCCTTTCATGAGACCAATGCAACAAAGGTGTTTTAAAATCACTTATTTATGTCACCTTTATTCAACCATATAAATCAATAAATACAAAAATAAATAAAATATATAAAACATTTTACTAAATGTTAAAAAATAATATCTCTATGTATTCAAAGGGTAGCTTCTAATAGACACGCACACACACACAAGTCTTTTCTAATGAAATTTATAAAAATATTTTTCTTACCTTTCATGAGACCAATGTAGCAAAGGTGTTTTAAACTCACTTATTTATGTCACCTTTCTTCAACCATATAAATCAGTAAATGCAAAATTCAATAAAAGATATAAAATATTTTACTAAATGTTCAAAAATAATATCTCTATGTATTCAAAGGGTAGCTTCTAATAGACACACACTTTTATCTAATGAAATTTATAAAAATATTTTGTCTTACCTTTCATGAGACCAATGCAACAAAGGTGTTTTAAACTCACTTATTTTTGTCACCTTTCTTCAACCATATAAATCAGTAAAAACAAAAATCAATAAAAAGATATAAAATATTTTACTAGATGTTCAAAAATAATATCTCTATGTATTCAAAGGGTAGCTTCTATTGGACAATTTGAGTCCTCTAAGTCAGAGTTGTCATTGATGTCACCTGATAGAGTTATCACTCATCTCAAGGAATTTGGCAAGAAATAAAGTTACCCAAGTCATCCAGGAAAAAGCTTCATTAGTGCAAAAGTGAAAGGAAAAAGGCTCCATAATATTTTAATATTATTGGGAGCACAGGTTAAATGATTGGTTTATAAAAACCCAAGATGGGTTATTGCAAAAGTTAAAAAGGAGGTTTAATAATTATTTATAAATCATTTAAATTCACAAGGAATTTAAATTTTATAAATAATACCAAGGTTGGGCATTAAGACAAGGTTCTAAGGTTTTATTAAACCTAAGGTTGGCTCTTTAAGACAAAGTTCTAAGGTTGATTTTAATTTATAATATTTAAATTTAAAATTAAATTTAAATTTATTATAAATTAAATCACGCCGATGTCGAATTCATTTGAAGCACCGTCATGATGCTAAGGAAAGAAAAAGGTATTATATAAATGCCAAATAAATTCATTTACCAAGTATCCCTTGCTATTGTTTTCGAAGTGCATGCGAAAGAGATTTTTGTTTCGAAAGCCTTACGATTTTTGTGAAGGTTAAAGCTGTGAATATTTGGAATCCCTAAGCGCAAAGGCCAGCATGGCCTAGTGGTATGTTGGCTCGGTGCTAAGGAGGAGGTTCTGAGTTTGATTCATGTGAGGTCTATTTTTTGGATTGCAAGGAAGAAGCGCTCTACGCGCTTGTTGTTTTTTGGAGGTTCGTTGTTCGAAGATATTGCATGGTGGATGTGCCCTTTTAGACACGTCACGATGCGTGGCCCAATGACGGCTTGGTTGCGGCTAAGGCATTGGGAAGAAAATAGTCGAGGGATCGAATCCCATCGAGGGCAAGGCAAGTAAATTTAATTTTTGTTTAATATTTTATTTTTTTGCCAAGGTTGCCTAAGGAGAAATAAGGTTATGGTATGCCCTAGGAAAGATAAATATTTTTGCTGATTTTCTTTGTGGAAGTATATCATATTATATATCATTGGAAAGCTATTTTTGAGAGCTACTTGTTTAGATTGCTTTGAGGGAGAAATAAGGTGTGTGCAAGAAGATATTTCTGGTTTTGTCAAGGAGTTCCAAAAGTAAGTTTGATTCATTCTTTTGAGGGATTATTTCTTGCATAAGAGGGTTTGGTGCATTTTTATTGTGTAGGAGTAATAATGTGTTATTGAGATATTATTTTGATTATTGTGTTATTACTCATGACCTCTAACCCTTGTTGAGATTGGAAAAATAAAGTGTGTTGAGTGTGGCAGATTTAGTGGACAACTCATAAGGCATCAAAAAGGTATGGGCAATATTCTTCATTGACTTATGTGGGTGATTGATTTCTAAAAATATCTTTGGAGAGAAAATGATTGATTGTGGTTAACATTTTTGAGAGTTGTTGGTTTAATGCTTCAAGGTTTTCTGAATTGAGAGTTGTGATTAAACCTTGTTTATAAGCATTGTTGTTGAAGCCCATTGGTTGTGCAAAGAACTTGAACTTGAGTTAGAAAAGAACATGAGTATCATTGTTATGTGAGATTTGTTGTTGAGCATTGTTGGAAACATTTTGAGTTGGTTGATACATTCTTGGACTAGGGTTTGTGAGAAAGGATTGATCCTTGAGGTGATTGGTTGAGTAGAGTTGATTAAGCCTAGTCAAGTGATTGTGTGAAGTGGTTGTTCAAGTTCCATGAAACAAACTATTCTATATTCTGATTTGAGTTGAGATTGAGATTTGAGAATAGAACATATTGAGTCTCTAACAATTCTCTTTATGCTTCTATGAGATTGATTTGAGTTGATATTGGGATTTGAGTATAGAACATATTGAGTCTCTAACAATTCTCTTTATGCTTCTATGAGATTGATTTGAGTATAGAACATATTGAGTCTCTAAAAATTCTCTTTATGCTTCTATGAGATTGAGTTGAGATATTGATTGAGCATTGAGTATAGAACATATTGAGTCTCTAACAATTCTCTTTATGATTCTATGTGATTGAGGCAAGTCTTTGAGAAGGCTTGTGGACTGATTTTGTGTAAGCTTTTGTGGAAGATTGCAATGCAGATTTGAGCAAGTCCTATAGGAGCTTGTTGAGCAGATTTGGACAAGTTCTATGTGAGCTTGTTGAGCAGATTTGGACAGGTTTTGAGTGGACCTATTGAGAAAATTTGAGCAGGTTCTGAGTGGACCTATTGAGCATATTTGAGTAGGTTCTGAGTGGACCTGTTGAGCAGATTTGAGTAGGTTCTGAGTGAACCTATTGAGCATATTTGAGAAGGTTCTGAGTGAGCCTATTGATAGATATTTGGAGGTGATAGAGTATAGAGGACAGAGTCTCAGTGGATAGAGATCCAATATCCAGGACAATTGAAGACAAATATTTTGAGTGAGGAGTCTTCAAGTGGAGAGAGATCCACCAATCAGTGCAATAGAGAGATAGAGTCTTCTAGAATATCACTAGCCAGAGAAGAAGGGGAAAGAGTTCTCTTGTGGAAGAGATCCATGAACTTGAGATTAGGGGATCAACATCTCCTTTGGATAGAGGTCCATAAATATTGTAATTGGGAAGGATTCCCAAAGAGATTATTTGAGAAATATTTAGAAGAAATATTTTCTCTGTGGAGGTAGCCCACATTGGGTGAACCACGTTAAAATATGTGTCTCTATTGTGTGTGGTGTTCTGTGCATTGCTTTGATTACTGCTATTGATAGTGTTATCTATACACTGCATAATATTGAATTGAAAAGAAAAGTAAAAAGTGGTCTTATACTATTCACCCCCCTTCTCAGTATAAGCTTGTGTTCTTCAATTGGTATCAGAGCGGGTTCCTTCAGAACATTTTGATAGCTTAAAGGAAAAGCAGTATAAGAATACAATGGATCAAAAGGATGGGTTCTTCAATAATGCAGTACCAGTATTTGATGGGAGTGACTTCTTTTTTTGGTGTGTGCTGATGATATTTCACCTGATGGTACTTGGCAATGAAGTTTAGGATGTAGTGGAATTTGGATATGATTCAGGAGCCAATCCTCCTATAGATAAGGAAGGTAAGCTTCTAATGCATGCAAATTCAATATCTATGAATGTAATTATAAAAGGGTTGCATAGATCATAATCTATGAAGGTTATGGAATGTAAGACAACAAAATACATGTAGGATCTATTGCATACCATATATGAAGGATATAAAAATTTTAGGAAGGGTAAGATCATAAATATCAAAGGAGAATTTGAGAACCTAAGAATGCGAGATGATGAGAACATTCGTGGCTATCTCATCAAGGTTGATGAACTCATACATGAGATGAAAGGTCTTGGAATGAAGGTTGATGAATCAGATGCTTGTGATAATATATTGAGGACTCTTCCAAAAAGGTACAGTGAAAAGGTTTTTGCTATAGAAACATCAATTGATAGTGATTCTTTGACAAGGAATTCTTTGCTTGGCATGCTTACTACATTTGAGATAATAACAAAATATCATATTCCTCCAAAATAATCTACATTCAAAGTGGATAAAAATAAAAAGGGTGAGAAGTCATAATCAAGCAGTGAATCTTCCGGTGATGAAGAAGCTAACTATGGTAGAAGAGATAAAGGTTCTAGAAGACCCATATATATGAGATCTATTAAGTGCTTCAATTATGGAAAGTATGGACATTATGCAACAGAGTGCAAAGAGCCCAAGAGAAACAATGAAGAAGAAAAATATGATCATAGGTACAGGGAATAAGAAAGACATAGGTACCAAAAGAAGAGCAAGGATGGACAAAATAGATAAGGGAAGAAGTTTTTCCAAAGACAAAAGAGAAGCTACTATGCGGATAATGCAAGTAAGTACTTAGTTGATAGTGATACTAGTTTTTCAGACAATGATAGAGATGAAGTCTTATTTATGGTTGAAGAAAAATATCTAGTTAATAAAAAGACTCCAGTTATTCTCAAGTTTTTTAGATGTGGTAGATTTGGACATCTTGAAGATGATTGCACAAGGGATGGTTATAGTTTCAGTGATGATAATTTTGAATATGCACTTAATAGAATATATGAAAATCTTCTAATGGCATTAGAAGAATAAGTGAGTGATTCTATAGAAGACAAGCCAAAAGAAAGTAATGATTTGGACAAAGGCAAATAAATAGAGGATTATTCAGTAGATAATGGATATGATCTCAAGGGAGAACTTATATATGCCCTTGACACAGTAAATAAGGTAAGAAAGTAACACTCTAATCTTGAAAGATAAGAGGCTCATTCTTAGCCCCAAACCCCAAATGTGACCCTTTTCCATTGATGTCAAAGGGGGAGATATTTGTGTATTGGAGAGAGATTTGTTATGTGGAGAGATTTGATACTTGAGAGAGCATTGAGACAGGGGAAGCAAAGTCCTAGGGGGAGCAGAAAAGAAGGTTAGGTTTCAGTAAAAGTATAAGGGTTGCCATCAATGACAAAGGGGGAGATTGTTGGAAATTTTGAGTCCTCTAAGTCAGAGTTGTTATTGATGTCACCTGATAGATTTATCACTCATCTCAAGGAATTCGGAAAGAAATAAATTCGCCCAAGTCATCCAGGAAAAAGCTTCATCAGTGCAAAAGTGAAAGGAAAAAGGCTCCATAATATTTTAATATTATTGGGAGCACAGGTTAAATGATTGGTTTATAAAAACCCAAGATGGGTTATTGCAAAAATTAAAAATGAGTTTTAATAATTATTTATAAATCATTTAAATTCACAAGGAATTTAAATTTTATAAATAATACCAAGGTTGGGCATTAGAACAAGGTTCTAAGGTTTTATTAAACCTAAGGTTGGCTTTTTAAGACAAAGTTCTAAGGTTGATTTTAATTTATAATATTTAAATTTAAAATTAAATTTAAATTTATTATAAATTAAATCACGTCGATGTCGAATTAATTTGAAGCATCGACGTGATGCTAAGGAAGGCAAAAGGTATTATATAAATGCCAAACAAATTCATTTACCAAGTATCCCTTGCTATTGTTTTCAAAGTGCATGCGAAAGAGATTTATGTTTTGAAAGCCTTACGATTTTCGTGAAGGTTAAAGCTGTGAAGATTTCGAAACCCTAAGTGCAAAGGTCAGCGTGGCCTAGTGGTATTTTGGCTCGGTTCTAAGGATGAGGTTCTAAGTTTGATTCACGTGAGGTCTATTTTTTGGATTGCAAGGAAGAAGCTCTCTACGCACTTGTTTTTTGGAGGTTCGTTGTTCGAAGATATTGCATGGTGGACGTGCCCTTTTAGACACGTCACAATGTGTGGCCCAACGATGGCTTGGTTGTGGCTAAGGTGTTGGGAAGAAAACAGTAAGGATATCAAATCCCATCGAGGGCAAGGCAAGTAAATTTAATTTTTGTTTAATATTTTATTTTTCTACCAAGGTTGCCTAAGGAGAAATAAGGTTATGGTATGCCCTAGGAAAGATAAATATTTCTGCTGATTTTATTTGTGGAAGTATATCATATTATATATCATTGGAAAGCTATTTTTGAGAGCTACTTGTTTAGATTACTTTGAGGGAGAAATAAGGTGTGTTCAAGAAGATATTTTTAGTTTTGTCAAGGAGTTCTAAAAATAAGTTTGATTCATTCTTTTGAGGGATTATTTCTTGCATAAGAGGGTTTGGTGCATTTTTATTGAGTAGGAGTAATAAGGTGTTATTGAGATATTATTTTGATTATTGTGTTATTACTCATGACCTCTAACCCTTGTTGAGATTGGAAAAATAAAGTGTTTTGAGTGTGGCAGATTTAGTGGACAACTCATAAGGCATAAAAAAGGTATGGAAAATATTCTTCATTGACTTATGTGGGTGATTTATTTTTGAAAATATCTTTGGAGAGAAAATTATTGATTATGGTTAACCTTTTTGAGAGTTTTTGGTTTAATGCTTCAAGGTTTTCTGAATTGAGATTTGTGATTAAACCTTGTTTATAATTATTGTTGTTGAAGACCATTTGTTGTGCAAAGAACTTGAACTTGAGTTAGAAAATAACATGAGTATCATTGCTATGTGAGATTTGTTGTTGAGCATTTTTGGAAACATTTTGAGTTGTTTGATACATGCTTGGACTAGGGTTTGTGAGAAAGGATTGATCCTTGAGGTGATTGGTTGAGTAGATTTTATTAAGCCTAGTCAAGTGATTGTGTGAAGTGGTTGTTCAAGTTCCATGAAACAAACTATTCTATATTCTGATTTGAGTTGAGATTGAGATTTGAGAATAGAACATATTGAGTCTCTAACAATTATCTTTATGCTTCTATGATATTGATTTGAGTTGAGATTGAGATTTGAGAATAGAACATATTGAGTCTCTAACAATTCTCTTTATGCTTCTATGATATTGATTTGAGTTGAGATTGGGATTTGAGTATAGAACATATTGAGTCTCTAACAATTCTCTTTATGCTTCTATGAGATTGAGTTGATATATTGATTAAGCATTGAGTATAGAACATATTGAGTCTCTAACAATTCTCTTTATGATTCTATGTGTTTGAGGCAAGTCTTTGAGAAGGCTTGTGGACTGATTTTGTGTAAGATTTTGTGGAAGCTTGCAATGCAGATTTGAGCAAGTCCTAGAGAGGACTTATTGAGCAGATTTGGACAATTTTTGTGTGAGCTTGTTGAGCATATTTGGAAAGGTTCTGAGTGGACCTGTTGAGCATATTGGAGTAGGTTTTGTGTGGATCTATTGAGTAGATTTGAGCAGATTCTGAGTGGACCTATTGAGTAGATTTTAGTAGGTTCTGAGTGAACCTATTGAGAAGATTTGAGAAGGTAGTGTGCCTATTGAAAGAGCTTTGGAGGTGACAGAGTATAGAGGACAAATTCTCAATGGATAGAGATCCAGCATCTAGGACAATTGAAGACAGATCTTCTGAGTGAGGAGTCTTCAAGTGGAGAGAGATCCACCAGTCAGTGTAGTAGAGAGACAAAATCTTCTAGAATATCACTAGCCAGAGTAGAAGGGGAAAGAGTTCTCTTGTGGAAGATATCCATGAACTTGATATTAGAGGATCAACATCTCCTTTGGACAGAGGTCCATAAATATTGTAATTGGGAAGGATTCCCAAAGAGATTATTTGAGAAATATTTAGAAGAAATATTTTCTCTATGGAGGTAGCCCACATTGGGTGAACCACATTAAAATCTATCTCTATTGTGTGTGGTGTTCTGTGCATTGCTTTGATTACTGCTATTGATACTACTATCTATACATTGCATAATATTGAATTGAAAAGAAAATTAAAAAGTGGTCTTATACTGTTCACCCCCCTCTCAGTATAAGCTTGTTTTCTTTAGCTTCTATAAAACACACACACACATGTTAATCTATTTTTTTTAGCAGCGTTCTATTATTATTTATATTTAAGATCATCCTTATTGTATTTTCCTCATAATTACTTCTAACATTATTTGCATATTGAAGAACAAATAATGTTTATGACACCCCAGTCTTCTAGAAACCTAAATATTGACTTGCATAGAAAACTAACCATTGTAATGAAAATATATGTTTACTAGTTATCAATAGATTGGACAAGGACTAAAAACACTTTTGAAGTTTCATATATTGTTGTGTTAGAAAGGGACACCATGGAGATTTAATCATAACATTCTATATCATGCACCAATAGCTACTTCCACAAATGTTTTAAAGCAATCTAAATGCATCAAGACCTATGCAAATAACTTAATGTTTTTTTTTACATGGTGGAATCAGTAAGCCGCCGTGGTGACATCTCCCCATTTTTGAGTTTGAGTTGCACTGTTCTCCCCTATAACCACCAAGCTACATCTTTTTAAACCTTTTACATCGTTGAAAACATCAGGAATACGAACAAACATCCAGTTTGGTGAGGTCCGAGGTTTGAACCTAGGAAATCCATCCCCCTTATGGGGTTTTGCCACACCAATTGGTCTACACCTCGGACTTACAAATAACTTGATGTTATATTCAATTGAATTGTTTAATTTCTTATAATAATATGTTTGACAAGTTATTTTATTATTTTATTAACTTCATAGAGTTTGGAGGTACATTTTAAGGCCTTATGAGGCTTGAAAGTTTCTTTAAGAGGAAATCAATTGGATATCTTCCTTCAACATGTAATATGGACTTGATATATCAATACCATTACATCCTAATTGGTGGTATCACCTCCTAAATAGTGAGAAACGTCTATTATACAAGTCATTACCACTTTTAGCAAGTTGATACAAGAAAAAATTCAAGTGCCAATAAGGGAATATGCATCAAAAAACAAGGATGAAAGACACCAAAGTCTTCCACGTCAACAATAAATTCCCAATAACTCCAAAAGCATCTATTGTATTGAGGATTTAAATATAATGTGTCCATTTAAAGTTTTGAAGGAAACTAAATGTATGATAAAGTATTTTGCAAGTTATAGGGTATTGAAACAAAGTTGTAGATTATCATCATCAAGCAATGGATACTCTAACAAGATGATCCTCATGAATATGTATGATGAACTAATGTTACCCTTGAAGGCTTGATGATAGCTTATATGATCCTTTCAAATAACTTCATTCGAGAGGATGATCTATTATAAATAATTATGATGAACTCATTTATCCTCAATGATAGCTTTCATGATGCCTTGAAAATGATAGCTTCCATGATACCTTGAAATATTTATAATAAATTGATTTAAGCATCTTTAGTATTAAGGATTTAAATATAACGTGTCTATTTAAATTTTTGAAGAAAACTAAATGTATGATAAGGCATTTTGCAAATTATAAGGTATTGAAACAAAGTTGCATATTGCAGGTCATCATCAAGCAATGTATACTCTGACAAGATAATCCTCGTGAATATGTATGATGAACTAATTTTACCCTTGATGATAGCTTTTATGATGAACTAATTTTAGGATTGTTTCATATTTAAATTACAAAAAGAAATTGCTCGAATCTGAGGATTGGCTTCATATTTATCGTCTTCACCAAATTTGTAACAGAGAGCAGAGGATTTAAAATAGTAATATCAATAAAAAGAAAAGAATGTAAGATAATCCTCATGAATATGTATGATGAACTAATTTTACCCTTGATGATAGCTTTTATGATGAACTAATTTTAGGATTGTTTCATATTTAAATTACAAAAAGAAATTGTTCGAATCTGAGGATTGGCTTCATATTTATTGTCTTCACCAAATTTGTAGCAGAGAGCAGAGGATTTAAAATAGTAACAGCAATAAAAAGAAAAGAATGTAAAATAGTAACAGCAATTAAAAAGAAAAGAATGTGGCTGCTGGGATTCGAGCCCAGGTCTCCACGGCCACAACGTGGAATTCTTACCACTAAACTACAGCCACATATCTATCAAAATAGAGCAATTAATAGATGTGCATAGGCCATTCAGTTTTTATCATCCTCCTCACGATTGCAAATAAAGCAATCCAATTCAACAGTGTTCCACCATTTAGTATATTGCTTGCATTTTTCACTGAATAGTAGACTAGAAAATGATCTTTCTAACTCTCCAGAGCCATAGCATGACTTCAAAACAAAATGTTGTGTTAAATGGACCGGAACCTCTCCATGTGTCATGGGGCTTAAGATCCATGCCATTAAAGCAAAAGGGCTAAACATTATTTCTAAAGAGATTTGAACTCTTGATTATGCAAAAATTAAACAACAATAGGTTATAAATATGCCATGCCTCATACATGCCACAAAACATTTGCCCATGCTCAAATAGATACAGTGGATCCACATGTCCAAAATTGTGCTCCATGTATCCCTTACAAAATAATGAATTTTGATCTCATGATCTATCAAGCCCAAGTAACTTCTAATTGTTTTACTAGCCATCAAATTGCACAAGCTGTTTTGGGATAACAGCAGTTTTTAAAATTCATGAGATTGGGGTCCGAGGTGTAGACTAATTGGTTCATCCAAACCCCATAAGGGGCGCAGAGGTCCAAGGTTCAAATCTCGGGCTTTGCCGGACTGAACGCTTGTCCCTTTCGTGGTGTTTTCAGCGGCCTAAAAGGTTTAAAATGATTGTGGCATGGTGGTTATAGGGGTGGACTGCGCAGAATACAGAGGTAGTAGACTAATCTGTTTCAGTTGAGTGCTATAAGATAATAAGAGGTAGTAGACTGACTTGTTTCAGTTAAATGTTATATGAAGGTTTCCTATATTTTTTTTATATATAAATATAGATATATAACTCCAGGAAATCATAAGTTATATAAGACGATTTTTATAAAGGTTTATAAAGGATTTTATTTACCCAATATGTTAATTTAGTCAACCTAAAGTATGATGTGCAACTTTATCCTATTAAATTTCAACCTTAAATTTCTTACCATTAGAATCCCATTAAATTTCAACTTTAAATTTCTTACCATTAGAATCCCTCAAGTTATGACAAAACTGTAGTGGCCTATGCAAGTCTCAAACATGTAACCTTCGTGTTATTAGCATGACAGCTCTAACCAATTAAGCTAAAAGGCCCTTAGTGAGCCCTAAGGTTTGAAACAACACCCTCATGTTTCAAAGATCTCTTCCCAAGCTTCTTTGTTGCTATTTCATGTGACACAGTTACGTAAATGAGCCCAAACATCCTTCACATGTTCTATTCTACATAGAAATCTCTCCTTGGTTAAAGTTTGAAGATTGTTTAATCTTGATTAGGATATATTTTTTTTTTAATTATTAATAATAATATTTATCTATGGAAAAGTATAGTTGTTATAATATTTATTGTCATAAAAATTAAAAAAAATTAAATTAAATTAAAGTTTCAACGTTGGAAACAAAAGTAACTTTGTACTCATTTCATTCCTACATGAAGAGGTTAACGAAACTATTGAAAATAAAAAATACTTATCATGAAAGATAAAAATAAAAAAGTGTATAAAAAAGTCATGAAACAAAGGTACCTAAGATATATTGGGATATCGTTTTTCCAATATAGCAAATTCGGGTATACTGGTTGCCTTTTGGTGGACGATATACGGTGTTCATGGAACCTACGATCTAAGAAATTCCCTTTATTCGGATTTCGATTTACGGATATCCGGTTTCCCTTTATTCGGATTTCAATTTTCGGTAAAAAGGATTTCCGGATATCAGGTTTCCCTTTATGGAGACAATCTAATTTGTTTAAAGGGAACACTCTTAGGTCGGAGGGTACATTGACATTGTGAACCAGGAACTCATAGGAAAGCTCTATCTCGATAAACGGGGAGGCACGCTCTATCTCGAGGGGTATGGTTAAGGGGAGTATTAAAATCTATTAAGAGCGGCTCTTAAAATATGAGACTAGTATCAAGTGATATTAGTTCAATCAGTTAGATTCTTCAACATTTTAAAGAGGAGATTCAATTTCGAATCTTGCCAAATGATACATGGATAATATCTAGGTTTTGTTGTAATACCACTGTGTGGTGATGATGTAATACTAGTGGAGTCATTTCAATCTTATATAACCTATTAAAAAATAATATGAAACTAGTCTAAGTAGAAAGAAAATTCAAACATTTTTTACTACCCTATGAATGTGCATGCTATGCTAGAGTCTTATTGAATTGAATTTCCTTAACAAATATTGAAAATATTATAAATGAGATATGGATTGTATAGATGAACATATACAAAGGGGTATATATAGAGAGGAAATGGGATAGTATATGTCCACCCTATGTTAACATCCTTGTAATTATATTCTAAAAGAGGAGAGTTTGATTAATATTGATGATTTTATAAGGAATTCACTATAAAAGGTATGAATAAGTATGAAGTAAAATGAGGCATAACTAAATTAAATAATATGGTCAATTCTTAGTCAAATACATTGTTAAAACAAAATTAAAACAACCTACTAAAAATTGTGTATAAATATGAACTATAATATATGATGCAATAAACTAGTGCACAATATGCATGTTATAAACAATCAGGATATGTACCTAATTATAGATAACAATAAAAAATAGTTGAAGAAATTAGGAATTTTCCATCATAATAAATAAAATTGTGAAGAAGTCATAGTTTGACTTATGCATCTCAAGGTAATATCTAGAATAGACAATAAGCATTTTAAAGGGTGGCATGACCATTTGAAAAGAAAAATTATAGATTTTCATTTTTTGAGTTATTAAGCACATAGATAGCCCATTTAAAGATCACATCAATCATATTAGGTTTTTTAAAATGGTGTTAGAATCTTTGAGTATTGTAAAAGTTCATCCATTTTTTTATTTGTTAGTAATTGAATTAGGATCATATAATCCTTGAAATTGGATATCAAGTCACTTTAGAAGGCCATCTAAATTAGATTTAATATCAAAATTTGTTTGGGTATTCTTATAACAAAATAGATATTCCTTATGAAAATTATTAGAAGAAAAAGTGGCTCCCTAGAAGAGTTGTAACATCATCTCTACCACACGTTTTAATGGAGTCCATGCAAGAGAGTAGATAGAACATAAAAGTGAAAAAGAGAAGTCATTTGCATGAGTACTATTAAAAAATAAAAGGCTAGCTAAGGGTAATGTGAAACAACATTTGAGCAATTCTTTTTCTAAGTTATCACATAAAAAACCATATGACTAAGTCTTAATGTTGTTATTTAGGTAAAGAGGGCAGTCTAACATTTCAATACCTAGTTATTTAGTGATTAAGAATCATTAAACACTCTAAGTAGATCATAAACTAGACCAAAGAGGTAATCTAAAATCACATCAACTTGAGGGCCATCTATCACATTTTCAATTCTATGACCATATATAATGTTGGAATATATTACATTATTTGGTACATTACAATGTACCACCATGGGTACATCTATAGATTAGGAAAGAGTGTATTAGATTAGGATGAAAGTATTTAATTTATGCAATGTAATAAATGCACGAGTGTGCAATGATATTTTGACAATGTAAATGTGCATAGTTATCCCTATGTACATGTGTCATTAGAATAGGAACATGAAGAGTCACAAGAAGAGTGTAGGACAAGAAACACCATATGAAGAGTCACATTCCATCATATATATCGATGTGCAATTGTAATAGAGAAGCATCACAAAGGGAAGATCAGGATATGGGACATTACCCATGAAGCAATGGAAGGTGATGTAATATGATGTATTTGAGGTATTTTATTCAATAAGAGTTTATTGTATTTTAGCATTTACCATTAGCAATATTGGAGTTATTTCATATTCTAAATATAAGATTATTTAGTTAGCATTATTATTTCCTTCATATTGAGTTGAGTATTATTGATTTAGTGGTCATATTATTGAGTGGTTATTTATCAAAAGCTAATAGTGGTATCATAGCCATGGTAGATCTAGCCACAATAGGTCTACATAGGAATTGAGAGAGCCAATAGAAACTATTCTAGTTTTTCATCATTTAGCATCATTGTTGTGTTTTTGCAAACCAAACATACCTTTGGACCTGCCCCTTGCAAAATTTGTTGGTTTTGAGATTGTTTGATAGAAGTTATTATATAGATTTAAAGGAAGGAAATTTATACTGGTTAATAAGAGACCAATAAAGATAAAATAAATTACCTATGAAAGAGAAACTAGAGAAGATAAAGGAAAATTACCTCTGGAAAGAGAAACTAGAGAAGATAAAGGAGATTATCTTTGGAAAGAAAATCCAGAGAAAATAAAATATTTACCTATAGAAAAAAATAGAGAATACATTATTTCTCACTAGATTAAATATAAAACCAGTGAAAGTTAAAGATTTACCTATTCCAAGAGCAAAATTGGAATAGAAGAAAATTTATAGTTCTTGAAGACACACCTTGATATTGAAGATTTAGAGACCCTTAGAAGAGGTCTTATTAATAAATTTTATTGATTGCAAGAATATAGATTCTATATTATTTATTGGATAGAATATTTCCACAAGGTTGAATGAACACTTGTGAATATTAGGATTCATCACTGATTTGATTCCACTAGTTATAGCTAGTGAAAATTATTATTTCTGGAACTTTGAATAGATTATTGTTTCTCAAGTTCTATTGCCAAAAATAGACATTGAAGGAGGTCAAAGAAGAAGGTTCCAATTGAGTATTGAGAAGAACCAAGGAGAAGTTCTCATTGCAAGACTGCTAATTCAAGAGATCCTAAGAGAGGTCATATTGAAAAACTTCCAAGTTTGGAAGATTAAAGGACTATTGAAAGTCCCATTGCAGATTGAAATAGCAAATTGAAGATTGAAGATTGAATGACTATTGAAAGTTCAGTTACAGATTGAAGTAGTAGAATGAATATTTAATATAGAAGGACTGGTGAAATTCCTATTGCATATTGAAGCCACAAATTGAATATTGAATATTGAATATAGAAGAACTATTGAAATTCATATTGTAGATTTTGGAGATTTATAAAGAGATCTCATTGAATAATTTTCCATAGTGGAAAATTTAAGAAACCAAGGTAAGGTTTCATTTAAAAATAGATTTGAATGCTACATAATTAGAAGATCCAATAATAGAGGTCTAAATAATATTTTGAAGAAGAAAATAAGGCTACATAAAAGCCTTATTACAGAAGCTAAAGCAACCATTATTGAAGGATATTTGAAGCAGAGTTCATGGTAGAATATTACAAGCAGAAAGAGTACCTGACCAAAAGAAATTGGGATAATTTTTTCTATTCAACAACAAGCCTACAAGGAAAAGGATTTGGCAAGATTTTTTTCAAATATGAAGAATATTTTGAAGAACTCAATTCATTCAGATTCTTAAGAAAGAAGACAAAGAAAGAGGTCAAATTTGAAGACATAATTTAGCAAGAAGTCAAAAGAAAGTAAGAAGACAACAAAAGCCATAAATTTGAGAAATTTTAAGATAGCCACACAAGTTTTGTAGGCTAATTTATAAAATAACAAGTTGTTGATTTTTAGAAGAAAAGTTGAAAGGAAAAGGACTACAAAAAGTTGCATATTGAAAAGCTTTGGAGAAGCTTTCAAGGATTGGACAACCAACAAAGATAATGGTTGACAACAAAGAGAGCAGCAAATTTAAAGGTTAGTAAACTTCATCAAATCATATTTTGAAATAACAATTAGAAGGTGTTTAATCTACATTTTTGGGCAGCATTGTAAGAATAAAATTAGCTGCATTTTTAAATAATCTTTGGGAAATATTTGAGATATTTTTGATAGCAAAGCATAAGTATTAGTGTAGCACCGACGAAGGAGTTCGATTGCATATTTTGAGTGCATTTGGACAACATTTGAAGCTATAAAAATCAAAGTTAAAAAGTCCCTATTTTAAGAAGAAAAAAGCATGTGTTTGAAGGAGAAGAAAGCACCTTGTTTAAAGGAAAAGAAAGCAATATTTGAGGAAGCCATTTAGAGCTAGCCAAGAAGAATATTTTAAGGTTTCATTAAGCTAAGAAAGGACAATATTAGGCACCATTTATTTTATAGAAAATTTGCATATTATAACAACAAAATTACAAGTTTAATTGGAGTGATAAGAAGTTGATTATATGTTGTTTTTTAATAAGGGAAAATCAGATTTATTTAACATTGATTAGTAGGATAGAACCACTTTATTATCTGAGAAATTTGAAATATTATAGTAGCATTAGATCTATTTATTAAAGGAGTTATAATTTTTAGTATATGTTGAATCTTAAAGTGAAAAAGAAGCAAAATATTCTATGTTTGTGAGGGAAAATAACCCTCAAAATATAGTAGATTTTGAAAAGGAAAAGATATCCAAATTTAGGTAAATCTTAGGTGTTTAAAAATACTATATTTATAGTTGGGAGTGGTATAGGAAACCACAAAGGAAGTGGTGAAAACCACCACTATATAAAGCACCATTCGACAACATATTATAAGGGGGAAAATACTCCATTATACATCCACCCACTTGCAGGAAAAACCACTAGCAAAAGAGCATAAGGAAAAGAAACCATTAGGCTCAAGTTTTGGCCAGTACAAGAAGGTAGAGAACATCATCCAAAACCTATAAAATTACTATTATAGCCATTAAAAATAGGTTAGATTACATGATAAAGAAAATACAGGATGAATTATCAAAGAAGAAAAAGAAACTGCCATAGTGATTACCATAGGGCCACCATTGAAGCATATAAGAAGGTATTTGGTTGAAGCCATCCGTAAGAAAGTCCACCATCATCCAAGGAAGGAGAAACTCCAGCAAGAATACATTTTCAATAAGCTAGAATATAATTTACAAGGAGTAAGAATAAGTTTGGGAAGAGCAAAGGCATTCAAAAGCCTTACAATCCATACGTTTGGAAAAAGAGTGCATGCACAAAGATTTTATTACACTTGTTTCTTACAAAATAAGGGAATATATCTACTTGGAACTAAATACAGAAGTTGGTGCATAATTTTGAACATAACTCTTCATGAGAAAGGAGCACTCAAACGTTCAAACATTCTTCATTATTATCCAAGCGCTCAAGAAGACTATGTAACTCCCAAGTTGCAAGAAAGAAAGTGATAAGTGTCCAATTTATTCTATTCATGAATTTTAGCACCACCAAGAAGGAATACAAAGAGTCAAATAATGTCTACACCATGTGGTACACATCCAAAGAAAGGTGAAGTGCTCATATAGTTGTAGAGGTATTAATATAGCAATTTTTTTAGTGCCTTACATAACAAATGCAAGAAGAGAAGCATTAAATAAGGTCAAATAATATTTTAAGATTCATACGTAGCATTCCAATCAATTTTTACCAGAGAGATAAATGCCCATCAAGACTAGCAAAGAGTGCTTGAATATTCAAGGTATTTACCATAGCATTTTACCATATATTAAAGTTGTATATTGATAGGAGGAATAAGAAGTGAATATATTCTAAGGTCAAAGTTTATTAAAAGTAAAAGTGGTAAAATTTGAGGTTTTGCAATAATAAAAATAAATATAAATGGTTTTTGTCTCTGCTAGGGGTTGATGTAAGACTGGTTGTGCATTTTTCGTAAGGGTTTCAGTGGGAAAATATTGTCTGTTGCATTAACACCGCCTTGAGGCGGTGTTAATTCACCCTTTTTAATGGTTGTCACTCATGCAGTCAGCTCCATTTATTTTGATTCTGTTGGAGAGCTCAATGGTATCGGGGAAGCGTCCATGCAAGTTCATTATGACAATGTATCATGAGGTAAAGGCCCTATCCTTGAAGCTGCTATTCCTTTGCATGAATTCCATACATCTTGTGAATGGTTTGAGAGTCATACCCTGGTGGGGTATTTTTTGGGTCATATCCCATATGATACCCTTATTCGTTCATGGGTCCAGCAAGTTTGGGGTCCATATGGAGTCAAAGTGGAGAATGTACAAAACCTTACAAAAGGGTATTTCATTTTTTGCTTTTTAGATCCATCTCAAGCATAGAATATTCTTTCTAGGGTTCCATGGACTGTTTGTAATTCTCTATTGATTTTGCAACCCTACTCTCAAAATTTCCAAGTCAATGATCAAGCTGCACTGGAATTCTCGATGTGGGTTGAATTCCCTGGTCTTCTTGTTCCTCTTTGGGGTTTTTTGCAAACTTTAGCTGCCCCATTAGGTAAGTTTGTTTGCCTTGATCCAGAAAAGTTTTTCTCCACTCGACCCACTAGAAGGGTTTGTATCAAAGTTGACCTTACTAAGGATTTGTAGGAGTTTATTGATATTAAAATTGGGGACCAATCCATAAGGCAAAGAGTTTCCTATATCAATTTACCCAATACCTGTTATCGATGTCAATCTATAGCTCACAAAATTTGGGAGTGCCCTTTGATGGAATGGAAATATAAGGCAAATCCCTTGCCCACTCCTGCGGCTCCTGCTAATGGCTTGTGGGGAAACACTAAAGAATGGACTACTGTATCTAGCAAGAAATCTCATGGTACTAAGCAACAAGAAGCTTTGATTTCTTCTGCACAATCTGCCCCTTCTCCTTCTCAAGACATGCAAGCTTCTGCTAAAGTTGTTCAGAATCTTGTTGATACGGCCCCTCCGATTGTTGACATGCAACCCTCAGTTCCACCAGTGTCTCAACTTCTTTGGTCGGACCCTTCTTTGGCCTCAATGGTGGCAGCTCCAGATAATTCTTTAGTGGAGGAGGGTCGGGCCTTGAAGTTTCGTCGCTCTCATAGCCCTATTTGAAATGATAAATGTCGACAACTAAACAATGATGCTTTCCATGCGACCTCCAACTATTTTGTCTTACTTATAGGTTTGTGTGATGCAAAGGATGTCATGGAGATCATGCATCCTGACAAATCCCAATGATTTTTTTATCATGGAATGTTCGAGGACTGATGGACCCAGTCAAAAAATATTTGGTCCGAAATGAGATGTCAAATGTTTCTCGAATGCATGGAAGCCTCGATATTTTATGTCTACAAGAAGTTAAGATTTCTGATTTCAATCTACAGTGTACATGTGATTTTTTGTGGCCACGAAGTACCTCTTTTGCCAAAAAGCATTCCCCAAGAAAATGAGGAGCCATCACTATCCTTGGGCCTTGATTACAGAAGAATGTTGTGACTTGGGGTGTTGACCCATCCAATCAAGCTGTCTGGATTTTGCTCGAGATCTATGGAAAACCGCTTGGGGTGGTTAATGTGTATGCCTTAAATGTGTCTTCTGATAGATGGCTTACCATGAATCTGCCATTTGCCACTTGGGTGCTCTGTGGAGATTTTAATATGGTGGAGAAATCTTCTGATAAGGTCAATCATGTCCCAATGCGGTGGTGTTTAGGTGAAAGAGAAGCTTGGTTTTTTATGAGAAACAAGCTTCGCCTTTATAACCCTAATTCTTGCTTCTTGCCTTCTAACTTACCACAGACTCTTTGGTACACCTGGTCCAATTTTTAGGCTGCTTCTTCTAGTGTTTTGGTAAGATTGGACAAAGCCATTATTTTTGAGTGTGACAAATTTTAGTTCTCCCGTATTTTGCCTTCTTCATCGTATGTGTTGACTTTGCCTGGTACTACACTGTCTGATCATTCACCTATTTTATTCTCGGTGTTATGTTAAACTTTCAACCTAGAGTGCATTCTTCACATTTTTACCTAAACTTTTTTTTTTTGCATAGCTTTAGCATGAAAGCTCATATATGCCGCATTTGGAATTTGATTCCTAGACCTGATGGTATTTCTGGAACGATTGAATGGTGGAATGTTGCCATTCAATGAACCACTAAAGTGTTGCAAACTTTGGGTTTTGAAGTTGCAAAACGACGAAAATAGGCTAAGTCTGCCTTGCGAAGTGAGCTATCCAAAGCCTATCTCAGGCTTGAAGCCTCTCCTTTCAACTTTGTTGCTCAATCCCAAGTTTCTTCCATTCAACATGAGCTAAAAAAGGTTGATTTGTATGAAGCCAAGGGGGCTCAATTATGTGCTCGAATGCATTGGCTCAAAGTGGGGGACAGAGTGACCAAAGAATTTTTTCAGCGCCTCAGACCTCTTGCTCAACATTCTCAGTTTCAAGCCATTCAAGTTGATGGGTAGAGATTTACAGATATTTCATACATTTTCAAAGTATTTGTTTCACATTATCAAGGATTTTTTGCTTCTCAACCCCTTGATGATGCTAGAAGGCAAGCTCTTGCTGATTGTACCACTGTTGTCCCCAACAAGATTTCTCCTGAGCAAATGTTATTTTGTGACACTCCTCTTTCTCTGGAAGATGTAAAAATTGCCTTGTCACTTATGGCCAATGATAAGGCACCTAAGCTTGATGGCTTCCCATGTGAATTCTATAAATAATTTTGGGATATGCTTGGTTTTGATCTCCACAAAGTTTATCTTGAAGCCCTACAATGTGGTTCATTGGGTTCCATTATTAACAAAGGTAATGTTAAATTTATTCCTAAGTTTGGAGATCCTGAGCTCATCACCAATTGGAGGCCGATCACCCTACTTAATGTGAGCTACAAGATTATTTCTAAAGCCCTTGCGCTTAAGCTTAAATCTATTCTACCTTTGATTGTCATACCTAAACAAACTAGCTTTGTTAAGGGAAGATACATTCTTGATAATGTTCTTGTTGTTTGGGAAGGTATGGAGTGGGCAAGAAATTCTGAACAAGATGCTTTATTCATTAATATAGACTTTGAGAAAGCCTATGATAATATGGAGTGGTACTTCATAATTGACATGCTTCAGGCTCTAGGTTTTGGGCCAGTATTTGTGAGCACCATTCTTATGTTATTTCAAGATGCTTCAGCTGTTCTTACCTTGAATATTATTCAATCTCAGTCAATTTCTCTTGGTCGCTCTATGAGACAGGGTTGCCCTCTTGCTCCATCTCTTTTCATTCTTGCTACAGAGGCTTTTGGCTATTTGTTGGCCCATAATATGGATTAAGGATTAATCAAGGGTATTGCTCTCCCTAATTCTGACCGTCAGTTTGTCAATGGTCATTTTGCAAATGATTCCTTCTTAACACTTCAAGAAAATGAGCAATCCCTTTCCTCGGTTATTATTTGCTTAGAGGTGTTCTTTTTAGGCTCTGGTTCTTCTATACAATGGAAAAAAACATCATGTTTTTGACAATCTCAATCTCAACTGCCACACTGGTTACATCAATTCCAATGGACTTGGATTCATCCAGGTGAGGTGTTTAAATTTCTTGGAATTCCTTTTGCATTTCATGGTTCCTCTGCTCAATTGTGGTAGTATGTTATTGATAAAGTGGAAAAGAAGCTTTCTTATTGGACTAGTAAGAAAATTTCTCTCGCAGGAAAATTTTAGATTTTTTCTAAGGTTTTAGCCACTACCCATGTCTATTATTCATCTTGTTGGGTTCCATCCAAATCTTGTTATAAAAAATTGGATAAGCTTCTAAGAGACTTCTTGTGGGCCAAAGACTCTGTCAAGTAAGGTTTTCATTCGGGTAGCCTGGGAAATTTGTTGTTTGCCCAAGGATTGTGGAGGCATGGGTTTGTTTGATTTTCACCGACAAGGTCTTGCCCTTTGTGCTAAATGGATCACCCGATCTTTAATTGGGGATGAATCTTGGAAAGTGTTGGTCAGGCATTGCATTTATTCTGGTTTGCTTCAGGGCAAGAAAATTTGGAAAGGGGTGGGATTGCAATCCATTCTTACTACCCCTGTCCCTATTAAAGTTTAAGGTTCTTTTGTCATTCAGAGTATTTGGAAAGCATGGGAGGCCTTCAAACCCTGGCTTAGTTGGAAAGGGAGTTTTCACAAAGCAGGTGCCTCTTTGTCTTCCATGAATATTTGGTGGTCTCCTGTTATCACTTGGCAAGGTTCTCCCTTAGCTCTGGTGCAGTGGGTCAGAGCACAGAGATTCTATAAGCATGGTATTGATTCCATTTTTTATTTCTTCTCCTGACATGCCAAGTTTTGGATACCCTGGGAAAGTTTTCGTCAAATTCACAATTTAAATCTTTGCGATAGAGACACTTATGAGGTGGTTATTGATAGTATTCTGTTTTCTATTTGGAGAAAACTACATAAGCATTTTCAAAAACCTTGGTGGTCAAATTGGTGTTGGCCTGGGGAGCTTCCTGTTTTGCAATATAAAGCTCATCTTGGTTACAAATGGCTCACCCCACAAGTTCCAATGGTTGATAAGCTCGCTCTGAGATGGAATTTAGTCTCTCTTCCCTCCCAATGGAATAAGAGGTTTCGGATTGCTTGGGCTACTTATATTGAACCTAAACAGTGTTTTTTTGCTTGGAGTCTCTTACATCAAGGGTTACCTGTTGGCAGTAGGCTCAAGCATCTGGGTGTTCATAATATCATTTGCTCAGTTTGTGGACAAGCGAAAGATTTACTGCATGTTTTTTGGTCTTGTGATCGAGCTCAGTCAGCTTGGGAGTGGCTTCTTGATTTTTTTAGACCTTTTATGCAGGAGGATTTTACTTGGGTGCATGCTATTTTGGGTGACCCTATTGCTTTTTCCTTCAACTTGGATGTTGTTTGGAATATTTTTAGAAATGGTACCTTGTTTTATCTATGGAAGTCTCGAAATAGAGCTTTTTTTTCTCAGCAAGATGTTGAACATGTATTCTTTGTTGCTGATAAATATGATATATTCTTTGATTGTTGGTTACAGATTCAAGTACAGGTTAAAAAATTATAGGTGGAGCTGCAATACTTGCATACCCTCATGGATCATTTGGGGAATGCACCCTGCATTATGAGTCATGTGTATCTTCCTTCCCCTTCCAGGTGGCAGTAATTTCTCGGCTTCTTTCTTTTCGAATGCATATTTAATACTATTTTGGTAGTTGTTATTGGCAATTTGTGGGCTGTTTCTGACACTCTTGTATACTCTTAACCACAATGGTTAATGTGTTGGTTTACGGGGTGTGCTAATCCCACCCACCCTTTTTTGTATGATTAAACATTATTTTATTAATATAATGGCTTTTTCATCCAAAAAAAAAAAGTAAAAGTGGAGAGATAAGCATTTTTATAACCTTAGAAAATAATATTATTATTTTGAAGCCTATAATTATATTTTTGAAAAGCATTTTCTAGAATTTTAAGTTTATATTTAAGTTTTGTAAAAATTACATATTGTAGTTTACAAAACCAATTAAATATTTGTAAAATTATTAAGGTTGGAGAAATAAGGATTCTACTTCAAATTAGGATTACAAAATATTGCAAATATTATTTTTTGAATTTCTAAATTTCTAAATTTGGAGGTATAAGGATTTCTACATCAAATATAGCATATAAAATTTAGGAATTAAATATTTTATTCATAAATTTGGGAGATAAAAGGAATCCTATATATTGAAAATATTTTATTGGATAGATTAATCTCTAAATTCAAAATTATTAGAGATTTGAAGATTTGTAAAGGATTGTTGATTAATAATATTAAATATTGTCTTTCAAACCTTAGGGAGATACAAGGGTTTCTACACAACATATAATTGAAAGAACAATATTTAAAACTTGATAAATATCATCCTTAGTCTATCTCTCACAACTAAGGAAGTACCTTTTAAAATTGATAATTGCTTGATAAATTTAACTAGGGAGTCATAAGGAAGTCTACCTCAAAAGTTTAGGAGTATTTAAGGATTTATTTAAAATGGAATAACTTATCAAATATATAGGATTTAATATATCTACAAGGATTAGATATTTACTTGATTCAAAGAGGAGTAACAATTATCTGACAAAAGGAAATACTTTAAGGACATATTCTAACAATATGATAGAAGTCTCTAACAAACATAATGAACATTCTCAAAGCTTCTCAAGGCATATAGGACAATAATTTCTTCTACAATTCTATGAAAGGAGAAAGAATAGAATTGCTACAACTATCCATGCATGGTTACATAAGTTAATCAAGAAAATAGAAGTTAAGTTGTTCAAAACAACTAAGAAAAACTTGAAGTGCACTTACTGTAATAGAGAAGGTCATGAAAAGATGATTGTTGGAATCTACATCCTTGCACATACTATGGAAAATAATCTCATTCATCTACTTTTTGTCACTACAAAAAGGAGTTTTACTTAAGTTTTGAAAGGATTCTAACATTCAGACTACAATGTTTGTTTCAAAATATTATTCTTAAAGCTTTTGATAACAATAGATATAAGCATGAAGAACAGGAAAGAAGACTACACAAAGATCAAGAGAAACAATGATGGACTAGAGAAGTGATTAAAGCCCTTACACAACAAGGATATCTAACAATTGATGGTACCAAGAAATCCAAATAGAAGTTGAAGATAAAGAAAAGAAATCGTACCAAGAAGAAGACTTCTAATATGAAGAACAAAGAGGAAAATAATATACCTCTGCAGGGATCAAATAACAACATGACATCATTCAAGAGTTTACAATCTAATGATGAAGACAAGCAAGAAGAATATGAACCTGAACAAGATGAAGAAGAAGAAGAAGACCATATTGAAGACTAAAGTCTTCAAGAACCAAATAATGTAATACGGGGGGTTTTGGAATATATTACATTATTTGGTACATTATAATGTATCACCATGGGTACATCTATAGATTAGGAAAGAGTGTCTTAGATTAGGATGAAAGTATTTACTTTATGCAATTTAATAAATGCACAAGTGGGCAATGATATTTTGGCAATGTAAATGTGCATAGTTGTCCCTATGTGCATGTGTCATTAGAATAGGAATATGAAGAGTCATAGGAAGTGTAGGCCAAGAAACACCATATGAAGAGTCACATTCCATCCTATATATGGATGTGAAATTGTAATAGAGAAGTATCACGAAGGAAAGATCAGGATATGGGACATCACCCATGGAGCAATGGAAGGTGATGTAATATAATGTATTTGAGGTATTTTATTCAATAAGAGTTTATTGTAATTTTAACATTTACCATTAGCAATATTGGATTTATTTCATATTCTAAATATAAGCTTATTCACTTAGCATTATTATTTCCTTTATATTGAGTTGAGTATTACTGATTTAGTGGCCATATTATTGAGTGGTTATTCATCAAAAGCTAACATATAACATATTATCAAATAAAGAGGATCATATTGAATTTAAGTGTCATCTAGGTAAACTATATGGTCAATAAATATAAAATATAATGATTACGTAGAGTGTAGATTCAACATTGTAAAAGGTAAGAAATAATTGTATATCTCATGGAGAATGCTTTCTAAATTTGTTTTTCTAATGAACAACATATGAAAATTATTTAATATCAATATAATATCATATAAAATAGGGTTTTATTTATTAAATAAGATATTTTTAAGTACAAACAACATACATATATCATCAAAGCATCATCTAAATTCAAATAAGTAAAAAAAGTAATAATATAGTGAAGTAAATGCAATTCAATAAGATACACTATTAGAAAGTGTATAAGTTCAAATAAGAGTTTTCAAAAGGAGTGTTGTCTTAGGAAGTTATATGAAGGTAGTTCTATCTTCGACCATATGACTAATATCCAAATTTAAGTGTGTATCATCTAGGTGTGTATAATTAAATTAAAGGTCATATAAATTTAAGTGGATATAATTCAATACCTTATTATCTAGGTTGAAGTTGATAACTTACTGGGATGGTTTAAATCATAATAGCATTACTCATCAAAGAATATTTATCCATTCTAACTTCTCATCACCCAACATTAAGTTTGAATTTTATATTATGCTTATAACTGTTAAAGAAAGAGGGTTCAATGGAACCAAACCCAAGTTATTTGAGAAAGTCAATATTGACTAACATGAGGCTAGAATGGGTTGGAAAAAGGTTAAGGTAATCCATATTGGAAAAATGTTACGATAGATAAAGGAAAGTTTAAGGAAAAAGAGGAAAAGGTCATTTAAAATCCAAGGATGGGCTAATGCAAAGATATGTAATGTAGGATGAAATTAAGGGTTATTTAAGACAAATATAAGACAATTTGAAAGGTAATTATTATTTAAAGAACCAATTGGACCATCCAATAAAGATAATACATCATTCGAGAGAGAAGGGAGATAGAGAAAATGATCTTATATCTATAATAAATTATTTATTATTTTGGAATATTTTATTAACGTATAAGGGAAATTTAAGTGTAGTATGTCAAGAGGATTATTAGCGTCATTCACTCGAAGGTTAATACTACCGTGGTTTATGATGATAGTTACTATTTAATCCTTTATGTTAATATTATTGAATGCTAAAAAATTTCCTTTAACATCATAAAGGATACATATATGATAACACCTTCATATTTTATGCCTCATTTCTCGTTGTCAAATGTGATGGTCATATTTTTACTTTTTTATTTAGGTGCACATTCAAAATTAGGATATATGGTGATCAATTTTATAAATACTTTTAAACTAACAATTAATGACTTGATAATGTTGTTGTGCTTAGCCCATGTCAAGAGTGGGGCCAAGTATTAAGGACCGATTCATTTTTATTTTGATCAAATCTAGATAATTGTGATTCTAAGTAAAGAACATAATTGGAAAAAAAAAAAAATTAATATTTTGAATAGCAAGATTGTTTTTTTTATTATTATACTAGAGGAATTGGTAACTCGTTATAATTTTCTACACCTCTTCATGGGTTTGAATCTCACTCCTTGTCGCCACTATAACCTCAAGTTGGATTGGGTAAACCTTTTATGTAGTTGACTATGATGACGCCACACATCCATCGACACTACGAGGCTCGAGAGATTGGAACCCTGGTCTCCGTGCTCCTACAGAAGTGTTTTGATCATTGAACCAAGCTCTTAAAACCAATAGAAAGATTTTTACTTTATAAATATGATAAATTAAGTTTGTATAATTGCATTTGATTTTGATCCATGTTTGATTTTCCTAATAATTATTATTATATGTTTCATTTATTCATTTGATTTTTTTTGTTAAGGTTTGTATCTTAATTCATGCATGGTTTCACATAAAAATATAGATAATAAAGGTATGTTTTTTAGGAATCCATATCCTATAATTTGTATGAGCTAATTGATTTTGTGTATTCTTAAATGTTTGGATTTTATTAATGGATTTAAGAAGGAAAATATATGTATTCAATACCCATAAATTTAAGTGTGTTCTTATTTTGTGATTTATTATAATTTAATTTTATCCTTTTATTTTGTTATATTTAAAGATAATTATATGCTTTACTATATGTCCTATTTGTAGGTATTAATGTATATGGATTACATAGGCATAGGCATAATATATGACACTAAAAAGTAGGACATTACCATAAGCCTTGTCATACAAGCTTATTCAAGAATATCTCCTTGTTGTCTTGAAGTAATTCATAAGGAAGATGGAATATAATAATAAGAAAACAATTGATATGATATAGATGAGAACTTCGTAAATGGTTACTAGACAAATATTCAAGAGATGAACAATGAGCCTTAGTTAAGATACTATAAAGAGTCAAAATTCTCTTTATATTAAATACCTAAAGCCTTACAAGAAGACCTTGAGTTTGTACACATGTGATTTGAAATTAATGATCCTAATCTCTATAGTTGTGAGAAACATATCTTACTAGTTATAGTCTAGGTCTACTTCATCGAACATTAAGGTTGTTAGTAACCTTTGCTTCTCATAAATATAAAAGCATCCACAATATGCTAATTATTAAATAAATCAATCGTAGTAATTAATCCATACAAGATAAGATGTGATAATACCCTACAAGTAGTGCAACTCCATCGTCATTCCTTAACGAACCACTCAAATATATCTCCCAAAATGAGATCTACCATGAGCCAAGACTATTACAAAATAATACTTGGTATGATTTATTCCTTGTAATGACAATATCCTTTATTTATATACTTATATTCTATTTCTACTTTGGGAACCCAACTACTAAACCCACATCCCACTTATTATTATATTATAATTTAATAATATAATCAACCTTAGGTTATGTTTGACCCATGCCAACTATCTATAATACCCATATGCAATATAATATAATATCTACATATTTATATCCCTAAGTATTTTAACATTCCACCCTCCTTACAAATTTTTTATCCTTAAAACATGAGAAGAAACTAGATATTTTGTTTTGCTAAGCAATATTGACAACTGATAACAATATTGAAAATCCCTCATCCAAGTGAAATCTTTATTAGTGATGGTCTACAATGATGTCAAGCTACCCTTATGCCACTTGAATATCCATAATTTCTCTATGGGCTACATGCTTTTACAACTCTACTTTAATATTTTCAATGACTAGTCCTATTGTTCCATGATGTTGCATAGCTCTGAAATATAGAATTACTATGCTTTTTCTTCCAAACACTACCATACTTGATTTCTTTCTAACTCCATGCAGATCCATAATGATATTGATACCCTAAGCCTAACCTCTAATATTGTTGTTATGCATGGTGGAGTGGGTGGTTATATGTTGTAACCTTAACCTAGCATTTTTTTTCCTTTGATTATTTGGTATTTTTATTTACTTTTTTAAATTATTCCTCAAACTCTTCTCTCAAGTGCCCTTATTTTGGTGTATCAATTACTCTTCTAATTTTGCCATGACTTGAAAATAATTTATCCAAATTCTAAAGAACACTTGTTTTCCTCCAAACTATCAAAGTGGCCTCACAACCAAGTGGTATAGATTGAGGTAATCCTATAGTATGTCAGTTGTTGACTACATTTTTCAATTCAATAGGCTAAGGGTGCTTCTTAGTTTGAAAGATTCAGATTAGGATTTGATTAACAAGTTCACTCATGGATTGCAAGATCAAATTTTTAGGGAAATCAAGTTTAATGATTTCCTCACTTTGGATGTGGCATTCAAGCATGTCATTCTTGTAGAGGAAAAATTTTGTGCCTCTCACATATCTCGATAGGATAGCAATTCCAAAGGTACAAATCAGTATCAAAAAAATGTTAAGAACACTTCTCATTCTTCCCCTCCTTCTTCTTCTCCTCCCACTTCTCCTAAAGCACATTTTTTTCTTCTCACTCTAAATATTCTTCTTCTTCAACCATGTATTGTGATTTTTGTAAAAAACATGGTCATACAAAATCTAGATGTATAGACTACAAATTAAGAACCATAATATGGTTCCATTGTGACTACAGAGACAGAAGAAGAATATCTTGCTTTGAAGGGTAAACTAAAAAAAGTTACCCTCATGTCAAATTTTTTTGCACAAGGGGTCGCGACCATTTTTTTATCACTCGAGCCCACTTTACGCATGATTTTTATGTGGACTGTATCATAGATAATGGTTTGTAGAAGAATCTCATTGCGAGGAATGTTATTGAGAAGTTGAAGCTTCTCCCAAAGCCACATCCTCAACCCTATGCACTTGGGTGGAAGGATGTAGACTCTACATCTAACATCACACACACTTACACCTTGTCTTTTGCTTTTGGTGATAATTTTATGGATAAAGTAAGATGTGATGTCATAGATATGGATTTTTGTGGACTATTGCTTGGTAAACCCTATCAATTTGATAGTAATCGAGTGTATCATGCTAACAATAACACATACACATTAGACTTGCATAATAAAATATTTTTGATACAAAGTACTACACCCACATCAAATTTGATGCTAAGTTGCGAGTAAGCTCATTAATGAAAAAAGAAACATGGCAAAGTAGTACTCTAAAAACATAAACTAATTTTTGATTCACCATATCACGAATGTGCAAGTGAAGAGCATACTCCTAGTGCTACAATATTTCTAATTCACCAGATCACATTACGTGAAAGTGAAGAGCATAATACCAATAGAAAAAATGAATTAAAAACAAAATAAAAAATGAGGGATTATAAACTTAAAAGAGATGAATTAGGAAAGGAATAAAAAATATTTTATTGAATTTTTATTGCATAAAAATAAGTGATACATCTACAAAACTTTGAACATGTTTCGACCTATATGGTCATCAACGAAGTGAGTTTCAAAGAGCTAAAACCTCTCTTTATAAATACCTAACTCTAGGGGGTGAGCTAAAGAGTAATACATGTGGGATAAAAACACCCAAGCATTAATACAAACTATAGTTTTATAGACCAAGATGGTGAAAAGAAGATAAGTACCAAGATCAACCCCCAAAAAACACCCACCCAATAAAAGAGAAGAAACACATTTAAAAAATGAGAAAATACAAGGTGGGAAAGAGTCCCTCAAAATTTTTTATTTTTGCACAGATAATTTTGAAGAGGTTTTTGGTTGCTCAAACAAATGATGCCTCAAGAAATGTGCTTGATCTCTCTATATTTTCTCCATTTTTCAAACATTGAAGAAATAATATTTGTGCCGATTTGAAGATCTCTAACAAAATTGCAGTTATCTAGCTTCAAAATAAGAGAAATTTTTTATTATTTTGGATCCATGTCTACGTGCTACTCACTCCAAAACTCTAGCAAAAATTGAAGGTCTGCCATCAAATTTAACTTTCTCAAACAAAGGCAAGAGAAATTTAATTTGATATCCCCTAGCTCTGAATTTGTTAAAAATTTTATGTTTAACAGAAATAAATCCATCCTTGGAACTTTCTCTAACCAAAAATTTGTTGATTTCACTCATGATAAAGGTATTTTTCTGATGAACTGGATGATGGGAGGAAGCAGGGATATATTGATAGACATTCATCAACTTCTAAAATAATTTAGTGCAAAGAATTCTAGTCTGAGAAAAATTAAGCCCCTTAAAAAACACAATATCTAGAAGTGTTACTTTATAATAAAAAATAAAGGAATTAATTTTAATACTATCATAGCAGGAACCACAAGTAGCAATAAAACCATTAAGATCCTCCTTAGGACGATGTCAAACTCTAATGGCATCATCAATGTATCTTTTATAAAATAAAATATTTTCCACAATAAAATTATTAAATACTTGTTCCTCTAGATGATAGAGAAATAAACAAGTATAAACCACAACAAAATTACTTCCCATGGTTGTTCCTCTTATCTACCTATATTTTTTTCCTATAAATTCCAAGTAGTCTTGTGTTAACACTATCTCTGCAAGCCTTACCACAAATTTTTTCTTGGTCAGGTCAAATTTGTTCCTCAAAAAAATATGAAGGGTTGTCAATCCTTGAGAGGTGGGGATGTTTGGATAAAGGCTCTCAACATTAAAAGAGAAAATAATAATATCCTAAGAAAAATTATGGTCATGCAAACATTTAATTAGAGATATGAACTCCAAGATATGGGTTTTTTTCTTCGACAAAATTGGCAAGAGTAAATGATGATGCTAGTAGGAGGAAGGTTCGAGCATGAAAGCACAATAGGAACAAATGGTTCGATCAAAAACCTTGGGCTTATGGATTTTTAGGAGTAGATAAAAGACACAAACTTTGGGATAGGATGGTGTTACCTAGAGCATAAATTTCCTATGGTTTTCTGAAAGCAGATTCCTCCTAAAATCCTAGTCAAGCAAGTTTTGGAGCTGATAAAAAATATACTACCATGGGAATTTGTTCATTTCAGAGTAAATATTTTGATCTAAAAGTTGGGAAAAGCCTTCTAAAATGTACCAGTCCATGGACAAAACACAAACACTCAAATTTTTATATACGGGCCTAATGACAATGGATATTTCATTGGCAAGGGAAAAAATGGTAGACTAGATATGGGGTGGAATGGCATGTTGGCAGGTGGGATTAACAACAGATAATTTTTTATTGAGGAATATTTCACCCATGCCAATAAATTCTTCCAAAGGCTTGTAAAACTATGAGGGAGTAAAACTTGGGTTGGAAACATGGAAAGGATCAATGGGCTTAAGTGGTTTTGGAGGGCCACCTCTTGGTCCAAAGAACCATTCAAGATGAAGACGTCTACAAAAAGCTAAAAACTCATGTTTTAGAACCTCTTTGGTAATGGTAGGAGGAACATGGAGGAACTTTAAACCCAATATGAGGGTCTCAATTTCATTATGGGTAAGTTTTTTGGATGAATAATTAGGGACAACAAGATTTTTTATTTTTCCATCCATAGCTCATACAGTTGTCTTATAAAAATACTGATGGCCAAAATCTGATGGGTTAAAAATTACATACTAAGGGATTACTTTTGGTTTATAACACTATTTGGTGATGGAAGAATCCCTTTCTTTGTTGCTTCTAAACAAATGGGGCAAAACCCTTTCTTGGATTCTCAAAACCAAAGTTGTAGAAATTTCTGCCATTGTCTTGTTATAATTATTGTTGCACATAGGAAGTGCAGTTCTGGAAGTTTCTCCCCTTATTTTATCTTTTTGGAGGACCCTAAAATTTTAAATTATGCCCCTGTTTTTTTTGTTGCCTTTGTTTTTGTTGTTGTTGTTGTTTTGATTATTTATTTCTTTGTTGTGGTTGTTGTTGTTGTTGTTTTCTATTTGTAGATGTTGTTGTGATTGTGTTTTCTGTTGGAGGCTCTCTAGTTTGGCATTATTTTGTGACTTCTATTCTTTTTGTGTTGTGTTGAAAATTTATTTTGTCCATTTGTGATTAGTTTTCCAAATGATCAATTTGCTACTTGATTTCTCTTTTAACCAAGTTAGATACACTTTTTGTAGCTTCTAACATATTAACTTTTGGGACTTCTGACGTAGCATTCTCTCGAGAAGATTTAGATTTCTCTTGCATATATTTTTGAATTTGCATTTCAACTCTCCAAGCCTAAATTTTTCCCTCAAAAAGCTCTTTAATTTGGGATTCTCATTCCAAAGCAATTTCTTGAGAAATTACCTTATGTTTATTTATAGAATCTATAATAATTTCCTTAATTACGAGTAATAAAATACTGGGAATATAATCATTGGCCTCAATAGCTAATTTATCTATATATATTTTGAAATTACGGATGTATGAGTTTAGCTATTTCCAAGTGAAATTTTTTTGTGAGTGCCTTCGACTCATCAAAAAAATGTTTATTAATATCTTCATCTGGAATTTGAATATGTGATTACCCCATTCATAGACTATGGGGAACAATATATTTGCCCAAGTTCTCTTCAAGTCGGGCTAGCCTAGAATGGCATTTTTTTGCCTTTTTGCTCAAAATATTGAATTCTTCGAACCTTATTTCCAATAGCTTGTCCAAAGACTCTAGTCATTGAGGAACACCGTGCATTGCATTGATTTCATCTATGAAGGTCCTTCTATCCTGTGTATAAGGAACTCTTCTGTTCTGAGCAAAAAAAATTGTTTCTATTAATGGTTAAGTTTTAATGGCTCCAAATCTAGAGATCTTAAGTCCATAAACACTCAATGCAGATGAATCTCTTGCTCAATTTTAAAAGGAATTTTTGGGTTACTTGTATGATTTTTGGAGGAAAAAAACTCTAATGTTATCTTATAAATAATAGTTTCAATATTATTATAAAGGATTAGAAATTTTTAACTCGTGCTTAATATCTAGATTTGTTTGTAGTTATTTTCACTTTTATCCTATGTATCAATTCTAGACATGAACCTTGAGTCATTTTGTTGCAACTATCAAACCTCTTTTAATCTAATATCTACATAACACAAATATTAATGCATAATATCAAATGGTATTAGATCAATTGATTAAATTCCTCCATATTCAATGAGAAGACCAAGGTTTGAATCTTGACAAGTGATGCATGAATAATATCCAAGCTTTTTTATAATACTATAAAGAGTCAAAATTCTCTTTATATTAAATACCTAAAGCCTTACAAGAAGACCTTGAGTTTGTACACATGTGATTTGAAATTAATGATCCTAATCTCTATAGTTGTGAGAAACATATCTTACTAGTTATAGTCTAGGTCTACTTCATCGAACATTAAGGTTGTTAGTAACCTTTGCTTCTCATAAATATAAAAGCATCCACAATATGCTAATTATTAAATAAATCAATCGTAGTAATTAATCCATACAAGATAAGATGTGATAATACCCTACAAGTAGTGCAACTCCATCGTCATTCCTTAACGAACCACTCAAATATATCTCCCAAAATGAGATCTACCATGAGCCAAGACTATTACAAAATAATACTTGGTATGATTTATTCCTTGTAATGACAATATCCTTTATTTATATACTTATATTCTATTTCTACTTTGGGAACCCAACTACTAAACCCACATCCCACTTATTATTATATTATAATTTAATAATATAATCAACCTTAGGTTATGTTTGACCCATGCCAACTATCTATAATACCCATATGCAATATAATATAATATCTACATATTTATATCCCTAAGTATTTTAACATTCCACCCTCCTTACAAATTTTTTATCCTTAAAACATGAGAAGAAACTAGATATTTTGTTTTGCTAAGCAATATTGACAACTGATAACAATATTGAAAATCCCTCATCCAAGTGAAATCTTTATTAGTGATGGTCTACAATGATGTCAAGCTACCCTTATGCCACTTGAATATCCATAATTTCTCTATGGGCTACATGCTTTTACAACTCTACTTTAATATTTTCAATGACTAGTCCTATTGTTCCATGATGTTGCATAGCTCTGAAATATAGAATTACTATGCTTTTTCTTCCAAACACTACCATACTTGATTTCTTTCTAACTCCATGCAGATCCATAATGATATTGATACCCTAAGCCTAACCTCTAATATTGTTGTTATGCATGGTGGAGTGGGTGGTTATATGTTGTAACCTTAACCTAGCATTTTTTTTCCTTTGATTATTTGGTATTTTTATTTACTTTTTTAAATTATTCCTCAAACTCTTCTCTCAAGTGCCCTTATTTTGGTGTATCAATTACTCTTCTAATTTTGCCATGACTTGAAAATAATTTATCCAAATTCTAAAGAACACTTGTTTTCCTCCAAACTATCAAAGTGGCCTCACAACCAAGTGGTATAGATTGAGGTAATCCTATAGTATGTCAGTTGTTGACTACATTTTTCAATTCAATAGGCTAAGGGTGCTTCTTAGTGTGAAAGATTCAGATTAGGATTTGATTAACAAGTTCACTCATGGATTGCAAGATCAAATTTTTAGGGAAATCAAGTTTAATGATTTCCTCACTTTGGATGTGGCATTCAAGCATGTCATTCTTGTAGAGGAAAAATTTTGTGCCTCTCACATATCTCGATAGGATAGCAATTCCAAAGGTACAAATCAGTATCAAAAAAATGTTAAGAACACTTCTCATTCTTCCCCTCCTTCTTCTTCTCCTCCCACTTCTCCTAAAGCACATTTTTTTCTTCTCACTCTAAATATTCTTCTTCTTCAACCATGTATTGTGATTTTTGTAAAAAACATGGTCATACAAAATCTAGATGTATAGACTACAAATTAAGAACCATAATATGGTTCCATTGTGACTACAGAGACAGAAGAAGAATATCTTGCTTTGAAGGGTAAACTAAAAAAAGTTACCCTCATGTCAAATTTTTTTGCACAAGGGGTCGCGACCATTTTTTTATCACTCGAGCCCACTTTACGCATGATTTTTATGTGGACTGTATCATAGATAATGGTTTGTAGAAGAATCTCATTGCGAGGAATGTTATTGAGAAGTTGAAGCTTCTCCCAAAGCCACATCCTCAACCCTATGCACTTGGGTGGAAGGATGTAGACTCTACATCTAACATCACACACACTTACACCTTGTCTTTTGCTTTTGGTGATAATTTTATGGATAAATTAAGATGTGATGTCACTGATATGGATTTTTGTGGACTATTGCTTGGTAAACCCTATCAATTTGATAGTAATCAGTGTATCATGCTAACATTAACACATACACATTAGACTTGCATAATAAAATATTTTTGATACAAAGTACTACACCCACATCAAATTTGATGCTAAGTTGCAGGTAAGCTCATTAATGAAAAAAGAAACATGGCAAAGTATTACTCTAAAAACATAAACTAATTTTTGATTCACCATATTACAGATGTGCAAGTGAAGAGCATACTCCTAGTGCTACAATATTTCTAATTCACCAGATCACATTACGTGAAAGTGAAGAGCATAATACCAATAGAAAAAATGAATTAAAAACAAAATAAAAAATGAGGGATTATAAACTTAAAAGAGATGAATTAGGAAAGGAATAAAAAATATTTTATTGAATTTTTATTGCATAAAAATAAGTGATACATCTACAAAACTTTGAACATGTTTCGACCTATATGGTCATCAACGAAGTGAGTTTCAAAGAGCTAAAACCTCTCTTTATAAATACCTAACTCTAGGGGGTGAGCTAAAGAGTAATACATGTGGGATAAAAACACCCAAGCATTAATACAAACTATAGTTTTATAGACCAAGATGGTGAAAAGAAGATAAGTACCAAGATCAACCCCCAAAAAACACCCACCCAATAAAAGAGAAGAAACACATTTAAAAAATGAGAAAATACAAGGTGGGAAAGAGTCCCTCAAAAATTTTTATTTTTGCACAGATAATTTTGAAGAGGTTTTTGGTTCCTCCAACAAATGATGCCTCAAGAAATGTGCTTGATCTCTCTATATTTTCTCCATTTTTCAAACATTGAAGAAATAATATTTGTGCCGATTTGAAGATCTCTAACAAAATTGCAGTTATCTAGCTTCAAAATAAGAGAAATTTTTTATTATTTTGGATCCATGTCTACGTGCTACTCACTCCAAAACTCTAGCCAAAAGTGAAGGTCTGCCATCAAATTTAACTTTCTCAAACAAAGGCAAGAGAAATTTAATTTGATATCCCCTAGCTCCGAATTTGTTAAAAATTTTATTTTTAACAGAAATAAATCCATCCTTGGAACTTTCTCTAACCAAAAATTTGTTGATTTCACTCATGATAAAGGTATTTTTCTGATGAACTGGATGATGGGAGGAAGCAGGGATATATTGATAGACATTCATCAACTTCTAAAATAATTTAGTGCAAAGAATTCTAGTCTGAGAAAAATTAAGCCCCTTAAAAAACACAATATCTAGAAGTGTTACTTTATAATAAAAAATAAAGGAATTAATTTTAATACTATCATAGCAGGAACCACAAGTAGCAATAAAACCATTAAGATCCTCCTTAGGACGATGTCAAACTCTAATGGCATCATCAATGTATCTTTTATAAAATAAAATATTTTCCACAATAAAATTATTAAATACTTGTTCCTCTAGATGATAGAGAAATAAACAAGTATAAACCACAACAAAATTACTTCCCATGGTTGTTCCTCTTATCTACCTATATTTTTTTCCTTTAAATTCCAAGTAGTCTTGTGTTAACACTATCTCTGCAAGCCTTACCACAAATTTTTTCTTGGTCAGGTCAAATTTGTTCCTCAAAAAAATATGAAGGGTTGTCAATCCTTGAGAGGTGGGGATGTTTGGATAAAGGCTCTCAACATTAAAAGAGAAAATAATAATATCCTAAGAAAAATTATGGTCATGCAAACATTTAATTAGAGATATGAACTCCAAGATATGGGTTTTTTTCTTCGACAAAATTGGCAAGAGTAAATGATGATGCTAGTAGGAGGAAGGTTCGAGCATGAAAGCACAATAGGAACAAATGGTTCGATCAAAAACCTTGGGCTTATGGATTTTTAGGAGTAGATAAAAGACACAAACTTTGGGATAGGATGGTGTTACCTAGAGCATAAATTTCCTATGGTTTTCTGAAAGCAGATTCCTCCTAAAATCCTAGTCAAGCAAGTTTTGGAGCTGATAAAAAATATACTACCATGGGAATTTGTTCATTTCAGAGTAAATATTTTGATCTAAAAGTTGGGAAAAGCCTTCTAAAATGTACCAGTCCATGGACAAAACACAAACACTCAAATTTTTATATACGGGCCTAATGACAATGGATATTTCATTGGCAAGGGAAAAAATGGTAGACTAGATATGGGGTGGAAAGGCATGTTGGCGGGTGGGATTGACAACAGATAATTTTTTATTGAGGAATATTTCACCCATGCCAATAAATTCTTCCAAAGGCTTGTAAAACTATGAGGGAGTAAAACTTGGGTTGGAAACATGGAAAGGATCAATGGGCTTAAGTGGTTTTGGAGGGCCACCTCTTGGTCCAAAGAACCATTCAAGATGAAGACGTCTACAAAAAGCTAAAAACTCATGTTTTAGAACCTCTTTGGTAATGGTAGGAGGAACATGGAGGAACTTTAAACCCAATATGAGGGTCTCAATTTCATTATGGGTAAGTTTTTTGGATGAATAATTAGGGACAACAAGATTTTTTATTTTTCCATCCATAGCTCATACAGTTGTCTTATAAAAATACTGATGGCCAAAATCTGATGGGTTAAAAATTACATACTAAGGGATTACTTTTGGTTTATAACACTATTTGGTGATGGAAGAATCCCTTTCTTTGTTGCTTCTAAACAAATGGGGCAAAACCCTTTCTTGGATTCTCAAAACCAAAGTTGTAGAAATTTCTGCCATTGTCTTGTTGCAATTGTTGTTGCACATAGGAAGTGCGGTTCTGGAAGTTTCTCCCCTTCTTTTATCTTTTTGGAGGACCCTAAAATTTTAAATTATGCCCCTGTTGTTGTTGTTGCCTTTGTTTTTGTTGTTGTTGTTGTTTTGGTTGTTTATTCCTTTGTTGTGGTTGTTGTTGTTGTTGTTTTCTATTTGTAGATGTTGTTGTGATTGTGTTTTTATGTGTGGAGGCTCTCTAGTTTGGCCTTCTATTGTGACTTCTATTCTTGTTGTGTTGTGTTGAAAATTTATTTTGTGCACCTGTGATTAGTTTTTCCAAATGATCAATTTGCTACTTGATTTCTCTTTTAACCAAGTTAGCTACACTTTTTGTAGCTTCTAACATATTAACTTTTGGGACTTCTAAAGTAGCATTCTCTCGAGAAGATTTGGATTTCTCTTGCATATATTTTTGGATTTGCATTTCAACTCTCCAAGCCTAAAGTTTTCCCTCAAAAAGCTCTTTAATTTGGGATTCTCATTCCAAAGCAATTTCTTGAAAAATTACCTTATGTTTATTTATAGAATCTATAATAATTTCCTTAATTACAGGTAATAAAATATCAAGAATATAATCATTGGTCTTAATAGCTAATTTATCTATATATTTTTTGAAATTACAGATGTACAGTTTAGCTATTTCCAAGTGAAATTTTTTTGTGAGTGCCTTCGACTCATCAAAAAAATGTTTATTAATATCTTCATCTGGAATTTGAAGATGTGATTTTTCCATTCATAGACTATGGGGAACAATACCTTTGCCCAAATTCTCTTCAAGTCGGGCTAGCCTAGAATGGCATTTTTTTGCCTTTTTGCTCAAAATATTGAATTCTTCGAACCTTATTTCCAATAGCTTGTCCAAAGACTCTAGTCATTGAGGAACACCGTGCATTGCATTGATTTCATCTATGAAGGTCCTTCTATCCTGTGTATAAGGAACTCTTCTGTTCTGAGCAAAAAAAATTGTTTCTATTAATGGTTAAGTTTTAATGGCTCCAAATCTAGAGATCTTAAGTCCATAAACACTCAATGCAGATGAATCTCTTGCTCAATTTTAAAAGGAATTTTTGGGTTACTTGTATGATTTTTGGAGGAAAAAAACTCTAATGTTATCTTATAAATAATAGTTTCAATATTATTATAAAGGATTAGAAATTTTTAACTCGTGCTTAATATCTAGATTTGTTTGTAGTTATTTTCACTTTTATCCTATGTATCAATTCTAGACATGAACCTTGAGTCATTTTGTTGCAACTATCAAACCTCTTTTAATCTAATATCTACATAACACAAATATTAATGCATAATATCAAATGGTATTAGATCAATTGATTAAATTCCTCCATATTCAATGAGAAGACCAAGGTTTGAATCTTGACAAGTGATGCATGAATAATATCCAAGCTTTTTTATAATACCACTATGTGGTGATGATGTAATATGGGTGAGACCCATTTCAATCCTGTATAACCAATTGAAAAATATTAATGCATAAGAAGCTATGATTAATTTTTCCTTACTCTATTTCTTATATGTATCTTATGTGTGTGCTTCGAGTGAATGATTAAAATTGTGTTCATTTAATTGGTTGTTAATCAATGATGTATGTGTTCATTTTGTCCTAATGATAGAAGAATTTCTTTGATCTTGGTACATCACTTCTTGTAGATTAAGATTTTATTTTTTGTCATTTATCTTTCTTTTCCTTGAATATATCCAAATAGATCAGGAAGATTGAATATCAAGGATCATATCTGATAAGAATCTAGCCTTGGTAAAATCTTGGAGGTTGCCCTGAAAGTCAAGTCCCACATTTGTAGAGCTTCTCATTGTTTCACTCTATGCATGGTTCTAGTGTTGGGTGCATTTGGCTATTGCAATAGATGACCATGATATTTTGAATGATAAACAAATCCGAAGAAAAAATAAATATTCTTTTTTCTTCCATCAAGGGTTGTTTTATAGAATACCCAAACCCTTTGAAAGTTCCATTGTAGGTGCACGTATGGAGATATGAGTTATCTAGTTTGTAGAAGAGGTGGTAAGGTAAGATAAGTTGCATGTTGTTGATTAGGAGTGAGCAAGGAGGATGGTTTTTGCATGACTTGATTTGATAATTAACTATATTTATTGATAATCAAATAATTTAGTTGGTACTTAACAATCTTAGTCACACACAAATGAGACAATGAGTGATATTCATGATAAATGGGCAGTGACGCATAGGTAAACCACAAAAACTTGAGTTTTGGTGTTGGTAGAACAAAAGTTTTAAAATAGAAGAACTATTAGGTGATAAAAGTATTGTATGGTCTATACGAAACTATTGTTAGTGATGGAAGTCTCATATGGTCTGCATGTTGTTATTGCAAGCATAATACACTTTTGTTTTTGGGGTTTTGAGATGTCTAGCCTTGGATAAAAATATACAACTTTATACTCTTTGGTAAGCTCTTTTTTATACCCTTTTGATGGTACCATTTGTTGGACATTTTGAGTAGATGAGTTGTCATTGATGTCAAGAGTGAGTGGTCATTGATGTCAAGCTTTCAGCACCAGTCAGTGGCAGTTTCAGTGGGCAACATCAGTTTCAGGTTCTCCAATAAGTGCAAAAGGATAGTCCGTTTCAGTTAATCAAGACCCGGTTCTAGAAAGTCAGATATGGTTCAAAGTGCAAAGAAGAAGCCCAAGTGAATAATATTATAATATTTTTTATAATATTATAAAGGGAAGTTTTAAATTAATTAATATAATTTTTATTATAAATTAATTTATAATTTAATTTACTTAAGTTATTTAAATTAATTATTAATTAATTTTAATATTAATTATAAGTTAGTTTATATTAATTTTTATAACCCTAAGGTGGGCTATCAAATTATAATTCAAATTTTTGAAATTCGAATTCCAAGCGCCGACGTGGGAGAAAATTTCAAAACGTGTATAAAAGGGGGATCATCCCACCTTAGAAAATTACCATACCTTCAATTTTAATTAACTTCAAACCTTGCGAATCGTGCTGCATCTAAGTAGAAAGCGTTGTGGTTTTCATGGGAAGTCAACGACGTACGAAGGCATAAGGTGAAGGAAGTGTTCCTTCCTTCACATGGGCATCAATAGCCCACGCGGTGGACTCCCAAGCGCTAAGGCGCTTAGGCTTGGGGAGACGATGGATCGAATCACGCCAAAACCCCTTTTGGGGAAAGAAAAAGGTATGCATTAAAATTGAGCACCAAAAATTTTGGAAGGGTTAGTTGAGTATTTAAAAATTAATTTTTGCATTTTTATTTGGTTTGTAAGGTTGTAAGGGGAGTTATAAGGGTTATGCAAAATTAAATTTTTGGTGTTATTTACTTTAGTATTTGGAAAGGGTAGTAAGGTGTTTTAGGAAGATTGTTTGAAGTATTGTGGTGTTGGATATTATTTTAAGTTGGAGTTTATAAGGTGTATCCAAGGAATTATTATTTTTCATGTATGATTTGATGGTTTTTAATTTAAGGGAGCAATAAGGCATAATTGAGCTTTGAGTATTTTTGTGTCCAAGGAATATTTGAGAAAGTGTTAAGAGTGAGATTTTGTCATCTAACCATTGAAATTGGAAAGAAGGAAATTGTGATTTAGACAGGTTTTCCAAGGGCACTTCTACATCAAACAAAAGGTATGGGCATATTCTTCCTAGTGAGTGATTGTTGAATGTTGTGAATGCAAAGTTGGAGTGAAAAGGATTGTTTGGTTAAGTTTTCATTGTTGAGTGTGTTTTGAATTAATGCTTCAAGGTTTTCTGGAATAAAGAGTTGTTGATAAAACCTTGTTTTATAAGCATTGTTGTTGAAGTGATTAGTTGAGTGAAGAACTTGAACTAGGGTTTGCAAAGAACATGAGTATCATTGTTATGTGAGATTGGTTGATAAGCATTGTTGGAAACATTTGAGTGAGTGTTCATATGTTTGGACTAGGGTTTGTGAGCAAGGATTATTTCATTGAGTGATTGGTTGAGTAGAGTTGATTGAGCCTAGTCAAGTGGATGTGTGAAGGTGATAGTTCAAGTTCTATGAAACAAATTATTCTATATTCTGAATTGATTTGAGAAAGAGGTTGAGTGTTGATGAGTGTGAAACATATTGAGTCTCTAACAATTCTCTATATGTTTATATGATAAAAGAGAGATTGAAAGTGATTGAGAGTTTGTGAGTGTGAAGCATATTGAGTCTCTAACAATTCTCTATATGTTTCTAAAAGAGTGATTGAAAGTGATTGAGCATTGAGGTAAATGTGAAGCATATTGAGTCTCTAACAATTCTCTATATGTTTCTAAAAGAGTGATTGAAAGTGATTGAGCATTGTGATGAATGTGAAGCATATTGAGTCTCTAACAATTCTCTTTATGTTTCTATGAGATTGGACAAGTTCTAGTGTGTGACTTGTTGAGAAAAATTGAGGTAAGTCTTTGAGAAGACTTTGGACAGATTTGTTTGAGCTTTTTGTGAAGCTTACAATACATATTGAGAGCAGAATTGGATAAGTTCTAGTGAGGACTTATTGAGTTAAAATTCTAGTGAGGACTTGTTGAGAAGATTTGGACAAGTTCTAGAGAGGACTTGTGGACAGATTAGTGTGAGATTTTATGGAAGATTACAAGGTAGAATTGAGATAAGTCTTTGAGAAGACTTGTGAGTAGAGTTGATTGATTGATTTGTTCAAACCTTGAGTTAAGGTTTGGGGTAGATCTAGCAGAGTTGATTTGAGATTGATTCAAGATTTGTGTTAAGGCTTGAGGATAAATATTGAGGATAGATTTGTGCTAGACCAAAGGACTATGTTTAGTGCAGATCAAAGGACAAATATTGAGGATAGATTTTGGTGCATATTTGAGGATAGGTTTGTGCCAGACCAAAGATAGATATTGAGAAGATTTATGCTAGATCGAAGGACTATGTTTAGTATAGATTTGAGATAGAGCTTTGAAGGTGATAGAGTATAGAGGATGATAGTCTCTAGTGGATAGAGATCCATTAGCCAGGGCAGTGAGGATAGGTGTCTTCAGTGGATAGAGATCCATTAGCCAGAGTAGTGGGGGCAACAGTTCTTCTAGAAGATCACCAATTAGAGCTAAGGAGAAAGGAGTTCTCCTATGGATAGAGATCCATAAACTTGATTAGGGGATTGGTGTCTCCTTTGGACTAGAGGTCCATAAACATTGTAATAGGGAAAGGATTCCCAAGAGATTGATTGAGAAAATTTTAGTGAAATATTTTCTCCGTGGAGTAGCCCACATTGGGTGAACCATGTTAAATTGGTGTCTCTATTGTGTGTGGTGATTTATGCATTGCTTTGATTACTATTATTGATATTGCTATCTATACATTGCATAATATTGATTGGGAAAGAAAAGTAAAAAGTGGTCTTATATTGTTCACCCCCCTCTCAGTATAAGCTTGTGTTCTTCAATTGGTATCAGAGCGGGTTCCTTTGAAAGAGTTTAACAACTTGAAGGAAAAGCTTTCAAGAACACAATGGATTCTAAGAATGTGTCCTTAGATAATTCAACACCAATATTTGATGGAAGTGATTATATATTTTGGAGTATGAGAATGAAGATTCACCTGATGGCACTTGGCAATGAAATTTGGGAAGTAGTTGAAAATGGATACATACCACCAATTGATCCACCTACAGATAAGGAAGGTAAGCTTCTACAACATTACAATTCAAAAGCAATGAATGCAATTTTGAGAGGTTTGCATAGAACAGAATCAATAAAAGTTATGCATTGTAAAGATGCAAAAGGAATTTGGGATAAGTTGCAAAGCATATATGAAGGAGATAAAAGTGTCAAAAAGGCAAAGATACAAAATCTCAAAGGACAATTTGAAGAATTAAGAATGAAGAATGAGGAAAACATTAGTACTTATCTACTTTGGGTAGATGAGGTTGTTAATGCTATGCAAGGACTTGGACTTAATGTTGAAGAATCAGATGTTTGTGATAAGATCTTAAGATCTCTCCCAACAAGATTTAGTGAAAATATTTTAGCTATAGAAGAAGCAAAGGATGGTGATTCTTTGACAAGAGATATGTTACTTGGTATTCTTACAACATTTGAGTTAAGAACAAAAGAGGAACCTAATATCTAGAAGGAAGCAACCTTCAAAGCAATTAAGAAGACAAAGGGTAAGAAGTCAGAATCAAGCAATGAGTCATCCAGTGATGAAGAAGCTAATTATGGTAGAAGGAATAAGGATTCAAGAAGATTTAAAGATGCAAAATTTGTTAGATGTTTCAATTGTGGAAAGTATGGTCACTATGCAACTGATTGTCAAGAAGCTAAAAATAACAATGATGAAGAAAAATAGGATCATAAGAACAAGGAATCAAAAAAATATAGGTACCAAAAGAAAGGCAAGGATGGACAAGGTAGACAAGGAAAGAAGTTCTTTCAAAGACAAAAGAGGAGCTACTATGCAGACAAGGCAAGTAAGTACTCAAGTGATAGTGATAATAGTTTTTCAGATAATGATAAATATGAAGTCCTATTTCTGATTGAAGAAAAAGAAGAAGTTAAGAAAAGGTCACCAATAATTCTCAAGTGTTTTAGATGTGGTAATTTTGGACATCTTGAAGATAGTTGTACAAGGAATGGTTTCAGTTTTAGTGATGATGAATATGAGGATGCACTTGAAGGACCAGAAGAGAATATTCTAATGGCACTAGAAGAAGAAGAAGGTGATCCTATAGAAGACAAGTCAAAAGAAAATGAAGATGTTGACAAAGGCAAACAAATAGAGGAAGAATCAGAAAAAGGAGGAGTTGATCTTGAGGGAGAGCTTATTTATGCTCTTAAAACTTTAAAGAAGGTAAGAAAGCAAAACTCCCAACTTGAGATTTAGTTTCAAGAATGTGATGAAGAGAGAGGAAAGCTTATAGAGGATCTAAACAAGTCAATGGCTAAGACAAAGAAGTTCAAGGATAAGTTAGAAGCAAAGGTCTTAGAATGTGAAAAGTTAGAACAAGAAGTAGCTCTACTAAGGGAAGATTTAGAAAAGTCTAAGGATAAGCTACACAAGTTTGGAAAGAGTTCAAATATTTTAGATAAGATGATCAAGGTACAAAGAAGGTCAATAAACAAAATAGGTCTTGGTTTTGAACAAGCTCAAAAGAAACAAGAAGAAGAGTCAACCTCAAGTTCTAAAGAAGAAGAAACTTCAGAAGAAGATAGTGTAAGAGAAAGTGAGACTTTTGAGGATGAGTTGGACAATAGAAAGTTCAACAAGGAAAGGAACAATGCACAAAGGAGAAATAGATGGAACAACAATCAGAATAGGTTAAGAGAGACTAAGAGACCAATGAGGTCAAGACAAGGAAACTTCAATGGAAGATGTTTCTCATGTCACAGATTTGGGCACAAGGCTTCAGAATGTAGGACACATGAAAGACAAGAATATGGGAACTTCAGGAACATGTAACTTTTCCATGGGTATTGCTACTCATGTAATCAGTTTGGTCACAAGGCAATGAATTGCAGGGTTCATGACAAGAACAGATATGGCTTCACTAGGAGAAATCCCAAGACATTTGCACCTCCAAGGAATAATAACATTAAGTGTTATAAGTGCAATAATGATGGACATACAACAAAGTGGTGTAGAGCAGACATTCCAGAATCAAGTATGAACATGAACAGAATAGGAACAAGAATATGGATATGAACATGAATATGAACATGAATAGGAATAGGAATATGGATATGAACAAGAAGAGGAACAGGAATATGGACAGGAACAGGAACATGGACATGAATAGGAACATGGACATGGACAGGAACAGTCAAAGGAATCAGAAGGATCAGATGAGAAGGAAAGAGGACAAAGGTAAAGACTAGTGCTTGTTGGGAGTAGAAATACTCCCACCCTAGAATTAACCACCTCAAGAGGAGGTGGGGGAGGGGCTAAGCTAAGAGACTCATTCTTAGCCCCGAGCCCCAAAGGTGACCCTTTGCCATTGATGTCAAAGGGGGAGAGATTTGAGTAAGGGGAGAGATTTGGTTTAAGGAGAGAGCATTGAGTCAGGGGGAGCAATTTCCTAGGGGAGCAGAACAAGAAAAAGGTCAAGTTTTGGTAAAAAGAATTTGGGTTGCCATCAATGACAAAGGGGGAGATTGTTGGACATTTTGAGTAGATGAGTTGTCATTGATGTCAAGAGTGAGTGGTCATTGATGTCAAGCTTTCAGCACAGT